>CM059220.1:1544145-1654145 GCA_030347435.1 Clarias fuscus | reverse complement strand
GTCTACAGCGCACGTCTTCAGACCCACCAAGCACGGGGAGAACAAGAGGTGAACCCTCGACCCTAGAGGCAGCTTCGTTATGATTGTATGGTAAGTAAAACAATCACTAAGTCATTTGGTGTGTAATTCACTCAGGCGGAAGGAAAACCAGTGTTGACGCAAATCCAGATAAAATAAAACCACAATGAAGAACCTACAGATGATGGAATTACTGCAGCACACCCTGTACATCTAATCCTGTCTGAAAAGAGCTGGCACGGTTAATTTAGTGGCGGTACGCAAGTGTGTCATCTCAGGATAGCTTCCAAACAAATAACGAAGGTTCAGGAGGAATCAGGAGAACATGCCTTCATGATTTTACAAAGGCAACATCAGAGAAGATCGAGAGAGGAATCAGAACTACACACGATTATATGGAGATCGAAACAAAGACAACACAAGGCAAAAAAACATATTTGTCAATTTTTCTGGCAGAAGGAAATCTGAATAAGGCTGAATCCTGAGTCGCACTCATGACCTGGAATCTAGGTTTGCTCTCGTCGTCTCCGTCTGCCTGGAGCTTCATGCCAGCTTTGGATTTTGACATTGATTGGCACATCAGGTCCTAAATCTGGTCCGGGGGAAGAAAAATCGTGACTTCAGGACTGCGACCTGTCATCAAGAGGAACTGAGGATACTTCAGCTGAGTTTTTAACCAGAATCCTTAACATCAGTGGTGAGATATATGTTTTAGAAGAAAATAATGGCTATAATGTCAAATCTGTTAAGATATGGAAACGAGATATTAATTAGATATTAATGGGGGAAAGAAGTGAAGACAAGGATAAAAGGAGGGACAGATGAGAAATAGGACAGATCTTGTGTCCTGTCTCCTCCAGTCCTTGTGCATCCCCAATGCGTGGGCGTGAGTGGGCGTGTGTGTGTGCGTGAGTGTATATGTGTGTGTGCGGGCAGATGTAAGAATGGTTGTTAGGGGCAACGTGAGTGCAGAGCGGCAGAGCGACCTCCTATCCTAGCAGGAAAGCAGAGACGGAATTATCATCCGCCCCCACCATGCGCCGTATCCAGCCTGGTAATTATAACATCACAGCGGCTTCACCGTGCCGAAGGGAACAGGAGCCAGAGGTGATGGGGATTAAACACGGTTTATTCAGGCTTCCCTGTGACTCATCGCCTCACGCCGTAACCGCGGAGGTTAAATTTAATTCTTTCAGGCTTACGCTTGAATGTCAAGTCAGGACTAGTATTACATCTCCTTGTATTTGTAAACAAAACAAAAAAAAAAAAACTTTAAAAAAGAGTACCAACATCCAACCAATCAGAATGAAGAAGCAGGTCTAATCACCTGTTAGTTCAGAAAGCCCCGCCCACTGAGTTATTATCTCTTCATCCATGCACTTCTGTTGAAACACAGCAGGGGCGAGAGTGAGTTCAGTTTAAATAAAATGCATGCTAACACATTTGGAAGAAAGCGCTATCTGCCCACTGCCACATGCATGAGCTCACAGACCCGTACGATTGGCTAGTGTTGCTGTGATTGACAGGGGAGGTCAATTATGCCCCAGCACAGCCAGACTCGTTCTATTGGACTTTCTGGTGAAGTTCACTGCGTCGCTCAGGAGCGTGTGGCTCAATTATTTCATTAAACGTGATTTCCTTAAATGGGTTAAGACGTGTGTGTTTAAAAAAATGATATTTAAAAAATTGTTTGTTAAAATTTTGGAACACTGAAACCCTTTGTTGTAGAAACACTGAAACCAGTAGAGGTATAAGAACTTATAAGTTAGAACCTTTAAGGAATTTTGGACAGAAATAAATGGTGGGTGTGGTCTGCCTCAGAGCCAGAATACATACATTTAAATTAAATAGTTGAAAAAGAGTGTTTTGTAACCGATGTCTCATTAATTACCCTCGTCTGAGGCCGGCCATAAAGGTTCCACATCCATGTGTCTCTCATAAATGATTAGTTTTATTGTGTAACAGATTCAGGATAGGTGGCACGGTCCAGGGTCCGGGTTCGATTCCCGTCTCTGTGTGCATGGAGTTTGCATGTTCTCCCCGTGATTGGTGGGTTTCCTCCAAGTACTCCGGTTTCCTCCCACAGTCCAAAGACATGTAGATTAGGCTAATTGGCGTTCCCAAATTACATGTAAATGTGTGGATCAGCACCCTCTCCAGGGTGTACCCCGCCTCGTACCCTAAGTCTCCTGGGATAGGCTCCGCCCCCGTGACCCTGAATACAGGACAAAGTGGTGTAGCTGATGAGATTCAGGATAAAATAAAATGTAGCTTTTAAGCTCCTGAAGCTTCTCAAGTGTCATTTCAGACTTGTGGCAAAAAAGTATAAAGAAGTACACTAACTAACTAACCAACTAAATAATTAATGCTGATGTGATGTCATGAAAATGTTAAGTTTGCTCTTACTTGTACCAACCCCAAAGGTGACTGTTTTCTAACAAAGTACAATATTGCATTTCTTAATTCACTCTCTTATTCGAGTGACACGTCATACTTTTTACATTTTTTTATGTAAAAAATTATGTATATAGTAAAAAAAAGTATATAGCCAGTTCTCACTTATGCTATAGTAGTATATAGTAGTAGTTTCAAACACAAATTTCATTATGTCTGTGTTGGAGAAGCCAAAGAACATTGTGTCTACACTTATAAGCCATAAGATTAATACACTAACATTTATTATCATTGATACCCCAGTGAACTGGTGACAGGATCATAGACAGCTAAGGGTCTCACCCATGCCAGAGGACACCGAAGGCCAGCACGTCCGGTCCAATCCCACAGAAGATCCAAGTGAATGCTGCACGAATCACTGAAAAACGTCAATGTGCACCAATTCACTCACTCACTCTCACTCATCATCTATACCGCTTAATCCTGTAATCAGGGTCACGGGGGGCCTGGAGTCTATCCCAGGAGACTTAGGGCACATGGCAGGGTACACCCTGGACAGGGTGCCAGTCCATCGCAGGGCACACAGACATACACACACTCACACACTCATTCACACACTACGGGCAATTTGGGAACGCCAATCAATCAACGTAACCTACATGTCTTTGGAATGTGGGAGGAAACCGGAGTACCCGGAGGAAACCCACCAAGCACGGGGAGAACACGCAAACTCCATGCACACAGAGACGGGAATCGAGCCTGGCCGGGGATCGAACCCGGACCCTGGAGGTGCAAGGCGACAGTGCTGACCACTACAGCACCGTGCCGCCTGCACCAATTCAATTCAATTTTATTGAAAAAGCAGCTTCAAAAGAATTATTTAAGTTTGTATGAGATGTGAACGTGTATGAATCAAAATGATCACCACTGTGCACGGGGCCCAGGAGGAAAAGAGTCCAAGACCCCCCGACTCGGACACTCAACTCCCCAGATCCCAATCTGACCGAGCACAATCATGCCCATCAACAGAGGCACCGCCCCACAACCCACAGCACTCAAAGTCCTGGAGCCAGTCACCACAGCGCCCCCCAGAGTCTCTGGGGAGTTGTGTCCCAAGGAGGCAGAGATACACCGGGGGCACATGGGGAACCTAAACAATACTGTTTTGTTTGATTGGTGTACATAGTCACACACATATACATACAATATGAATCTACACAGCAGGAGAGAAATCAAACAACTGCTTCATGATATCCAGGTGATTGAGATCAGAAAACATCTTTACCACTGACTGTTACAACAAAGCACTGGCACTGGAGACTCCTCCCACACCTGTTATGCACATCAACACATTTTCTCCTTATAAAACACACCAGCGATTACACCCTTTGCAAAAAACTCTTCGTGTGCAGCGTCCGCTCTTCAAACTGCCGAGGCTTCTGTGACAGAAAAGTTCTGAACCGCCGATGACCAACCGATCGAAATCCAGGAGTCGCTAAAATGAATTCAAACACAAGGTAAATGTGCTGAATAAAAAGATGATTTACTCCCGAAGCACTGATGTGGAAGCCTCGCTAATACTCATCATGGCCTTGAATCGTGATGAGCACAGATGAGTAGTTGTAGATCGGATCTGAGTGTGTGTTTGTGTTTGCTGTGTTTGATCGGATCTCGCCCACAGCGTTTGATATTCAGCAGGACCCGCGTGGCTCCAGGCTGTGGTTTTTGAGGATGTAAATTAATCGTCACTAGAAGAATAGGTTTTGTCTCCCATGAGGCTGTTTGAGACGCGGAATATCTTCGGACTCATCTACAGCACAAAGACACGGCGCATGCAATATTCATGTGATGCAGGCACCACGGCTGTTAAAGCACTAATGAAAGTGTGTTGGTTATGTTCTGGATGTTGTCATGTTCACATCCTCTCACCCACGGCCTGTCTTCTGTTCTCGCCCACAGAGGTGTGTTTACGATGATGAATATGTAGATAAAATGTAGCACTTATGCTTCACCATGATGGATTGTCGGTTTTTCGGCTTCTCGCGTTGCTGTAGCGTCATGTTTAGCATTTGGAGTTAAGTTACACACGTGTAGTAAAGCTCCGATATCAAAATTGTCACACGACATGATTCTCCGGAGGTGTTTTTTCACCACAGATGAGAAAATACACTCCCTGGCCAAAAAAAAAAAAAAAAAAGGCCCAAACTCCATTTATTTCAGCAACTTGCATGTGATTTTCATGTGTGAAAATGATTCCTCGTGCTCCCAGAACCGCTCTTACACACTCTGAGTCTATGAAGAAGAAACCCTCCATAGATGTGATGTGCTGGTGATTCAGTACATTCAGGTGGTCATGTGACTTCATGTTATCTCCACATAACGTTGCTGAGTCTCGACCTGAGCGACTGAAGCGACCCCAGATCATAACACTGTCTCCAGAGGCTTGTACAGTGGACACTATGCATGATGGGAGCATCGCTTCATGCGCTTCCCTTCTCACCCTGACACGCCCATCACTCTGGAATAGGACCAATCTGGACTCATCAGATGAGTCACATGACCTTTTTCTATCGCTCCAAAGTCCAGACTTTATTCTCCCTAGCAAACTGAAGCCTTTTTTTGAGTCTGAGTCAGGGTGTACCCTGCCTCGTGCCCTAAGTCTCCTGGGATAGGCTCCGCCCCCCGTGACCCTGGTATAGATGATGAGTGAGTGTGAGTGAGTTTGGGAAGAGAAAAGCATTATTACATGTGATATATACATGAATACACTTTAACTCAAATCCTCGCTGTTTTAAATTCAAATTCATTATTTTTTTCATTATTATCATCTGCATACATTATCAGACTGTGTTATAACGTTGTGAAGATTTTTTTTTTCACATGTTTTTTTGCTTTCTATCGCACGTTTCTATTCTGGATTGTGTGTCAAAACACTGAGTCAGAGATCTTCCAGTCTCTGACGGACAGATTCGTCACTCGTCTCTAGAAAACATTCATCACAGTCAGTCAGGACGGCGCTGTGCTGAATACATACTCAAGTCAAACAGAGAAGCTTTGGCAGCAGGGTACACGTCTCTGAAGCAGCGGCGCTTTCATTAATCTCAAACTTAATGGAGCTTGTCTGTGTGGAATAAATAAGAGCATAGGAGGACTAGCGAGACGAGCAGCAGCGGTGCACATCATAGCTGTCTTCTTCGGGGATTTTCCACACCTGTGTCCTCACACATTGTTTTACGCTGATCGCATGGGCTAGTTGAAGCTAACTAGCTTTAGAGTCCGGGGTATTTAAGAAACATCTAACAAAACTGTGAGAACTATCAATGTTTTAAAAAGTATTTTGTAATATGCATAATAAATTCTAAAGATGATAGAAATGATGGAGAACTTCACATCGGCCTGAGAAGTCAATCACTTTCCTCCACAGGAACAACAATTGATTTATGTTATTAAGGGGAAATCCAGTGCATCAATCCAACACCTGCAGCGTCACCTAGCTGCCTGACAGCGACAGAACTCCCGGTTCGATCCTACTGCAATGGACAGATGTCTCATCCAGGCCAAATTCCCAGCCTACACCCAGAACAGATTCCAGATCGTCCCTGGTCGAGTCCAAATCAGCTGAAAGCAAACTTTCTTCATGTTTAGAATCTAAAGTTATGGACCAGGATCAGAAGCTATAAACTAGACAACAAGTGTGATGCGTGATGTTTGTTCTTGGTGCGATGACCATTTTAAACATTTTAACCTCTCGCCTCAGGGTCGATGTGGATTCCCAATCCATCCCAGGAACACGAAGATACGCCCCGATGGGACGAGCGTCCGTCACATCATGTGCAGCCTTTGACATGACACTCAAAACTGAGCTCAGTTCTGTTTCCTGTGTCATCATTGAGATGTTTCTACAACTTGTTTGGAGTCCACCAGTGGTAAATTCAGTTGATTGGACATGATTTGGAAAGACACACACCTGTCTACAGTATATAAGGTCCCACAGTTAACAGTGCAAGTCAGAGCACAAACCAAGCCATGAAGTCCAAGGAATTGTTTGTAGACATCTCAGACAGGATTGTGCCGAGGCGCAGATGTGGGGAAGGGTACAGAAATAAATCTGCAGCATTGAAGGTCCAGATCAGCATGATGGCCTCCATTATCCATAAATGGAAGAAGTTTGGAACCACCACGACTCTTCCTCGAGCGAAACTGAGTGACTGGGGAAGAAAGGCAGCGAGGTGACCAAGAACCCGGTGGTCAGTCTGAAAGAGCTCCAGCATTTCTCTGTGGAGAGAGGAGAACCTTCTAGATGAACAACCATCTTTTAACATCATACTCAAAAAGACTTGAGGCTGTAATTGGTGCCAAAACAACAACAAAAAAAGTTTCTTATGGTCTGAGCGTCCTTCAGATGCCTTTTGGCAAACTCCAGGCGTCTGTCATGTGCCTTTTCCTGAGGAGCCTGTGCCTTCAGTCTGTCCACCCTACCATGCAGGCCTGATTGGTGGAGTGCTGCAGAGATGGTTGTAGGATTTAAGGGAAAATCCATTTTGTAACAGAGCTGTAACATAACAAAATGTGGGAAAAGTGAAATGTTGTGAATCCCTTCTGGATGCACTGTACACAATCATGAGCATACTCGTTCATATGACCTACAGTACTTACGTATATGAGTGGCAGGCAACTGGACAACTGGAGCAGAAACCCACACAACACAAAGAGAACACAAAGAGAAGAAACACAATGAGAACATGTGCAGCTCCTCACAGACAGGAACAGAGCCTGCTGCACCACCACTCCACTGCATTCCAGTCCGTCATCTGGGTGTTACATAAATGAGCATGAACACTCTACTCACACTGAACTAACCTTGGTTGCCTTGCTGACTAATCTCTTCTTTAACTGCTTGCTGAATTCTTCTGGATGTTGTTTTCTAGGCAGAGTCACACTATGGTGTGTGGCGGTTTTGGAGTATTTCTATTCTTTAATAATGGCTTTAATGCTACAGTCGTGCACAATCTAGGGTGCAGATATTGCGAACACCAATTAGCCTAATCTGCATTTCTTTGTTCTGTGGGAGGAAACCCTCCAAGCATGGACAGAACATGCAAACTACATGCACACAGAGACGGGAATCGAACCCTGACCTTGGAGGTGCAAGGCGACAGTGCTAACCACTACACCACCGTGCTGCCAAGGTTTCAAACACCGTTAAGTTTCAAAAAGAAGAAAGGTCAAGTGTCTTGGTTTGTCCTCTTAGATAAGCTTACTGACGTCAGGAGAGCCACAAACATGCAAACACATTGGGTGACAGAAAGTTATCAAGAGATTTGTTTGACCAGATGCTTGGTGTCATGTTACTTCAAAGAACATAAACCACTTTAGCATGTGCTGGTGATACATCATGTTAGCTCAAGGGAGAGAGAGAGAGAGAGAGAGAGAGAGAATGTGGGAATGTTAGCACATTAATATCAGTCCCCAGTCACCACACGTATAGACCATAGAGAGCCTCCAGATCTCCAACCAGAAGCGGGGGACCAGGACAAGTCAGACAGGCTGGTGACGCCAGATGCTCTGGTAGTTTTAGGACAAAAGTAGTTTCCAAGCCTCCATCAGTGAAAAAGACAGAAGGTTTTTCCCCCCATTTTATCTCAGGGAGTTTTTGCTTGTCACTGTTTCCTCTGGCTTACTCATTAGAGGACATCTGATAAAGCTATAAATGTGAACATTTATTTATTATTTGATATTCTGAATTTTTATTCTTGAGAATATTTATTGCAATGCCCATTTCCTTGTTTTGCCATCTTTTGATTATATAGTTGAATGTTGTCTGCATGGACAGTTCGCTACATACCTCGGTTTTGAAGTAAGTGGTAAATTTTTTGGTACAGTGACTTATGTACAGTGAACATACAAATCAATAAACATGATTTATTATAAATATAACTGGTAAACATTCACTGATCATCAGTCATAACATTAACACCACATGACATTAATACATTCACAGTGATACCAGTTATAACCCAGTGACAGGATCCTGGTCACCCAAGGCCCACCCATGCCCGCAGGGACCAAAGGCTAGCCCGTCTGGTCTGATCCTACAGAAAAGCCAATGCAGCACAACAAAATGTCAACACTGGCCACGATAGAACCTCCAAACTGATCAAGCACCTATGGGATACACCAGACAAACAAGTCCGATCCACCGAGCCCCAACCCACAACCCACAGCACCCAAACGATCCGGGTGCCAGTAATGCATGAATTTAAGAGTTAAAACTTTTAAATGCCTTCACATTGTTTAAGGGGTTTATTTATTTATTTATTTTTAATAATCTGGTACTTCACTTAATGGTGTAAAATCGCAGTTCTGCAGGATAGCAATAAAAACTGTGAAAGGTTGGGGGGATGAATACTTATGCACATCATTGTGTTTTATATATATGTCTAATATAATAATAATAATAATAATAATAATAATAATAATAATAAGAGGAAGAAGAAGAAGAACCATTGTTGTTATTATTATTATTATTATTATTATTATTATTACATTTTATCAAGAATAATAGGGATAGATGAGGAAGAGACAAGATAACAACAACAATAATAATAATAATATTCATCATCATCATCATCATAAAAACAGCCCTTTTTTGTGTCTGACTTTGCCGTCATTATTTTTTTTTCTTTTCATGTCATAAAAAAAAAAAAACTGAATAATGTTGTGGGTGAGGTTGCTAAGAGCATGCCATTTTCCTCCAGCTGTGCCAGATGTTTTAAAAGCCTTTCATTTTTTAGATAAATAAATAAATAAATGACCAAATAAATATATACTGTATATATATATATATATATATATATATATATATATTTTTTTTTTTTTATTTTTTTTTTTTTAATTATAACATTTTGGGCTCTTGTTTTTTTCGGACATCGGAACAGATTTTATTTTGCATTCAGTTAAATTATCTAATTTTAATTAAGCAAGCTTGAATCATTTAAACCACCCATCCCTGGTGCCAAAATCACACGCACGCACACGCACACACACACACACACACATCACTCAGCCGATAATGAGCTACACATCTCCTTTCCTCTCTCCCTTCATCACCATATTTCTCTCTCTCTCTCTCTCTATCTCTCCTCCTCCTCTTCCTCCTCCTCCACACGTTCCTCATCTCACAAGAGAGAGAAACACAGAAAAGAAAAATCTCTATTTCTTTCTGTCTCTTTGAATAAAGATATTAAAATATCCACAGTAATTACAAACAGGACGATCGTATAAACCTAGAGAGCGCAGGAACGCTTATTCTTCTCCTCTTAATAGCATGTTTTTCCTTTTTGTTATTTTTCTTGCCATTTAAGTGGGAAAGTCAAGTCAACCCGGGACTTGTCGTCTCATGAGACTCTCTCGGGCTGAGAGACAGTAGATTGACTATCTGCTGTGAGATAAGGAACATTTTGACGTGGAAGACCAGGATTTCTATAATCTCGGGTTCTGCTCTCAGGGGAAAATGACGTGGTTTGATCACCAAATGTGTTCTGTTTTTGTTGATACACCTCATATCACATACTGCACCACTTGCACGTTACAGGAACTCGGCTGGGAGTTATCACCACACCCCCGGTAAAGTCTTGTCCTCACTCCAAGACATTTCCACATGTTTGGAAAGGTCATTCAAGGAGTTCCTGGGAGAACGGGGTTTCAGACGTGAAGCAGGCAGTCTGATCATGACTCCAGTGTACTGAGAGAACGTTCTACCTTGATGGTGTCCAGGCACTAGTGAGACACTGGGATGAGTGCATTAGTGTAGCAGAGGATTATATAGAGAAATAAAGAGAGTTTTTACTCTCAGGACTGTGTTCTGTTATGAACGGCCATCATACAGGATATTCATTTATGTTTGTTTGTTTAACTTTTATGTCCAATTTCTTTAATTATTTGTTACTTTCCAGATTTTCTATGTTTCTGTCCTAAACAACATTTATGAATTATTATGAATAATTTATACATATAATACAATTAATTTATGAATATAATGAGTAAGAAATTATTTATTAATTTTTCTAACTGAAACATGTATTCATTTTGTCCTTGTTTTTCGTTCTTTCTTACTTTATTTTATTGACTCATCATTTCCCCCCCATATTTATTTGCTTTTCATCCATTTCCTTTAATTAATTGCTTTAATTCACAAATCTATATTTTTCTTATTTACTTATTTTCTTTAATTAATGTCTATATCTTATTTCATCTCATGTTATCTCACTGTTTCTTTCTTGTTCATAATTTTACATCTTTAGCTGAGTTTTACTCTCTCTCTCTCTCTCTCGCTCTCTCTCTCTATTTCTCAGTATGATGATAATGAAGTGATACTGTCACTGTGTGGTCACACTGAGTTACTGCAGCCTGCATAACAATCTGAAGATGGTGTGTATGTGTGTGTTTCAGTAAAATGCTCAGCGTAAGCAGGTCTGTAAAATAAACAGGATGACAGGCGTATGCGTATAGTGGTGGGTCAGACACCGTGGTACTGTAAGCTCATCGTAATGGATGAGAGATCACAGTACTGTATGTTCATTGTGGTGGGTCAGGGGTCACTGTACTGTAAGCTCATGGCGGAGGGTCAGGGGTCACTGAACTGTAAGCTCATGGCAGAGGGGTCAGAGGTCACCAGAGGTAGGTAGAGCAGCCAAACATTTTACTCAAGTAAGAGTAGCTGTACTTCAAAATAATATTACTCAAGTAGAAGTAAAAAGTAGTCATCCAAGATACTACTTGAAAAAAGTATTTGGTGAAAGTTTTTTTTATTTTTTTTTAGAAATGATGTAAGCAGTCAGACAAAATGATCAAATAATGTACAAATTCTGACACTTTCAAATAATAAAATTCATGAAATGAATGTAATAAAATAAATTACATTTTACATATAAAATTACATATACAATTTATATATTTACAAAATAGCAAATTAAGGAACAAGAAACACACATTTCCTAATCTCACTTTCTTTCCCTACATAAAGCCTTTGTAATAAATTCCTACTGTAGGTAACGTATGTATGTTTGAACAGTGTAGATTCAGTCGCCCTGCAAATGACTCAGCAGATAACATTAGATAGCATTAGAACATGTGTACAATAATGTAAGAAACTTATAATTTTATAAGTATATATAGCTTATTTGCTAATTATATATTTTAACATCACAACAGTAAATAGAACAGATAAACTAACCGCGACACGCTGCCTACCACGGCGGAACTTGTTTCTCCCGCCTATATGCAGCGGTTCTGTGTGGTCATGTGACTACTTGGCCGTGTGGCTACTATTATTGCGGCTGATTGGTCAAACAGAGTCATGTGATTATTGTTGCCACGTCTGATTGGTGGATTATAGTCACGTGGTAGCTGCACCGGCTGCATTTCTCAGGCAAACACAAAGAATATCTAAAGTGTAGAATAAACGGTTAGAAAAGTCGAGTGTAGCCGAACGTAGCGGAGTAAGAGCAGCGTTTCTTCTTCACAAATCTACTCAAGTAAAAGTTAAAAGTTAAAAAAGTTATTCAAGTAAAGGAAACCGAGTAAATGTGAAACAAAAACCTGTTACTACACACCTGTGGGGCAGTGACCCCTGACTACAGTACGATGACCCCTGACCCACTGCCATGAGCTTACTGTACTGTGAGCCCTGACAGCTTACTGTAGTACTTTGTAATGGTTGTGGGTCAGGGGTCGTGATACTGTAAGTGTATAGTGGTGGGTCAGGGGTCGTGATACTGTAAGTGTATAGTGGTGGGTCAGGGGTCGTGATACTGTAAGTGTATAGTGGTGGGTCAGGGGTCGTGATACTGTAAGTGTATAGTGGTGGGTCAGGGGTCATGATACTGTAAGCTCATGGCATTGAAATATGGCAATCCTTTTTTTTTTATTTATTCTTTATTTCTTTATTTCATAATTCATTGTACTGAAATCTTCCATTTTATTTATGATGTTTTTGTTATTATTCAGATGATTTTGTTCTTAAATTAAAAGTGCAAGTAAACATTTTTTAGATGATCAGGGATGTTGATGATTTATTTATTTTTAATGTAATATTTTTAATAAGCAATTTCTATGTGCTTAAACATGACCCTGTGGTTCTTCACCTGTATTATAGTTTTGTGAAAATTTGGGACAAACTGACAGGAGACTTTTCTCACAACGTTAGATTTCACAACTTCTCATTAATCTGAACACACCAGAGAATTTCATTCTCACACTTCCATTTTCACACTTCTGCCCTTATTATTTCCTCTATAGTGGGATTGAATCACAGCTCTCCTCACAGCTGCCCCCCCCCCCCCCCCTCTCTCTCTCTCTACAGCTGGTCTACATTAATCCTGCCCTCTTACACACCATTAATAGAAAGGAGAGTGCTGCAATTATTGTGTGTGTGTGTGTGTGTGTGTGTTCTCGGCCCCAATAATGGCTGGGAGTGTGAGGCCACTATTAATCTCATAAGGAGCAGAAGTGCTCTTAGACATCACAAGGTTTTTTCCCCACTGTAGCTCGAGGAGGTTTAAGTCTGAAAATCATTCTGAATTCCTCATTTATCTGAAAACCTATTTAAAGGGAAGAACTGATGCTTTCCTGCTGATCTGACGTCACTCACTGCAAACTCACGACGAGTTACAGCGTCTATTAAATGCAGGATTTTTTTTTTTTTTTTTTTACAGAATGAATTCAGCTTTGATCAGTTCCCGGTCAGCAGGGGGCGCTGTTTCTTTTAATCAGTGCACTGAGATGTTTCTAAATATAGACAATATTGCAGAATATATTTATACTACATCATATCACGATCATAGTCATAAATCAACAGGACTGACATTTAAGAGATTGATTAAAAAAAAGAGATAAAATAAATATTTAAAGCTAAAGGCAGAGATATAAAAACTACAAAAATATTTTCCCCTTTGTCTGTTCAAGATGGCAAACTGATGAAAATGATATTTTTTGACCTTATTAAGATAAATACGTAAATAAACAGATAAACAGATAAATAAATAAACTGTTTTCTTGCCAGTAAATTTGCTTTTGTAAATATAGCTAACAAAATTTAAAACAGTACACTGCTGTGAAATAAAATAAAAGTAATAAAATAACATATTAACAAATTAAAATGAACATATTATGTACATATTAAAGTTATACAATACAATAAATGAATATATTTTAAACATAAACATAAAAAAACAAGAATAGCCCAGTTTAATAATAATTTTAAAAATCTAACATTTACTTTATTTGTTCTGACCATTTTACTGCTGTTGAAAGGGAAAAAAGTCTAAATGTTTTGGATAAATCACACACACACACACACACACACACACACACACACACACACACACACACACACACACACACACACACACACTTCATGATATCGACTGTATCCTAGAAAAATACACTGTGTTATTACATTGTCATAATAATAGATATTAGGTGGTCATTCTGTATGTAGCCCTGGGACTGGTGTATTATGTGTATTATTGTTAATTTTACTTTACTTTATACAGATCGAACATAGCAGATTTGGCCAGCAGAGGGCAGACACAAACCAACTCTGTTCTCCACCCGCACAAAACAAAACTGAATCTGAAGAAAAACCAAAGATATTTGGCTTCTGAAAAGTTTTTTTTTTTTTTTTTTTTAAGATTTATTACATCCAAAAGTGGCAGAAGAACACCAGACTGCTGGAACTCTGTGAGGTTCTACAAAGAACATTTAAGGCTTCCATTACTCTCAAAGGAACAGTGCAGATAAAGATAAGCATAAGAATGAGTTTAACTGAGAGAGAGAGAGAGAGAGAGAGAGTACAGAAGAATATATATATATATATATATATATATATATATATATATATATATATATATATATATATATATATATATATTTTTTTTTTTTTTTTTTTTTTTTAAATATATATATATATATATATATATATATATTGGACGATGACATGGCAAAGAGAAATGTCGCAAGAAAGAAAGAGGCCAGTATAAAGAATAAAGCGGAAGATAAAGGGGAAGATGATCAGTTGAAAAACGGATCAAATGAAAAAGAACACAGAAGTAATCCAAATAAATATAATACTAAAAAAAGAAAAACAAGAAAATAGCAAAATAAAGTAAACAAAACCAGTCAGATAAAGAAAAAAACTATTACATTAATAAGAACATTAAATTAATATATTGTTAAATTAAATCCAGAAAAAAAAAATAAAACTCAAGGAACTAGAAAAAAGACAAATAAAAAAAGGGGAAAAAAGAGGAAAGGAACCCTGTAGGAATCATGATATAGGAACTCAGTGTTGTAGGAACTCTGTGGTGTAGGAGCCCTGGTCAATAGGAGCCCTGTGGTGTACGAGCCCTGGTCTATCAGAACCCTGTGCTGCAGTATCTCTGCGCTGCTATGATGTTCAGCTCATCCATGTCTTACATGACTGTGTGTCCAGGTCTGATTTTAGACAGGGTTTTAGGATTTCCTGTCAGACAGACAGAGGAATTCTCCCGCTGTTCTGCGCTGATCCAGCTTTAAACTCCCCACAGTCCATTACAGCGTTCTCTAATGGCCTGTCAGCGCTAATGCTGTTTTATTGGCCTTTAATTAGAGCGCGAGGGGCCGAGCGTTAAATAATTCAGTCCTGTCCCAGAGCCCAGGGTTGACAAATGAGGTTTTAGTATGGTGTTAAATGCCACACACACGCACACACGCGCATAAAGCGTGCAGCTAATAACACTTTAGTCTTTGTAAATCCAAATGTCCCCAGAAGGTTCTATCCCTTAGAGATTACCAACATTTTGGGGACAACATTTAGGTTCTCTAAGTTCTAGTATGAATTAAATATTGGCTCATGTGATTTGAAAATCTGTAAATTTTCATTTTATTAAAATAAATTTAAAAATAAATGTCCCAGAACTTTTCCAGAATTTGGGTTGTGCATTAGTTTTACTTCACATGTAAAACATATATTCTTTCCTTTTTTTTTTCTTTTTTCTTTTTACATATGTTGGCAATTTATCCAAAGTACCTCAGCCTGATATTTACACAAAAACATGAACATCCAGAAGGTTCTGGATTACCAACATTTTGGGGACATTTTGGGGACATTTTGGACACACACACACACACACACACACACACACACACACACACACACACACACACACACATCATTCTACCAAAATATGAAACTATTCATTATCAGGTAATATAGCAGCATATTGTGTGTGTGTGTGTGTGTGTGTGTGTGTGTGTGTGTGTGTGTGTGTGTGTGTGTGTGTGTGTGTGTGTGT
Source organism: Clarias fuscus (assembly GCA_030347435.1). Taxonomy (NCBI): domain Eukaryota; kingdom Metazoa; phylum Chordata; class Actinopteri; order Siluriformes; family Clariidae; genus Clarias; species Clarias fuscus. The sequence goes on along the minus strand of CM059220.1, from coordinate 1,638,399 downwards.
GTGTGTGTGTGTGTGTGTTTTAAAAACAGTTACAGTTACAGCTGTGTGTATTTTGTTTTTTAAGGAATAAAATACAACTAAGTGATGGCTGTAAGAGGATGTGTGTCTTCTTCTTCTTCTTCTTCTTCTTCTTCTTATTATTATTATTATTATTATTATTATTATTACAGTAGAGTAGATGTAGAGAATTTCTCACTTTAATTTCTCAGCGTGTAAATGAAGCCGAGCTCCAAAATCAATGTATTATTAAGAAAATAAATTGAGATTCATTTCCATATCAGTGGCTTCATGGGGTACATAAATGAAATTGATTTTCTGTAGCCTATAAATAACTTTATTAGGTCAGTTAATGAAATAGTGGGAAAAACATTCAGTCTTAAAAACCTGTCATGGTGAATTTCTATAGGAATAAATGATATAATGTTCAATGCTTGGATAATGACGCGCGCGGGGGGGGGGGCGGGGGGGGGGGGGGGGGTTCGGCTAGGGGGATATGATATGACGTGATGATAGGAGCAGAGCTGCTGTTAGCGATCTGAAGTTTCCCATAACAAATGTTTAAACTGAGAAATTTTACACTTTTATCCACAAAATGAGCTCGTTTCAAATTTGATGCCTGCTACAGGTCTCAAAACAGTTGGGACGGGAGCATGTTTACCTGGTGTAGCATCTCCTCTTCTTTTCAAAGCAGTTGGAAAACATCTGGGCATTGAGGTTATGAGTTTCTGGAGTTTCTGGAGTTTTGGTGTTGGAATTTGGTCCCGTTCTTGCCTGATATAGGTTTCCAGCTGATGAAGAGTTCATGGTCGTCTTTCACATATTTTTTTCATTTAATTATGCGCCAAATGTGCTCTATAGGTGAAAGATCTGGGCAGCAGGCCAATTCAGCACCCGTACTCTTCTACTACGAAGCCATGCTGTTGTAATGGCTGCAGTGTGTGGTTTTGCATTGTCCTGCTGAAATAAACATCGTCTCAATCCTTTTATACATTTCATCATTCATAGCGCCTTCCAAAACACGCAAGCTGAATGCTGATAACACGCTGGAAGGTCTCACTCCTCTTTAGCCTGGAGAACATGGCGTCCATGATCTCCAACAAGAATGTCAAATTTGGACTCGTCTGACCATAGAGCACTTCTCCACTTTAAATGAGCCTTGGCCCACAGGACACGATGGAGCTCCTGGACCATGTTCACATATGCCTTCCCTTTTATATTATAGATCTTTAGCGGATTGTGTTTACCGACAGCGGTTTCTGGAAGTATTCCTGGGCCCATTTAGTCGTTTGAGTGCCTGGGATTTCTCCCATACACGCAGAGATTTCTCCAGTTTCTGAATCTTTTGATGATGTCATGCTCTGTAGATGAGGAGATTTGCAAAGTTTTTGCAATTTGACATTTTTGCACTGTTTCACAGATTGGAGAGCCTCCGCCCATCTTTACCTGTGGGAGACAGATACCTTTCGTAGCTAATCATGTTACAGACCTGATGCTAGATGGTCTCCCAGTTGAATCTTTTTTAAAATGTCTTGCTTTTTCAGCCCCTTTTTGCCACCGTTCCAAGTTTTTTGAGACCTGTTTCAGGCATTAAATTTGAAATGAGCTATAAAAGTGTAAAATTTCTCTGTTTAAACATTTGTTAGGTTCTCTAAGTTCTAGTGTGAATTAAATATTGGCTCATGTGATTTGAAAATCTGTAAATTTTCATTTTATTAAAATAAATTTAAAAATAAATGTCCCAAAACTTTTCCAGAATTTGGGTTGTGCATTAGTTTTACTTCACATGCAAAACATATTCTTTCCTTTTTTTCTTTTTTCTTTTTACATATGTTGGCAATTTATCCAAAGTACCTCAGCCTGATATTTACACAAAAACGTGAACATACAGTATCTGTACTTCATGTCATGACAATTCCATCCCTCTACATTTCCCTATATTTAGAGCCCAAGGACTATGACAGCAGACGATGATGTCATCACATTGCTATGATACCGTTGATGTCTCATAGTGCCAATGTCATAGTGTGATAGGGCTCCCAGTGTTTTTCTAAGGATTTTTTTATGCCCAAAAAAATTTTTTTTTTTTCTTCCAGAATTTATTTTAAAAAGTGAAACTCTTATATATTCTAGATTCATCTGGAATTAAAATTGCTCAGTGCTCCAAAGTCCTCTTTTTTAGATTACAGTAAATTTTGCATTTTTTTTTGGAAATCAAGGTCCCAGAGTCTGGAGTCATGTGTGAAGTTTCCTCAGTCTGTGCTGATTTGAGGTGCCATGTCATCTGCTGGTGTTAGTCTACTGTGTTTTATCAAGTCCAAAGTCAACGCAGCATCTACCAGGAGATTTTAGAGAACTTCATGCTTCCATCTGCTGTCAAGGGTTCATGGAGATTCTGATGCACTTTTCCAGCAGCACTTAACACCTACCCACTGTGACAAAACTACCACTAACAGGTTTGTTGACCTTGATATTACGGTGCATGATTCGCCAGCTAACTCACCTGACCTGAATTTTATGGAGAATCTGGAGCCATTGTCAAGGGGAAGATGAGAAACAACAAAACAGAGACAACAAAACAGATGAGCTGAAGGCTGCTATCAAAGCAAGCTAGTCTTCAATAATGCTGATCACTTCCATGCCATGCTGCAGTCTTGTAAATATTTTTTATTGATTACAAAAGAAAAATAAATGTTCTATTTTGATCCACTGGATTTTGGATTTTCATGAGCTGTAATCATCAAAATGAAAACCAAAACAAGCTTTGAAATATTTCACTTTACATGTAATGAATGGGAGTTTCACTTTTTAAATTAAATTAAAAAGAAACATAGCTTTTCATGATATTAACTTATTTTTTTTAGATTCACTATAAACCTGCATTAATCAACACCTTCTGATGAATCAGAACGCCCCTAAGATGTAAAAAGATCTAATGAAGTGTAAAAGTAAAAGCAAAAAAAAAAAAAAACCTGAATTGAAATGATGGAAATTGAATCTGATGATGAGATTGAGGTTGTGCATTCTGGTCTTTGGACCATGTGGTTTAATTTGGGATATTTTAAGAAGCTATTATTATTATTATTATTATTATTACAATATTGTATAATTTCAGAGTTTTTCCTGCTCTTTGTCCCTCGTTCCTCTTTCTCTGATTTGCACCTGTTGGACCTCATGAGCTTATTCACTTCATCTGATTCCCATTTAGATGAGAAGACTTTGAAAGCATGTGTGTGTGTGTGTGTGTGTGTCTGTGTGTGCGTGTGTGTGTTAAACTGCTTTATTTAGGCTCCTGTTTGCACTCTCACATCACACAAAACAAATCATTACCATGTGAAAAGCAACAAGGAATTAATTTGGCGACCGCCCGTGGTGTAGTTGTGTGTGTGCGCGTGTGTGGACATGCTCAAATATCTTGGACAAATGTTGCCACAAATTAAGGAATATCCGATAGGTTTGACTTTGTGAGGACCAGCAGATCCCCATAAGGCTATTTTTTGTTTGTTTGTATCAAAAATAGAAGCAGGTTTTATTTTAAAAAAAGCTAAATTGGCTATGAAAGATCTTCACAAAGATCATAAAGAGGCCAACGTGTGTGTGTGTGCGTGTGTGTGTGCGTGTGTGTGTGCCAGGGATATCACTCCTTGGATAGTGTAGCTATAGTAACCATTTTGCACTCCATCATTTCAGGACTTTAAAGAGGGCGTCATTAATTTTGCAGCTTGTACGCGGACCCCTGCACGAGCCGAGTGAAAGGGAGAGTGAGAAAGAGAGAAAGACGGAGAAAGGGAGAGAATAAAGGATTAAGGGATTAGGGTTTTTTTTTTTCCTGCCCACTCGACTTGCTAAGCTAACACACACCATGGCCAGGCTTAATGAGTGTAATTGCTGGCTTTGATGAAAACGGTATTATCCAGATCACACTTTAATCGCACAAACACACATCAGCCCTCCTCTGCGTCGCCCCCCTGGCGCCCCTCCGCCCTCCCTCTCCCCCCCCCCCCCCCCCCCGTCTGACCCCCCTCCGCCCCTCTCTCCGGGTTTACACTTGGCCACTGTGCCCCTGATTACGCAGAGAGCTCATGTTCACAGGCACATGTGGTGCTGAAAAGCCGAGCCCAGTCCTGTGTCACTTTTCAGCATCAATGATAAAACCAGTGTCGAGTTTCACCTCTTCTTCTCGCTGTTTACTCTGATTTTTATTTCTTAAACAGTTTCAGGAGATCGTGCACACCCTTAGAGAGCAAACAAACCTGGTGTGAAAGTATCCAGGACCAGTAATGCAGTTTATTAGAACCTGAACGTCAACCATGACAGAGCGACACATTACAGCAGTGAATTATCGCGGGTGATTTGTGACCTTTGACCTTTCATCGATCCAGTCTCCACGGGTGAGCGTGTGCGCACTGTGGCCTGTCCAGCCGCTCTGCAGAGCTAGTTAGCGCTGTAGCCGTGAGCTATTGATTAGAGATAATGTCCTGATGATGGCTGTGCTGCTGGACCTCCATCCATTACACCAACAGCACTGAAGGCCAGAGCAGCCCAGGGTTTAACACCAAACATCCTAAACACCAGACACACAGGGGTTGTGTGGTACATAAGAGGACGAGAAAACGCTTCTGTGACGTTGCTGGACACTGCTGGAAATAAAGCACTGTGGTATTTGATGTTGTAGATTTAAATGGAAAATGTTGGTGTAGTCTGTCAGTTTATGTGTGTGTGTGTGTGTGTGTGTGTGTGTGTGTGTGTGTGTGTGTGTGTGTGTGTGTGTGTGTGTGTGTTAGTGTCTAATGGAAAATTGGCCAATCGGTGTTCCCAAATTGCTCATAGCGTGTGAATAAGTGTGTGTATGTGTGTGTGCCCTGCGATTTGATAGGCTCCCGTCCCCCCGTGACCTTGAATACAGGATAAAGCGTTATAGACGATGAGTGAGTGAATAAGGTTTGTGCATGAATGCTGCTGTTTGATGGAGTATGTTGGTGTTTGATGAATGTTAGTGTGTGATTTACTGTGTGTTGATCTTTGATATGGAATTATGAATGATTAGATTTGTGTTGGTATTGATGGAGAATGTTGGTGTTTGATAAATGTTGGTGTTTCGTGGAGAATGTTGCTGTTTGATGATGAATGTTGATGTTTCGTGGAGAATGTTGGTGTTTGATGATAAATGTTGGTGTTTGATGGAGAATGTTGGTGTTTGATGATGATTGTTGGTGTTTGATGGGGAATGTTGGTGTTTGATAAATGTTAGTGTGTGATGGAGAGTGTTGATGTTTGATGAGGAATGTTGGTGTTTCTTGGAGAATGTTGGTGTTTGATGATGAATGTTGATGTTTCGTGGAGAATGTTGGTGTTTGATTATGAATGTTGGTGTTTGAGGATGATTGTTGGTGTTTGATGGAGAATGTTGGTGTTTCTTGGAAAATGTTGGTGTTTGATGATGAATGTTGGTGTTTCTTGGAGAATGTTGGTGTTTGATGATGAATGTTGGTGTTTCTTGGAGAATGTTGGTGTTTTGTGGAGAATGTTGGTGTTTGCTGATGAATAATGGTGTTTGATGGAGAATGTTGGTGTTTGATAAATGTTAGTGAGTGATGGAGAATTTTGGTGTTTGGTGATGAATGTTGGTGTTTGATGAATGTTGGTGTTTTATGATGATTGTTGGTGTTTGATGGAGAATGTTGGTGTTTGATAAATGTTAGTGTGTGATGGAGAATGTTGATGTTTGATGAGGAATGTTGGTGTTTGATGATGAATGTTGGTGTTTCGTGGAGAATGTTGGTGTTTGATGATAAATGTTGATGTATCGTGGAGAATGTTGGTGTTTGATGATAAATGTTGATGTTTCATCCAGAATGTTGGTGTTTGATGATGAATGTTGGTGTTTGAGGATGATTGTTGGTGTTTGATGGAGAATGTTAGTGTTTGATAAATGTTAGTGTGTGATGGAGAATGTTGGTGTTTGATAATGAATGTTGCTGTTTCCTGGAGAATGTTGGTGTTTGATGATGAATGTTGCTGTTTCTTGGAGAATGTTGGTGTTTGGTGATGAGTGTTGGTGTTTCTTGGAGAATGTTGGTGTTTGATGATGAATGTTGGTGTTTCTTGGAGAATGTTGGTGTGTGATGGAGAATTTTGATGTTTGATGATGAATGTTGGTGTTTGATGAATGTTGTTGTTTGATGATGATTGTTGGTGTTTGATGGAGAATGTTGGTGTTTTATAAATGTTAGTGTGTGATGGAGAATGTTGATGTTTGATGAGGAACGTTGGTGTTTCTTGGAGAATGTTGGTGTTTGATGGTAAATGTTGATGTTTCGTGGAGAATGTTGGTGTTTCATGGAGAATGTTGGTGTTTGATGGTAAATGTTGATGTTTCGTGGAGAATTTTGGTGTTTGATGATAAATGTTGATGTGTGTGTGTGTGTGTGTGTGTGTGTGTGTGTTAGTGTCTAATGGAAAATTGGCCAATCGGTGTTCCCAAATTGCTCATAGCGTGTGAATAAGTGTGTGTATGTGTGTGTGCCCTGCGATTTGATAGGCTCCCATCCCCCCGTGACCTTGAATACAGGATAAAGCGTTATAGACGATGAGTGAGTGAATAAGGTTTGTGCATGAATGCTGCTGTTTGATGGAGTATGTTGGTGTTTGATGAATGTTAGTGTGTGATTTACTGTGTGTTGATCTTTGATATGGAATTATGAATGATTAGATTTGTGTTGGTATTGATGGAGAATGTTGTTGTTTGATAAATGTTGGTGTTTCGTGGAGAATGTTGGTGTTTGATGATGAATGTTGATGTTTCGTGGAGAATGTTGGTGTTTGATGATAAATGTTGGTGTTTGATGGAGAATGTTGGTGTTTGATGATGATTGTTGGTGTTTGATGGAGAATGTTGGTGTTTGATAAATGTTAGTGTGTGATGGAGAGTGTTGATGTTTGATGAGGAATGTTGCTGTTTCTTGGAGAATGTTGGTGTTTGATGATGAATGTTGATGTTTCGTGGAGAATGTTGGTGTTTGATGATGAATGTTGGTGTTTGAGGATGATTGTTGGTGTTTGATGGAGAATGTTGGTGTTTCTTGGAAAATGTTGGTGTTTGATGATGAATGTTGGTGTTTCTTGGAGAATGTTGGTGTTTGATGATGAATGTTGGTGTTTCTTGGAGAATGTTGGTGTTTTGTGGAGAATGTTGGTGTTTGCTGATGAATAATTGTGTTTGATGGAGAATGTTGGTGTTTGATAAATGTTAGTGAGTGATGGGGAATTTTGGTGTTTGGTGATGAATGTTGGTGTTTGATGATGAATGTTGGTGTTTCGTGGAGAATGTTGGTGTTTGATGATAAATGTTGATGTTTCATCCAGAATGTTGGTGTTTGATGATGAATGTTGGTGTTTGAGGATGATTGTTGGTGTTTGATGGAGAATGTTGGTGTTTGATAAATGTTAGTGTGTGATGGAGAATGTTGGTGTTTGATGATGAATGTTGCTGTTTCTTGGAGAATGTTGGTGTTTGATGATGAATGTTGCTGTTTCTTGGAGAATGTTGGTGTTTGGTGATGAGTGTTGGTGTTTCTTGGAGAATGTTGGTGTTTGATGATGAATGTTGGTGTTTCTTGGAGAATGTTGGTGTTTGATGATGAATGTTGGTGTTTCTTGGAGAATGTTGGTGTGTGATGGAGAATTTTGATGTTTGATGATGAATGTTGGTGTTTGATGAATGTTGTTGTTTGATGATGATTGTTGGTGTTTGATGGAGAATGTTGGTGTTTTATAAATGTTAGTGTGTGATGGAGAATGTTGATGTTTGATGAGGAACGTTGGTGTTTCTTGGAGAATGTTGGTGTTTGATGGTAAATGTTGATGTTTCGTGGAGAATGTTGGTGTTTCATGGAGAATGTTGGTGTTTGATGGTAAATGTTGATGTTTCGTGGAGAATTTTGGTGTTTGATGATAAATGTTGATGTTTCGTGGAGAATGTTGGTGTTTGATTATGAATGTTGGTGTTTTGTGGAGAATGATGGTGTTTAATGAACATTGGTGTTTGTAAGGATTTCTTGTTTTCGGTAGACCCCCTTTGGACTACTCAGTGTTTCACCTGTATTCTGCTAACCCGTCTGGATCCAGAGAACCCCTCAATGAAACACACAAGTCAGTGCTCAGTGAGATGTTCAAAGTTTATTGTGGAAGAGAGAAGTATATATATGCACACACACGCACAAAAGCACCAAAAAAAGGAGTGGTTACATATGGTCTGGAATATTTTTTTAAAATAACGTGGAGAAGGACAGGAGCTTGGGTGCAGTTCTGCAATTATGAACATAGATTATACTAAGAAATATATTTGTTTATAGCGCAGTGTGCCGAGGTGACCCTAAACATAGATTATACAGTACTAAGGAAAGGGTTTGTTGATAGCACAGCATGTCGAGGTCAAGAAAGAAAACACTCTGTTCTCATGCACACACACTAGAAATTAAATATTACCTACAGTGTTTAACAGGTCATGGGTGTTTGATGATAAATGTTGGTGCATGATGGTGATTTTGGGTGATTGATGGATGTTATGAATATTGGTGTTGTGTCCATTGGTGTGTAAATGTTTAATGAGTGTTGCTGTTGGTATATGTTGGTCTTTTATTGAAATCTTTGGTGTTTGATGGTAAATGTTGCTGTGTGGTGAAGAATGATGGTGTTTGATGAATGTTGTTGTTTAGTGAAGAATGTTGGTGTTGGTGATAGAGGACGTTGGTGGTTGAAGATGGATGTTGTCATTTGATGGAACGTTATGAATGTTGAGATGTGGTGACGATCTCTTATATTTGATGGACAATGTCTTATGGATAATGGTATCTGAATGGGAATATTGGGGTCGTATGGAAGGTGTTTTTGTTCATTCGTGGCACTTTAATGGGGAATGTTGGTGTTTGTTGGTAAACCATAGTATATGTTGTTAAATATTAGTATATATTTAACATAATATTGGGTTTTTAGGAGCATTTTTATTTGCTCATCGTTAATAGGTGCACTGTTGCTTCATGGTGGAAGATGTTGAGTACACCTCTAAACATAAACCAAGAGTCAACAACCTAATTATTGTTACACATCTGTAAGAACAGCTCTGTACAACACAAAGAGAAATCCCCCACTAAGAAATCGATCCATAATCAAGGTGCATGTGAGTAAAATTTATTGTTATAATTTTCCACAGCAATCCCCCACTCTCTCTCTCACTCGCTCTCTCTCTCACTTTCCCTCTCAGCTACATTAATCAATAACCAGCAAGAAAGCCCGAAACTGATTTGTGTTTTCTAATGCATTGCTCTTTGATTCTCAATTATATCTTATGACTTCATTTGTCTTCTGCTACTTAACCCAGTTGTGTGCAGTTCATTTTAGCTTTACGCTGAAGCTACTGTAAGAGGCTAATACCGCTAACATTAAAGAGCACTTATAGCCTCCTGAAAAAGATTAGCATGTCTAACATCACAATCACATGATCGCCTCAAAGGACTGTTTGTCAGTAACAACACTGGTACGAAAGTTGAGCAACGTAATCAAGAGCTGTAATTGTGATGGTGGAAGCTGGTGTTTATTGATGGATGTTGGTGTTTGATGTAGAACATTGTTTGATATTTAATGTTGGTGTTCAAAGGAGAAAGCTGATGTTGACAGTGAGTGTTGGTGTTCATTGCTGGTGAATGTTGGTTTTTGATGATGGATATCTGTGTTTATTAATGAATGTTGTTGTTTGATGTAGGAAATGATGTTTATTATTTAGTTTATAGGTTATGCTTGTTGATGAATATTGGTGTTTGTTGGAAGTTTATTCATGGTGAATCTTGGTTTTTAATGGTGAATGCTGGTGTGTAAGGGGTAAATGGTGCTTAAGAGAGGAAGTTGATGGCTTACTGATGGTGAATGTTGGTGTTTATTGATGTTGAATGTTGGTTTGTGTGAGGGTTCACCACTAGAGGGCATCTCGGTCAGGTGATGAGAATGCTCACCTGAACCGAGGTAGCTCATTAGACGTTCTAGCTGTTGAGCATTTGTTATGTTAAGTGGGCTTTTGTTTGGTTATGGTCTGTTTTAGTTTGTGTTTGTTTTAAGTTGGCATATGTTTTCTGGAGTTGTCTTTGTTATATGTATTAGTTTGTATCTTAGTCTGTTTGGTTTTCCTTTGCATAAGTACCACTGTAGAATGTTTAGTTCTTAGTCTGTCATGCTACTAACATGACACTAACCTATCTAGCTCTTAGTCTGTTTAGTCTCCTAGTTTGTCTAGTCTCCATGTCTGCTTAGATCTTAGTCTGTTTAGTTACTAACCTGCAAGTTCTTAGTCTGTCCCCTACCTAGTCTTCTGTGTACCCAGTCTGTTCATCCCTTAGACCTTTGGCTACTAGTCTGTTAGCACCTAGTCTGATTAGCTATCATCCAGCCTAGCAGCTAGTGTGTGTAACTGCTAGTAGGCTAGGTCACTGTTAGGCTTAGTTAGTCCTCTTGTCTGTATTGTATATTAGTGTCCAAGTTATTTGGTTAATGTTGGTGTGTGTGTCATGCTCCAATGAGTTAGCCAACACCCTTTGTTTAAAGTTCATGTTCTGTTTTGTTTTGTTTAAATAAAAAGGACTCCTTTATGTTTCAAAACCCCTCTCCGTTTATGCCTGCCCCTTCTTCAGCCCACAGTATCACCATGAGCCATCACCATTGTTAGTGTTTGTGTTTAATGGTGAATGCTGATGTGTAAGGGGTAAATGGTGTTTGAAAGTTTTTTTTGGTGGTGTTTAATAGAAATAATGTGTTTTTATTGATGGTGAACATTGCTGTTTAATGGATATAGTTGGTGTTTTTTGATGGTGACTCTTGTTTTTTCTTTATGAAGATATTAAATTCTTATTGTTGGTGAATTTTGGCGTGTGATGATGAAATATGTTTAATGAACAAGGTTGTATGATGATGATGATGATGAGAAAAGACCTCGAACCCGTAACCTCGAGCGAAAATGGAGAAAAACTAAATTAGAAGTTTTTAGAATTGCGTATAAAGGTAGTATGTGCAGCTATAGACGGTCTCTAAAAGCGGCTAGGGCCGAGCATCTGAGCCAACTCATAGCAAGAAACCAAAACAATCCCAGGTTCCTATTTAGTACAGTGGCTAGCCTAACAAAGCCTAAGATGCCTGCAGGGAGTATCCCATCACAGCTTAGAAGTGAAGACTTCATGAAATTCTTCAATGAAAAGATTGATAGTATCAGGAAGAAAATAATGAAAATTCAACCTCTAACAACATCTCATGATCCAGTCCAGTCTAAAGTTTCACAATTAGATTTTCAGTGCTTTACAGGTGTAGGACAGGAAGAGCTGTATAAACGTATCACCTCGGCTAAATCAACAACATGCTTGCTGGATCCAATCCCAACCAGACTTTTAAAAGAAGTGATAAATATAGCTGGAGCGCCCCTTCTAAACATTATCAACTCTTCATTATATCTAGGTCACGTCCCTAAATCTTTCAATTTGGCAGTTATTAAGCCTCTTCTTAAAAAATCAAATTTAGACTCAAATGATATAACAAATTACAGACCAATTTAAAACCTTCCGTTTATATCTAAGATATTAGAAAAGATAGTATCAGCCCAAATATGCACATTCTTGCAGGAAAACGATATCCTCGAAGAATTTCAGTCAGGTTTCAGGCCCCATCATAGTACAGAAACTGCACTAGTTAAAATTGCAAATGACTTGTTTTTAGCTTCGGACCAAGGCTGCATCTCAATTCTTGTCTTACTTGATCTTAGTGCTGCAATCGACACTATAGATCATGATATTTTCATAGATCGCTTACAAAATCACATTGGTATTCAGGGACAGGCATTAAAATGGTTTAGATCCTACCTGTCTGATCGATTCCATTTTGTAGATCTGAATGGAGAACAGTCTGGTGTAATGCCAGTGAAATATGGGGTCCCACAAGGGTCAGTTTTAGGACCTCTGCTGTTCTCAATATACAGTGGAACCTCGATTAATTTGTTTTATTTTCATTTTATAGATTGTATTAATTATTTTTATGTATTTATTTTTGAGGGCTGTGGAACGAATAATTTGAGTTTTAATTATTTCTTATGGGAAATGATGATTTGGTTTAAGAGTGTTTTGGAATACGAGCCAACTTCCGGAACGAATTATGCTCGTAATCCAAGGTTCCACTGTACATGCTTCCCTTGGGTTACATCATTAGAAGACATGGGATTAGTTTCCATTGTTATGCTGATGATACCCAGATATACATCTCCACAAAACCAGACGAAATACCCAAATTGTCTAGACTAACTGAGTGTATTCAAGATATAAAAGATTGGATGAACGATAATTTTCTTTTGCTGAATTCAGATAAGAAAGAGATATTACTTATTGGCCCAAAAACCAATACACACCAGCTCTCACAATTCAGCTTGCGTTTAGAAGGATGTACTGTTACCACCAGCTCAACAGTGAAAGACCTGGGTGTAATATTAGACAGTAACTTATCCTTTGAAAATCTCCAACATCACAAAAACAGCCTTTTTCCACCTTAGAAATATTGCCAAGCTTAGGAATATTTTATCTGTATCTGATGCAGAAAAGCTGGTTCATGCATTCATGACCTCCAGACTGGACTACTGTAATGCATTACTGGGAGGCTGTCCTGCATCCTCAATTAACAAGCTACAGTTAGTCCAAAATGCAGCCGCCAGGGTTCTCACTAGATCCAGAAAATATGATCATATAACCCCAATATTATCATCCCTGCACTGGCTACCTGTTCAGTTTAGAATTAATTACAAAATAGTATTACTTACGTACAAGGCTCTAAAGGGTCTAGCTCCCACATACCTAACCAGTCTTCTGATACGTTACAATCCACCACACTCCTTAAGATCAGAAAACTCCGGACTCCCAGAATATCAAAATCTACAAAAGGAGGTAGGGCATTTTCATATTTAGCTCCAAAGCTTTGGAATAGCCTTCCTGACAGTGTTCGGGGCTCAGACACAGTTTCCCAATTTAAAAGTAGACTCGAGACGCATCTCTTTAATCTGGCATACACATAATTTATTTCTTTACCTCATACTCCAGTACATCTATCCTGAATGGCTAATTCTTTTCACCTGCTCTTTATTTTTCCACCCATCCCGAGGCATCTGGAGATTGTGCCAGCTTCAGTAGACAGAGGCCGACCCTGCGAGGTTCCTGAGGCATCCAGAGAAGGACCTGCTCCAGCTGGATTCTTCTTCATGTTGGTTTGGATCTACACATGCTGCTCCTGAGCTCCCAGTGATCCAGACCCCCATCTGCCCTCTGCACCTGCTGACTCATCCCTGAGCTGAACTGGACTTTGTGTTTAATTTAAATAACTTCTGTTATATCGAACTTTCAGCTGCATAACACACATGATGTTCTACAATTTCTGTTATCCGTTATCACCCAGATGAGGATGGGTTCCCTGTTGAGTCTGGTTCCTCTCAAGGTTTCTTCCTATTGCCATCTCAGGGAGTTTTTCCTTGCCACTGTCGCCGTCACCCTCGGCTTGCTCATCAGGGACAATCTCATTATCTAGAAACATTTTTCTTACACATATATACACTTCCATAAATTTTCTTTTCATTTTCTTTTCATTTCTGTGAAGCTGCTTTGAGACAATGATCATTGTTAAAAGCGCTATAGAAATAAAATTGAATTGAATTGAATGATGATGTGAGAGGTTTCATGTTGGTGTTTCATAGAGTTTTGGTGTTGAATGTTGGTGTTTAATGGATATATTCAGTTAAACTATCTGACAGCTTGATGTAACCACAAAATGCCAATCTGATGTTTTTTGCATGTAAATACTCTCAAAATCACTATGTGATGTCATTTCATGCCAATATTGTATGTATGTCTTTTTAAATTCTGCAACAAGGGGACCATCAAAGAGCATGCATCTTCATTTTGGACAGAATGGTTTACAGAGTGCACATTTAATGCACTAACAGCTACGCTAAACTGCTAGCTGTAAAGTCTCTGAAACACATTAGCTAGATTAGCCCTGTGTGTCTAATACAAAAATAAAGAAACAAACCTCAGGCACCAAACATGTTTAAGCATTATGACAATTTTATTCACCCTTTTTTTACTTTTTTTTTTTTACTTTTTTTTTTTACTTCACTTACTTCAGTTTTACAATTTAGTCCATAAGATAACGATTTCTGTGTCTTCTCCTTTGTGCCCATTATTACTGCATACAAGCCACAAGCTCATGTGACCCCAGGCATCGTTGATGTTCCTGTCCTGTGAGGATATTATAGGACTTGTGTAAGTATAATGTTGTAATCTTCGTATAAGCGTTATAATGCGGTTTTATTCGTTTATTTTTGTTTCTAAAATATTCTTACATAATTTGCATATCCATTAGCACAGATTTGGCTCTCATACATAGTAAAATTACTTTGTTGTTCTTGCCAAACACCTCTACAAATGCTCCACAAGTAATCTCATGCATCACACTTTATAAGGCATGAGTGTGTAACCTTAATTTCCTGACACATTATAACAGCTTAACAACATAGCAGGTTGCAACTAAAGACGCAGTATTGATTATGCATTTATAATAAGAAGCTACATGATGCTACATAATGTCCATCACACCTTATAATGCCTGGTACATGATCATAGAGGACATTGTAGGCTCGGGGAGGTGTTGTAACATGCCATAATAAACAGAGGTGAACAAAAAATATGTACACACTTTAACTGTTGCTATCTGTGTCCTTTTTGAAACTCGAATTGAACTATGGCAACAATGTGTAGTATTATGTTCCCTCTAAAGATGTCAGTAGTCGTAACATCAACAATGTATACATTTTTGGGCCGTCTGTTTTATGAATACAGAATTTATAATAATGGGAAATCATATGAAAATGCTGTAATGCGCTATAACACAAGCTCTGGTATTGTATCTGTACTGAAGGTTATAATGCAGAGCACAGGCTGGTGTGTCACGTCAATACCGAGCTGATCTGTAGAGAATTTACAACCTATGAGAGCTCATAAACCAGAGTTTCAGCTATGAAGCAAGCAGTAGAAGTGCTTTCCCAATGGGCCATGAAATGGGATTGGACTGTTGGTGAGCTCAAATATAATAATTCTTCAATAACTGAGAAATCTATAACTTGAGTTTTCAAGCTGTGTTTTTACTTTCCTCTATTAGATGTCACAATGGCTCAGTGGTTAGCACCTCCAGGGTTGGGGGTTTGAAACCCACCTCCAGGCTGTGTGTGTGTAGTTTGTCTGTTCTCCCAATGCTTGGTGGGTTTTATCTGCATACTCTGGTTTCCTCCCACAGTATCCCAAAGCATAGGCTTTTTTTTAGCTAATGAAATGGATAATAAACTGCCAATAAAATCAGTTTGGCATTTGTCTGTTTGTTGGTTGGAAAAAATATAATAATAATAATAATAATAATAATAATAATAATAATATGACAATCATAATGTTTAGTTGATGCTAATTCCAGTTACTTGATTGTTTAATTAAAGATACCAGGTTCGTTATTGTCACTATATGAGTATAGCGAAATTAAAGCAATCCATGCAGTGCAACACAAATTATAAAACTTAGATTACAATTTTTTCAGGGCAGTAAAAAAATCTATATTTTCTATATTGTATATATTTATATATTAAATATATAATATTAAATATTTATACAATATTTTATATTAGCATCTCAATTTTCAACCAAATCTGTAATGTACGTTCAGTAACGCTATGGCTGTTCTATTAATACAGTTTGGTGTTTTTATGTGTAAAAGGACGAAATAAACGTAAACATAAGTAATATCCTGAAATCCTGTCTCTGGATTTTTTTTTTTCTAGGCAGCTCTCTGACCACCAGATGGCGCTACTACGCACTCTCAGTCCATCCCTCACACTGAACTGCAAATTGCAAAATGCAAAGTGTATTAAATCTGTGGTCGTGTAAAATATAAATATTTAATAACGCCGCGAGGAAGAACGTGGTCTTGTTGATTAATTAGAAAAAAATATATTTAAAGACCCAATACACAGCTTACCTCATTTCCATTCATAAAGTATCAAATTTAATGTACAAATGTCACAAACACCTTTGTTTTTCTTCCCGTTTTTATTAGTTAAATGCAGTTTATATTAAATTAAACCCGCGACTTGTTCCTGCAACCAAACAATAATAAAAATGCATAATCTGAATATACAACAAAACACTCAATTACATTCAATATATTCTTGTTCTAGAGGTTGTTTATTTAATTTTTTTTTTATTTTTCTAAATTAGCAGACGCGATTATGAAAAAAATATCGTTATTAGATTTAAAAGCTGTCCATCTTTTCATGATTTCTTTGCCCTGAAGGAAATAATATCCAAAGATGAAGGTCTTTAATAAACTATTTTTACTGCACCATTTATTATAATATCGTTCATCATACTCAAATCCTAGGCTGGTTTGAACCAAACGCAAGAAAATCTATTTTTAAAAACAGTCACTTAGCTTGGACCTGCATGGTGCGTTGGAGAGTAAAAAAAAAAAAAGGGAAAAAAAAGCATTAAATACGTCATTTAGAAATGAACACTGCTCATCTGAATGTGAGTTATAAAAGAAATCACAGCTGAGTATTAATCATGCGTTTATTTCCCTGTTAATGAGGGCGTTATAACGGGTCACGTGGTGTTTTGTAGCCCAGGGTGGCATCATGTCTGTTTAGGATGTAGTCTAATTACTGCTGACTAATTTGTAGTACAAGACCAATAACACACACAGGGCGGAGCATCACACGTACACACACACACACACACACACACACACACTCTCTCTCTCTCTCTCTCCTCCCTCTCTCACTCTCTCTCTCTCTCTCTCTCTCTCTCTCAGCCATGTTATTCCTCCTTAAATCCCATTTGCCATTGTGCTCAGAGCTCAGTGTGCGCATTTAACTTGGATGACATTTTGATTTCATCATTACCCTCCAGACGCGTCCATTCATCACCCATCCTTCTATCTATCTATCTATCTATCTATCTATCTATGTTTAGCGCGATTTTTGGAACGCGTAAGGAATCTTAAAAGCTTCATTTTAATCCTGAGACATTCCGGAGGAAAAGGACCGAGTGTGTGTGTGTGTGTGTGTGTGCGTTTTTATGGTGATCCAATGGCCGAAACAACGCCGGAGACTCGCCCGTTTAAAGACTCTCCGTTCTCCATCAAAAATCTTCTGAACTGCGAGAGCAAGCCCACTCTGATCAAACCCAAAGCCATCATGAACTCCACCAAAGGACTGCTGGAGCACGGCTTCTCTCTGGCGCGCGCAGGAGACTTGAGTTTTCCCCGGTTTGAGTTGCCGGTGCAGAGGTTCGGATTAGCGGCTCACTGGTGGTACCCGTACGGACACTTACACAGAACTGCAGGTCAGACTTCACACACACACACACACACACACACACACCGCCAACACCAGATTACACGTTCTAACAGTGTACTAGACCCTCGCCGTGTCTGTCTGCGGGTGGTGTCAGGGTGGCACCTTTATACCTTTTACCTGCATATAAGGTGCAAGTGCTGGACCTTTTATCAGTATATTTATCTACGATTGAAATGCACTAACACTGATCCATCCTCTTCCCTGACTGTATATGGAGTATCACTCTCATCCATTTATTTATATTATATATTTATATATATATATTATTATATATATAGATTAACCTGGAAAGGTGAACACCAAGTAACCTACTTAATAACTCTCTACTTAATCATTTTACTGTGAAGTCACAATTACTCTATATGCACTAAAGGTACTAAAGACACAGCCTTGGTAGGACCAAATCAGCAGTTTAGTGCTGTTTTTATTTCTGAATGTGTATTATATATTATGTTAAGAAATCATGTGTGCTATATATATATATATATATATTATGCTAATAATTCTTGCGTGTTCTGATCATATTGTGTAAACACTCTGATTTAAAAAAAAAAAAAAAAGGAACTTTATTCTTTTTTCAGGTACCATTTTAATTTATGCAGCTTATACCTTTATAAATAATCTAAAGCACATAACTGGACCCTATAGGGACCATTGATACAGCTTGTTCTAAAAGATAATCTTTTAAAACCATCCTAGAGTCACATGTCCAGGTATTAAACCTGTAAAGTATACAATACACGTACTTGGCTAAAGGTACCACCCTGCAATGTAAAGTACAGTACAATTTAGTATTAAATATAAAACAAAGTACTTTTTTTTTAGAAAGATAATGCTCTCTCTCTCTCTCTCTCTCTCTCTCTATATATATATATATATATATATATATATATATATATATATATATATATATATATATAATGTGAAAAGTAAATGTAAACTATACATTTACTTCTTATGTCCTGTGCTGTCGACATTTTTAACATCTGTCTTTCACCTCGAAATATAACAGTAGAACCTTCAGAAAAAGAAGAAAAAAAAAACGTTCATAGTGCATATACCTAAAGAGACAAAAGCCTGTGCTTGCACCAAACCTGCGAGAAGATTCTGTTTAGTATCTTTAGCTCACTAAATCTTTCCTAATGTCTAATTATGTCGGCTAAAATCTTCAGTGTCCATAAGGAAGAAAAAGATAATTCGTGTAGAATTAAAGAGATGGGAATTTATTTTTGTAATAAATACACTCATTCTGATTGTACAACCACATGATCATCATTCTACACATTTCAGCTATTTAGAAAATAAATACGATTGAACTGTTATTTATTATGATGATGATGATGATGACCATGATGATGACAATAATAATAATAATAATAATAATAATAATAATAATAATGCTGATCTGATTTTTTAATATTCAGCAAAACCAGCGTCATTGCTTTTTTCCTCCCTCCTTTCTTTCGATTATTTCATTAGTTACATTAGATGACGGTGTCGCGGTGTAAATCGTTTATTAATGTGGTCAGCGAATGATGAGTGACGATATCAAACACATCTTTATTTTTACACTTGCCTTTATCACTTTTTACACTTTGTTTTTATCCATTATTTTCAGTACTTGTATTAAAATGTCGCGTTTTAAATAGTTCAGTATTAAATACATTTAATTTAATACATGATGCGTTAATTATTGTCAGATATTAAAGTCCACAGGCCGCCACAATTAGCGGGTAATATTTACTTACTAGCATTTTTTTCCCCTGAATTTTTCATATTTAAAAAGTTGCCTAAAAAGTACTTGGTATGCAAACAGAATTCATAAAAATAAACATCTTTATATTAGATCTTTATATTAGAGCTACCCTTAGGTCATGTAATCACTCTGGTCATAAGACCCCAATTTGTGTCTCAACTAGAGTGACTAAAAATCATACACTATATATAGGGTGAGTTGGCTGATAATTAAACTGCTATTTAATGTATTGTATTTACAAATGGGTAATAATTAAAGGGCTGGACTTAAGCACGATTAGAGTTACCTGTGTTCGAATTTAAATTAATTTCAAATAAAATTCACCAATAAAGCAAAGGTGAGTTCATTTTTAGTCCAAGAATAAATACATTAAGTTTCTTTTAAATGACTTTTGTCGGCTGATTGGTGATGATATAAACGGGATCCTGCGTAAAACATGTCCTTTTTTCTAACCAAATATTTGTCATGAAACAAATACGTTTCCTGGTTGAAATGGGAAGATGACGCATCGTGAGAGAAACATCACCTGTTTTCCAGAAGCCCAGACTCAGAACTGGTTAATGTACAGTTTTAAAATAAAAGTGGGATGTTCTTTCAGGAACAATTCATGGAGCAGAGTATTGCCCTGCTGAACAATCACTAGGCCACACTTACAGAGATGAGGATACCGTACTGTACCTTACGCCGAGCCCGGTTTAGTACCACAAAGAGCGCAGTCACTTCCTTTATTGTGTGCATTTAACTCCTACAACATTGATGAAATGCACACACACCTTCCTGCTAAAGGTTAAAAAGGCGCACCTGAGGATGAAGAGGACAGGATTTCTGAGGGTGTGTAGGGTTTCGCCACGGGAACAGAATGATCATTAGAGGAATGATTCATATTTCAGGAAATATTGTGATTTCAACCATATACAGTTCATATTCAGTTCAG
This sequence comes from Clarias fuscus, assembly GCA_030347435.1. Taxonomy (NCBI): domain Eukaryota; kingdom Metazoa; phylum Chordata; class Actinopteri; order Siluriformes; family Clariidae; genus Clarias; species Clarias fuscus. The sequence goes on along the minus strand of CM059220.1, from coordinate 1,618,245 downwards.
TACACGGTGCAACGAAATAACGTTCATCCAGGACCAATGTTCTACATAAAACCTCAATTAACAATATCAATTAACAACACCGAGCAGTTAATACACCCAGTGTGGTGGAACAATCCGGAATCCTTTTCGTTTCAGAATGCTCGTGCATGGAGTGTGGTATTCACGTTGCCTGTGTGTTGACCGTGTTTGTGTGTGCGGTTACAGTGTCGGAGAGGCCGGTGGTTAGAGACTCGTCCCCAGCGTCCGGTACAGACAGAGACTCACCGGAGCCGCGGCTCGCGCTAGACCCGGACGCCAAAGAGGACGAGGAGAGCAAAAGCGTGGATGAGATCCTGCTGGAGGAGAGCGACACCGACGAGCCGAAGCGCGACGACGCACCGGAGGCGGCGGGCGCGGCGGCGGAGAGCGCGGACAAGCGGCCGCCGTGCCGCAAGAAGAAGACGCGCACGGTGTTCTCGCGCAGTCAGGTGTTCCAGCTCGAGTCCACGTTCGACGCCAAGCGGTACCTGAGCAGCGCAGAGCGCGCGTGCCTGGCGTCCAGCCTGCAGCTCACCGAGACCCAGGTGAAGATCTGGTTCCAGAACCGGCGCAATAAGTGGAAGCGGCAGCTGGCGGCGGAGCTCGAGGCCGCCAGTCTGAGTCACACGGCGGCGCGCCGCATGGTCCCGGTGCCGGTGCTCTACCGCGAGGGCTCGGCCGGAGACGCCGCGAGCGCCGCGTCCGGCCACGCCACAGCCGCACAGCCTCTGCTCACCTTCCCACATCCGGTTTATTACCCACATCCGGTGGTCGCCGCCGTGCCGCTGCTCAGGCCCGTATGAACTCTGTGCGCTCCTCAGCCACCACTCACTGCCTACATTAATGAACACTTTCTAACGCGGCACCGTCATCTAATGTTTCTAAGGAAATAACGTAAGGAAAAGGGGGGAAACAAACTCTTGTGTTGCTGAATAATTTTTTTTTTTAAATCAGCTCGACAGGTGCATTATTATTATTATTATTATTATTATTATTATTATTATTATTATTATTATTATTGCCCATATCAAACACATAAATAAACAAACAGTGATTTCTTTTTTTTTTCCCCTTTATGTATATTTTTATTTAAAGTACATGAACATGTGTTTCATTAGATTTCGCCACATCGGTGTGCGCACGCATACGCGCGCACTCACACGCTGCAGTCAGACCTTCAGTGTGGATAAACCCTGATTAACTCCACCTGTCTTACACCTTTATATCAGTGACGTCATCAACCTTGCATTAAACCCTTCCAGTTTGCTTTGCTTCTTTTTTGCCCTTCTCAGTGTACATATTTATATATAAATAGATCTAAAGGGTGTTGTAAATAAACATGAATCATGCTGGTGAGAAACGCAATGTTGTGTATATGAGACAGATTTTGATATTGTATTGCTGTAATAAAACTGGTTGATTGAAAAGTTTCTGCGCGTGAGATTTTTCCATGTCGAGAGTTGCTTAGCAGGAATGAAGAAGTGATACTGAAGAAGTGAAGAAGATTAGTCTGTTTTCAAATAAATGAATAAACACGAGTAACCGTATAATAGCTCATCTTTTAGGTAAAAAAAAACACACTAAATATTTAGCTCTTTTTGTTGTTTGTGTGTCTCACGTATGAACGACAGATCAAAAATAAACAATAAATACTTAGTAAATGAATAAAACATTAAAATAAGCGCAAATGTATATAAAAAAAGAAATAAAATGATGAATAAATAATTTGTTATGAAATAGCTGTGTAAGAATTAAAGCAATATGCATTTTTTTTTGCTTAAATTATTTGCATAAAATTAGTTTAATTGCATAAATTAGGCCTACAGTATTTTTTCAATTAAGCAAATATTATCCATAAACAATTGTAATCATATCGAATTGTGTGTGTGTATAGTCCGAATAGCAATGTTATTTAAGAGCATTGTCATCATTATATTTGTGTTTGGAAACAGGAAGTTAATTTGCGAGCATCTGCAAGGACGAGAGTGTATATTTTGTAAAAACAGTCGTGACGTTTTCTTTCTTGCTTTTTTTTTTTTTTTTAACACGCACTATAAAGTCAACAGCAGGTTGTAATGTGTGTAACGGGGTTGTAACGGGGGTTTGACTCAAAGCCGAAGCTCCACACACACACACACACACACACACACACTGAGATATTATTGAGATATTGATATGATGTGCGTTCACTCCTCTCCCTGCTCCTCACACAACCTGTTTATTCTATAAATCAGAGCAGTGTACACACCACAATGTCCACATCATGTTATAAGCCCTCATAGCTCACTGTTTAGTAATTATAGCGCTGCACCCATCATTTAAAAGCTCTGAAAAGCTTACAGAATAAAAATAAAGTGTCAAAGGTTGAGTGCGAGTGATGTATAAACACAATGTAGTGTGAAAAGCTGAAGCTGAATCATCTGCATCGTCTGGTCTTTACGGAGGAACATTTTTCTAAAGGACAAAAAAAAAAAACTGATGCACCAATAAATAAATAAAATAACATACAAAATGAAAATAGAAACTAGCTTCAAAGGGGAAAATCTGCTGATACAAAAAACAGAGTGTTTTAATGTCTTTCTTTTATTCTTGTATTACATTTGGATGTTTGTATACTCTTGTTTTTTATTAATACAAACAACAACAACAACAACAAAAAACAACCATAACAACAACAACAATAACAATAACAATAATAATAATAATAATAATAATAATAATTCAAATTTGTTACTATTGCAAGAATTCACGTTAGTGTTTTTACTCATTTATAAAAAAAATCATGATAGATCTCATTAATAAATGACTTAATGTATTTATTTAATAATATACTTTTTAATTGTGTATCAAGTGTTTTTGGAGAGCGCATTCTCTCTCACACACACACAGACACACGCATCGTGAATAACATGTTAAATAATAATAATAATAATAATAATAATTATTATTATTATTATTATTATTATTATTATTATTATGTTCCATAATTTGCACTTTTTAGCAAAAACTAGCAAAAAAGAACAAAAACTAATAATAATAATAATAAGAAGAAGAAGACGAAACAAACCCAGTAGTGTTTACTGATTATGAAAAACAATTGTGTCTGTGAAAAAGATTATTTTTTTTATTAGGAATTTAGGCAGCTTAAAAGCTTTAATAAGATTTAAATCTAGATTTCTTAAGGTATTTGAAACCATCCACCGGAAGCAGTCTCTCTCTCTCTCTCTCTCTCTCTCTCTCTCTCTGTGCAGTGTTAAAGTGTTTTCTGTGATGTTTTTAAACATTATGATCTCTATATTTTAAGAGACGTGTTAGTGCTGCTGGAGCAGGTCTGTGTCCTCATGTTGTCCTCCCTCGGGTTGAGCTTTAAAGCGCGTTGATTGGCTCGGGCTTGGAGGCATTCCATGTTGCGCATTGCTTTGCATTGCATTTATCTACCTACCTGCATGCATGGGGGGGAAAAAAAAGAAGAAAATGGAGCATCAGACACACTCCTGAGAGGACCGGAGAGAAGGAGAGAAGGGGCGAGTGTGTGAGGAGGGGATTAGTAAGTAGGGTGTCACGAGGATTAGGCTTGAAATAAATAGAAAAAGAAATATATATATATATATATATATATATATATATTTTTTTTTTAATGTTTTTTTTTTATTTTTTTATTATTATTATAAATTTTCCTGTTGAGTGAGCGATGCGGCTGCAGCGGCGGTGATGGTGATGATGATAATCATGATGATGATGAAGATGATGATGAATCAGTCTCCAGCCCCGAGCTTCACCATCCGCTCCATCCTGGGCACCGCGGCGGAGAGCGCGAGGCAAGACGGAGGAAGCGGAGGCGCAGGTGGAGCTGCAAGTGCGGGTGGGTCGCGCGCGGCGGCGGCGGCGGCGGCGGCGGCGGCGGTGGTGTCGGTGGCGCAGCGGAGGCGCGCGCTCTCGGTGTCCTCGGACGGTTGCAGCGCTGAAGAAGAGGAGAGCAGCGGAACCGAGTGTTTCTGCAAACTCCCGCACGCACTCTGCTCCAAACCGCGTCCGAGTGAGTGCATCTCATATTCACACTTATAATAAAACATTCTCTCTTCTTTCTGTTCCAACATTCATACACACACACACACACACACACTCTCTCTTATTCAGTAAGGTCCAACAACTCTAAAACTATTTGCACTGTTTTTGTCAAATGTAATGCTTTCCATTAGAAACACATGCACACACCACCAGCTTAAGTACTTCAAAAAGTCTCCGAAATGTTTATACGAAATGTATTCTTTACTGTCTCTCGAGCTGACACTCATTTTTCTAAAAATCAATCAATCAATCAATAAATAAATAAATAAATAAATAAATAAAGATTTCTGATAAAATCCACAAATTTTTTTCAGAAAAGATAAACCTCGAATGTTAAAGGAGTTAAGATCGATATCTTCACTCAATGATCAATATCACACACTTGCTTCGAGTGACAGAAATAAAATATAAAATATAAAATATTCCAAATATGAACCATGTATTTTACTGTACTTTCAGTATTAAAATAAAAAAATATATATATCTAAAATTATTTGAAAATTATTTTCACCCAAATGTCCACTGTGTTATGCTTGTTTTTATTAAATGTAAATTTAATTCTGCAGATCTCCAAAATACAGATATTTATTTTAAAAATATCTCCAAATAATTTATGTTTGAAATAATTATTAAAATTTCTACAATAACATTTTAACTGTTTACTGAAGCCAATGTACTTTTATTTCCTGAACCTAACATACTAAGGTTCAAACTGACCAACACAATGTCATATCCAATTATTTCTAGATCATTTATAGACTTGTTTTTAAGTTTTTAAGATTTGATTTAATTATTTCAGAATACACACACACACACACACACACACACACACACACACACACACACACAAAACCCTCTGTTCTGCACTTCTGAGGTTCTCCGGACTCTGTCCCCTAAAGCAGAGCAAAAGAAAATTGCAAAAGCAAAAGAGAATATTTTCTACTCAGGATCCCGATCCCAATCTTTTGAATCTTTTGAATGTTTAGAAACCATAAGAAAATAGTCTCAGGGTTACGAAAAAAAGTTTTACAAAAATGCTGTCAGGAGTGTCTTGCTGAGCGTTTTGACATGGTAGAGTCACTACTCTTTTAGAAAACACTTGTTTTATGTATTTGTTTATACAATACCTGCTTCTTTTAATTGTTTTCAAAACTTTCAAAACAAAAGTACAAGACTATGTATATTGATTATTAATATTTTTGTTTGTTTGGTTGTTTAGTGTGATTTTGTTGATTACTATAAAGTAAGAACGAGTTGGAAACTCACCTGTAAAACGAGAAATCACTACCGAACAGGTGAATGTAAATATTTTATTCAATCAGCAATTGCTCACCTGCACTGGTAGCCACCCTGACCTGATCTTACCTTACCTTACTAGCTGTACATTTGGCAAAGAGTAGAGGAACTTTTTCTCTTACAAAGTATATAACGAAATAAAACTGAACGATTCATGAGCCAGGAAAAAAAAATAAAACACATAACTGGTTATATGATTATATATATCATCTTACATAAATCCTCCTATACTTCCTGATTATATAGGCTTTCCCCCTGGTACATAGGCTTTCTGAACATCCCATAATAGTTCAGCCTAGAGGAACTGATATGCAGCTGACTATGTGTTAACATATCACTGCTCACACACACACACACACACACACACACACACACACACACACACACACACACACACACACACACACACACACACACACACACACACACACACACACACACAGTCCCTCTGCTTAGTGTACACACATCGTGCTTTAATGCATACGTACAGAGGAAGTATTTTCTGTATTTTTTCTGTTGATGAGCTTCCTTATTTTAGACAATGCTTCAATGAGGATGAAAAATAATTAAATAGTACATTATAGTGAAATAGTGCATGGTTGTTATATGTAACCATTAACTATATTTTATATGGTGTGAATATATAAAAAATATAATCGTAATACAATAAAAATAATAAATAACACATTTCAATGCAACCAAAATGATTTTAAGTGTAGATTTAAGAATTTAAAAAATTCTTATTCTTATTCTTCATATTACAGTGTTATTAACAGGCAATGTGCTAATTAGAGAAGAACACTTATGATAAAAGATTTACAAATGCTTTACAAAAAAAAAATATTCTATACTACTCAAAAAGAGTTATGTTTGAACTCCTGATACTGCTTTTTAAAAAGTAAAACATTTTTTGTTAGTTTTTTTAAAAATACTTTACTCTCTTGTTGAAATACTTACTTAAAAATAAGTCATTTTAAGTAAGTGTTGAATTTTGAACAACATTGAACATTTGAACACTTTGAAAGAGTTGAGATTCACTTACATGCTGAATTTGCTGTGGAGGAATGTTTGGTACAGACAGAAAGAGGATTTAGATAGATATAGTCAGCATAAACATGTAAATAATTATATATATATATATATATATATATATATATATCAGAAAAAAATAAAATAAAATACATCACTATATATAAAATACCAAACTAATCTTTTCCTCAACATTAGTTTGATATGTTTAGTGTCTGTATGTCTCCTGGGAAGGTGCATGTGGTACTATTCAAATAAAGCAAAGTATTTGGCCCATGAATTTAAATTGCTATTTAAGGTACGCTATAGGCAACTCATCTAGATGAAAGACAAATAAAGATACATAAAGAAAAACAAGATAAACACGAAATGAACAATATAAATATGATTCTAACTAATGTAATTTCAATAAAGTTTTATAAAGTATTGTAAATATTAGTATTATTATAAAATCTAAGCAGCTTGGCTTTTGGTTATTTAACAGAACTCTAACCGTAACAACAGAATCTAAGTCCTAGAGTAAACCCGAGGTCCAGAGTCCCTTGTGGGCGTGTATTAACTGCTACTGTTGTCTCTTGTGGGTGTGGCCTCTCTAGCATTTCCTTAAATGATCAAGAAATAAATAAGGAATGGTAGTAGCTATAAATTGACTGTAAATCTGAGTAGTTAAAGACAAATGAAATTAGTTTCATTGTTACATGATCAATGTCAGCTGAGAACTGTTCTAGCCACTTACACTCACAAGGCACACCGACAAACTTGCCTACTTATTTCCAAGCTTTTCTTTTCTTTTTAATGTCTGTATATACTTAATGAGGAAACATACAGTTTATGACCGGATAAAACAAAACTATAGTTATTATAGACTGCATAGGATCAGTACAAGGAATCATTTGAGCCAGTCGTATTGTTTTGTTGCTTTAAAGTATCATAGCTATTTCAATTAACAAAAAAAAGTAGTAAGTTGCATTGTCTCTCTCTATAGCCTAAATGTTTAAAACTGCACTGCATATACCCCCGTAGGTGAAAAAGACTCGCTAAAGGTACAGTGAAGGGGGCTGAAATTTCTACTAGCGCCCCCTGGTGGCATGGCACGTGCAATACTTATAATAACTATTATTAGCCTAATTGTTTTGTTTTTATTTCCACATCATGTCTCGTAGATGCTCCAGTAAACAAACCCTCATCAGAAGGGAAAGAATGCATGCTGCACAACCGCACCAAGAATAATAATGATGACCAGAGATCACTGAGTCCATGCAGCGATAAGCGCACTGACAACGCCGGTGATGATAAATCCAGCAGTGGAGACACAGGGAAAAAAAAGACACGCACGGTGTTCTCACGGAGCCAGGTGTTCCAGTTGGAGTCAGCGTTCGACGCTAAGCGGTACCTGAGCAGCGCTGAGCGGGCGTGTCTGGCCTCCAGTCTGCATCTGAGTGAGACGCAGGTTAAGACCTGGTTCCAGAACCGGAGGAACAAGTGGAAACGGCAGCTCGCGGCAGAGCTTGAGGCCGCACACGTGGCTCACGCGGCTCCCTCGGCGGCTCGGACTCTGGTCGGGATGCCGTTGGCTGGATTCGGTGTTCCAATGCCGAGATCCGCAGCTTTTCCCATGTATTATCCCAGAAGTAATGTTCCAGCGTTTCCTCTGTACGGTCTTTACAGTAACATTGACTGTTGAGGGAGAAGATTAATGGATGCTTTGGTGAAGAGGGTGTGTCTGCAGATAGAGACCAGCGGGCGTGACTTTGAGTGGGATAAATGGGTGCGACTTTAAGTGGGTTTGATGGGCGTGTCTTTGAGTGGGACAGTTGAAAGTTTTTGAATGGAAGACAAATGGGCATGTCTTTATGAGACAGATAGGAGTGTCTTAGGGTCAGGTCCCAAAGGTATTTAGGAAAGGGGACATACATGTCTTTGATCTCATGAATACCCAAACGGCATTCTCTCAGGTTAGTTCATGGTAGTTAGTTGGTGAAAAAAATGCAAAAAATGTATAAATGTGCAAGAAATGAATACTTAAAGAATTCAATATATCAATCCAAAGCCACACCCACATTCCAATCTATGGTATCAAAGACCCGCCCAGTCAGAATGTCTCCCTTTTTGGCCATGGACTCACCTTCTCTGGTCTAGGATCTGCAGACAGACCTTATGGGCCCTGGTTGCCAGGAAACCATGATGGACAATATTAAATAAAATAAAAAAAATGTGGCATATATCTAGCAACTTTATTGCCTTTAAATATGTTATAATGTATGTCTATTCGTTTCCAGGGAAACAAGGAAGCATCAGTCAGATGCGGGTGATGTAATTGGAGTTGGGTTGATTTTGAAAAAATGAAGCCAAAAAAAAAAATCAAAGGTTCATATTTTAGCCCCAAAGCTACTGTTGGCCTTCTGTAAATTGTAGTACATTTGTGTAACTTTTACTAAATGATACACTAACAGTTCTAACAATAAAAGATATTTCGGAGTCAGGGAATATATACAGAATAAAGTCATTGTATTATCTGTACAAATCTAACAATATTTATTAAGGCATCAACACATCTCACATCTTATTAAAGGTTTTGTAAAATGAATGATCTCTATTACAGTTCTACTGATAATCATTCTAACAAGATGCTAGCGAAAGAAATGTAACCAGATAAAAGGACATTTTGTCTCATGACAGCGGCTTCTTTTTCTCCTCCTGCGATTACTTGTGTTCAGAGTTTAGCTAGCTGCCTTGGAGCTTTTAAACAGAAGTGCATGATTCTGATTGGCTTATTCTGCATCTAGCCAATAAAATGTGATTAAATGATCTATTGATGTAAATGCAGTTTAAATGTGGAGGAAACATAATCACGACTTGGTTAAACTTTTATGAATTTAATTACAGTGCAAAACATGCTATTTTTAAAAACATGGTATTTTAAACAGATGCAGTCTGCTTTAGTTTAGCTTCATTTAATAACATATAGGCTGACATTCTTGTTGTCAAGTCAATCAGTATAACTCAAGCATCACTCAGCTTATATAATTCATATATTGTGTTTAGATGCCAGCAAACTTCACAAATAAATGATTTATTCTCTAAAAACTGGTGAGAGTGAGCTTTAAGGTGACCTGAGTACTGCATTCTTTCGACTCCAGGACGTCTTCACAAACAAAGAAAAGACAAATGTCCTTAGAATAAACAAGGAAATGATTTTATGAGGATAAATATGTTCTGTTTTATTAGAATAAATATATTTCACCTCTTTTTACATATTTGTCTCTCTACACAAGCTCAGGTGTGTGTCGAATCACACACACACACACACACACGCACGCGCACACACACACACACACACACACACACACACACACACACACACACATGTAATGCAGTAAAGATGTTTCTTTGTTTTTTATATATTTTTCATTGTTCTGTGCTTTTATGTATTTCTATATTTCTTTTAGATTAGCACTTTCTACATTAGCACTTCCAGATTATAGCCTTTAGGACTACGGGGTTTGAGACAAAGCTCATCATTACATTATAAACTTTATTTTTAAAACTGCATGCCACTTTCTTATATTCTCACTTTTATTATTCTTATTATTATTTCTTATATACAGCAAGCCTAACACAGCTTTAAATGCTCGTTTGTATTTGTAACACGACTACACTGTAAATAAATCTACTTTAAGAGCTATCAGGACTGGTGTATTCTTGTGTGTGTTCTTATTAACAAAAGCTCAGCAAGATAAAGTGTGTCCACAAGGTCGGTGTGCACACTCTATATTATTATTTTATTTTATTTTATTACAGTGTATTTTATTTTGCATGTCAAATCTGTTTGAATTGTTGTTAAATTTACCATAAAGCCCCACCTTTGGCTTGGTACCATATTATAGATTGTCAATCGTGTATAGTGAAGTTAAAAAAGATAGTAGAGAGATGAATGAGATGAATATGTGTAAATATTGCTAAATAAGGGTAAATATTAGTTGATAGACTATAGATCATTCAGATGTGTAATGAGTTATAGCCACTGAAAGTGAAAGCAGTGCAAAGGTTAAGGGTGCAAGTAAAGATATATATATATATATATATAATATATATATATATATATATATATATATATATATATATATATATATATATATAATTTTTTTTTCATGTTCATATATATATGAACATGAACAAAATAATTAATTGTTAACAATACAATTAATTATATTTTAAATTAGTGCATGTCTTATATACATAATATTATTTTTGTTTTTTTAACAACATTTGTCCATTTAAATAATGAATGAAATAATTAACTATTTATTTATATATAAATACATTTCTTTATTATAACATGTTTATATTATTTAACCTACCGTAATACCCACTCAATCTCCTAGTTTGCTACAGGTCTCTACGCACCCTGTGACGAAATAGGAAGTGTAATATCTGTAACCAATCAAAAGCGTCGCCGCTAAATTCAAACTTACAACTTGACCAATCAGGACGCGGCTTTGTTTCGCCGCGTGAGACGCTGAAGGAGACAGGGCAGTACGTACAGTTAGCGACGCGGCTAGCGTCTGTTCAGAGCCTTAGCTTAGCTGAGTTATACTGCGGTATTCATTCTTAACAAGACAGAAAATATATTTTTTTATATTTCAGGGTGAGTATTTTATTTCTGATATATAAAAGCCAGACCGGAGTTTTTTTTTTTTTTATGTTTCCGGTTTGTTTTAGTTCGCCTGCTAATGCTAGCATGATTAGCTAACATCTATAAGCAGATGTTTAAAGGTTAAGGTTAACGTCTACATGAACTTTTTTTGTTTGTTTATTGATGACAAAACGAAGCGTAAATCCTAAAATCAATATCGGTTGTATAATCTCGTCTCTACTACAGCTTGTGGTCCAAAGCTAAATCGGCTAACCGGTAGCTGTTTTAACTAGCCTAGCCTGTAACGTCTGTAACGGTATTTAACCTCACACTAACACCAGGTTGTATACAGAACACCTTTTGTATACACGCGAGGAGCTCTTATTTGATTAAAAAGCGAAATATTTCTGCATTAGTGCCATTTTTAACGGATGCTGCGTTCATTTCATGCTGTTTCAAGGCTCTCTGTTAGATTTGTACACATTGATTTATAGACACAATCTCTACATAAATAAATAATTAACCTGCTTTTAACATCACACTCATCACTTACAAGTTGGAATGAAGTGTATAAATGTGAGAAAGTGAAAACCAGTTTCATTAAAAGTAGCTCTGAAATGATAAATCAGTGTCTTCTAATATCCTTCATATTTTGGACACCCGTCCAAAAAAAAAAAAAACCTTTTATAAATCCATTCATCGTTTAACTCTTTGTCAGTTCTGGAAATACAATTAATAATGTTCTTGACTTATCCTCTACTTGTCTTGTGATCGTTGAGTTAAATGCTCTCATTAATTATTTTTATACTTGCCTCTCAGACACCCTAGGTCTCTCCCGGAGATGTTCCTGCGTCTCTGTCAGTATGACGGCTGCTGACGCTCGTCCACTCACTTTTAAAAAAAACACACAGCATCGTTCTGGTTAAACGTGATGGAGGAAAATCCTACACAAAGTCTCGTCCATGTGTAAATGTTTTTCAGCTTGGGCTTGTTTGTAAGGATTCAGAAGCGGTGTCGTGTGAATAAAAAAAACAATCACACTGACTTATACTGTTTCAGAAAGTGTGATGTGTGAAGCTCTCAAGCCATTTCAACGGGGAATAAAAATGACTGACTAGATCCTGACGTTCATGATATCGGTCATCTGGGCAGTGGTGGCTCAGAGGGCTAAGGCACGGAGTTACTGATCGGAAGATCGGCGGTTCGATTCCCAGCTCAGCCAGGTTGCCATTGTTGGGCCCTTGAGCAAGGCCCTAAACCCTAACTGCTCCAGGGGCGCTGTACCATGGCTGACCCCAGTTACGCTGGGATATGCGAAGAAGGAATTTCACTGTGCTGTAATTTATATGTGACAAAATAATGGCTTTACTTTACTTTATCTGTCGTTCTTGTGTTTTTAGATGACCGGTTCGAACGAGTTCAAGCTGAACCAGGGACCCGATGACGGCATCTCGGCGGTGAAGTTCAGCCCCAATAGCTCTCAGTTCCTTTTGGTCTCGTCCTGGGACTCCACCGTGCGTCTCTATGATGTTGGTGGAAATTCAATGAGGATGAAGTACCAGCATCTGGCCCCGGTCCTCGACTGTGCTTTCTACGTAAGAAACCATGTTTTCTCATGAGATCGGTACAATATAGGGAGAGAAAACCCCACACACTCGCGCTATAACCCGTCTTGTTTCAGGATCCGACTCACGCGTGGAGCGGTGGACTCGACAGTCAGCTCAAAATGCACGACTTGAATACAGACCAAGGTACGTTATTATTATTAATGTAGATATAAATGTAATTTTAAAACGGAGTAAATTTTATCAAGTCGGTTTTTATCACAAATAAACGTCTGAGGTTTAAATGATTGCATCACGGTTGCATCTGTAACGCTCAAGTCATGTAGAAACCTGAGATGTAGAGGTGTTTAGCCATAGCATTTATAAACAGTTCCTTAAAAGGACAGCTTCTTTTAATCAGATTAAAGAAGAGAGTGATGTCACGTTGTTGTCATGGCAACTAAATGTTGCTGCCCCTAACACCACTGGACAACATTTGTCAGTGATGTTGTATAGATTTATTTTGGGTTTAAACTGGATTTTTCTTCTTGCTAGTCACTAGTAATAGTAGTCATAGTAATGTTGCCATGACAACTTGCCCTGCATTTTTGTTTGCTAACTTCACAGTTTGACTGACCATCCCAAGGGATGGCAACTGGCAAGGTGGCTTTAAACACCTTGCCAGTTGCATGTTTATGTAACCGACTGCCTTTTCCCGCTCTGTAGACACGATCGTCGGAACACACGACGCTCCCATACGCTGCGTGGAGTACTGCCCAGAGGTCAACGTCATGGTAACGGGAAGCTGGGACATGAGCGTGAGGCTGTGGGATCCCCGGACCCCGTGCAACGCTGGCACTTTCACCCAGCCCGACAAGGTACACAGCGCCCTCTGATCAGAACCTTCCGTGCATTGTTGAGAGCCCGCTCACCGTGACGTGTGTTTCAGGTGTACACGCTGTCTGTGGCCGGGGACCGTCTGATCGTGGGTACGGCGGGACGCAGAGTGCTGGTGTGGGACCTGAGGAACATGGGATACGTCCAGCAGAGACGAGAGTCCAGCCTGAAGTATCAGACTCGCTGCATACGAGCTTTTCCAAACAAACAGGTCAGGACCCGGGAGGCGTGAAATCACGTGTCTTTAATAAGAGCTGTACAGGTTAGTAAGGAGGAGCAGCATTACCCTGTGGGGGTTGAGTTCCACTCATCAGGAAAAAATCCAGTGCGGTTTTGTAATATCTGTAACATTAACATTTAAGAATGTTAAATTAAAATATCTCAAATGGATAGTTTGGGGTGTGGCAACCCACTGATGGGCGAGGCTCGAACCCGGAACCTCAGATCAACATCCTAAGCTTCAGGAGTTGTCTGAGCCACCATTCCCATGTCTTACATTAATGTATTTTTGTAAAAGAAAAAGAAAAAAAACATTTACAAGGGGGAAAAAAAATTTCCCCTTGAAGGTCGCTCGGGCACACAACTCGTTTCAAACTTCCATCTAGAAGCTTTTAATGATAAAACTTGCTGTTGGTGATGTTTCCTCATTTCATCTCATCAGTGTTAAATGTGCCATTATCGCACACAGCAGGGTAACCCCGCTGCGATTATGGGAAGCCATAAGGGTCAAACTTGGTCATGTGAGTAATTTACATTAAAAAAAAAAGAGTAGCACGTTAAAACGTCCAGATAAATCACATGCATTAAGGTGTTAATATCGACAGGCCTAACTGTAATTAAAGACTAAATGTGATGGAGTGAAATCTTAGTGTGAGACTTTGGCCAGGCATTGTATGTTGATGGTTACTGTATGCTGTTTGTTGCTCGATTTTTATTTAATTTGTCAGGTTATCTCGTGTAGTTGTAGCCCACACTTTTTACACTTCATTAGTAAACTAATCCGTGCTTCATACACACCAAATGCTAAAGACAATAAATGGAAAATAATTAATTAACCTGAGTCATCACAGCACTACAGATGCTGATTATTAAATGTATGTACAGTAGAGACTGGGACGCCGAAGCACGGAACACAAAGTTTGGACAAAATTATAATCGAGGAGCAACCAAAGTTTTTATTATTTGACTGAATTAGACTTGTATCAGAGTGCTCTTTATCTTTAGATTAGGAAGTGTGTATATAATTGAACTCGATAACCACTGTCTAAGGAGTGACGTTTGTGTGTGTGTGTTGCAGGGCTATGTGCTGAGCTCCATCGAGGGCCGAGTAGCCGTGGAGTACCTGGACCCGAGTGTGGAGGTGCAGAAGAAGAAATACGCCTTTAAATGCCACCGTCTGAAGGAGAACAGCACAGAGCAAGTGTACCCTGTCAACGCAATCTCCTTCCACAGCATCCACAACACCTTCGCCACAGGTCCCACATTCTTACATCAAGCACTCGAGCGTGTAAGTGACCTTGTGATCGAGCGTGTGAGTGATCTTGACTCATCGTCTCCGCAGGTGGCTCAGACGGCTTCGTGAACATCTGGGACCCGTTCAATAAGAAGCGTCTGTGTCAGTTCCACCGTTACCCGACCAGCATCGCCTCCCTGGCCTTCAGCGGCGACGGCTCTCTGCTCGCCATCGCCTCGTCATACATGCACGAGCAGGGCGACATCTCGCACCCGCCGGACGCCGTGTATATCCGCCAGGTCACTGACGCTGAGACCAAGCCCAAGTAAGCTTACACACACACACACACACACACACATAATTTAATATATAATGTACATGCAAGGATTCAACTGTCACATGAAGAACCATGAAAAAAAGAAAATGAGACCCATGGAGAGAAACTTCAAAAATGATGGGACTAGAAATAGGATAAGAGAAATATTCTTGGTACTTTGGGAACTCATCATTGTATGTGTAATCATTTAAAATGTTAGGTCCAAGTAAGCGAGTGGTGCTAAAATTAAATCTTGTGACTATTGACAGAAAATTTGGTACTCTATGTACTCTGTGATATGTGCTAACAAAATAACAACTTAAATAACATCAAGTACTTTGAGACTAGTCTTTCCGTTCGATCAGAAATGGAAGCACAAACTGGTCCATTGAGAACCTGTGTAGAAATTGGACTATGTGATACTTTGGGAACCCTAGTTCATAGAATATATGATGATATTTTATTTTATTGGTATATTATTACGATACCCAGGTGACGGTTCAATTTGTATTCTGATTATATAAGTATCAAAATGTTATAAATATCCCAATTCAATGTTAGTATCTTTTTAATATAATTCATTACAATTCTAAATAAACTTGCCAAATAATTCACTTCTACCACGCAGGACTGTGTGTGAATACAGTGGAACCTCGGACTGCGAGTAACGCAGTTTGCGAGCGTTGCGCAAGACGAGGAAAGATTTTTAATACATTTTGACGAGCAAGTCTTAGTTTACAAGTAGTTTCCGAGCGTCACATGATCACAACTGAGCCAACAGTTTTTTTCTCTTGTGCTGTGGAATTGTGGGTAATCATCTCCCCTGCTAGGTCTTAGTGCTCGTCTCTCCCTGATATAATCAACATCCATGCATGCGTGTACTGTTTACTATAACACTGTGACCACGTGTGTGCGCACGTGTGAAGCAAAAGCAAGTCTCATTAGAGAGGTTAAAGATCCATTTTTTCTCTATCAGCCTGCAGTTTGCAGGCGCTCGTCATTGGACACCGTGCCTCTTCTCTCACACACACACGCACCCCTCCCCCTTTCGCCTTCACACACACACTCTCAGCTCTACACAGAAACACTGCCCTGTTGTGATTCTTTTCAAAGGTAAAGTGCAGGTTCATTTGTTTTATTTTTACTCTATAAAATAAAATATGTTAGGAGTAGTCTTTTCTTTGCAGAGGGACTAAAGGGAAAAATGGTACTTTTGAGAGCGTGTGTAGAGCCTGGAATGTAATTGATACTTTGGGAAACTTGCATATAAGTAATCCTAGTTAGAATTCATGAATAGAGACTGGAAAAAATAAGTGATTTAAGAGTGATTTGTCTGGAACCTCGAAAAATAGGTCCTTTAGGAACTCTTGCATATTAACTAGAAGAAAATGGTACTTTGGGACTACTTGTATAAGGTCAAGAAAAAAAAACGGTACTAGAAGAACTCCCGAGTGTAGACATCAAAGGTCCGAATCTGATTTCTCTTCAAGATCAAAGGTCCAGACCTGTTGGTGAAAATTTGCAATTTTAATAAAAGCAAATTACTTTGATTAAAATAGCTTTTTTTTTTTTTTTTTCAAAAAAAAAAAAAAAATCCAAAATAAATTGCACTGTTTGCCTGCAAATTGTTGCTTGTGAATTTAAACAGCTCCATTTTTTAAATATAATGTTTGCACGCATTTTAGATGAAATTTTACTTTGACTTAAACTAACACAATCCAAAAAGAAGCACAAAGATGTGCGTGTCAAAGTCCTCGTGTGTGAAATGCCACAGACTGACTTCAATCAGTCGATACGGTATAGGGGACGTCCTGTATGTGTCAGTGTACAGTCGTGGCCAAAAGTTTTGAGCATTACATAAATATTGGAAATTGGAAAAGATGCTGCTTAAGTTTTTATAATAGCAATTTGCATATACTCCAGAATGTTATGAAGAGTGATCAGATGAATTACATAGTCCTTCTTTGCCATGAAAATGAACTTAATCCCGAAAAAAACTTTCCACTGCATTTCATTGCTGTCATTAAAGGAGCTGCTGAGATCATTTCAGTAATCGTCTTGTTAACTCAGGTGAGAATGTTGACGAGCACAAGGCTGGAGATCATTATGTCAGGCTGATTGGGTTAGAATGGCAGACTTGACATGTTAAAAGGAGGGTGATGCTTGAAATCATTGTTCTTTCATTGTTAACCATGGTGACCTGCAAAGAAACGTGTGCAGCCATCATTGCGTTGCATAAAAATGGCTTCACAGGCAAGGATATTGTGGCTACTAAGATTGCACCTAAATCAACAATTTATAGGATCATCAAGAACTTCAAGGAAAGAGGTTCAATTCTTGTTAAGAAGGCTTCAGGGCGTCCAAGAAAGTTCAGCAAGTGCCAGGATCGTCTCCTAAAGAGGATTCAGCTGCGGGATCGGAGTGCCACCAGTGCAGAGCTTGCTCTGGAATGGCAGCAGGCAGGTGTGAGCGCATCTGCACCCACAGTGAGGCGAAGACTTTTGGAAGATGGCCTGGTGTCAAGAAGGGCAGCAAAGAAGCCACTTCTCTCCAAAAAAAACATCAGGGACAGATTGATCTTCTGCAAAAAGTAAGGCGAATGGACTGCTGAGGACTGGGGCAAAGTCATATTCTCGGATGAAGCCTCTTTCCGATTGTTTGGGGCATCTGGAAAAAGGCTTGTCCGGAGAAGAAAAGGTGAGAGCTGCCATCAGTCCTGTGTCATGCCAACAGTAAAGCATCCTGAGACCATTCATGTGTGGGGTTGCTTCTCATCCAAGGGAGTCGGCTCACTCACAATTTTGTCCAAAAACACAGCAATGAATAAAGAATGGTACCAAAACACCCTCCAACAGCAACTTCTTCCAACAATCCAACAACAGTTTGGTTAAGAACAATGCATTTTCCAGCACGATGGAGCACCGTGCCATAAGGCAAAAGTGAGAACCAAGTGGCTCGGGGACCAAAACGTTGAAATTTTGGGTCCACGGCCTGGAAACTCCCCAGATCTTAATCCCATTGAGAACTTGTGGTCAATCCTCAAGAGGCGGGTGGACAAACAAAAACTCACTAATTCTGACAAACTCTAAGAAGTGATTATGAAAGAATGGGTTGCTATCAGTCAGGATTTGGCCCAGAAGTTGATTGAGAGCAGCCCAGTCGAATTGCAGAGGTCTCGAAAAAGAAGGGCCAACACTGCAAATACTGACTCTTTGCATAAATGTCATGTAATTGTCGATAAAAGCCTTTGAAACTTATGAAGTGCTTGTAATTATATTTCAGTACATCACACAACCAACTGAAACAAAGATCTAAAAGCAGTTTAGCAGCAAACCTTGTGAAAACTAATATTTGTCATTCTCAAAACTTTTGGCCACGACTGTACATTCTCGCCGTATAGGGGATGTAATATACACTGATAAGGAGCCAAAGTCTCCTCGCAGGGCAGAAAGTAAAAGCCTGTTAGCTTTCGGCTAAGTCAGGTAGGGCTAACCCTAATCTCAGGTCACGGTTGCTGTAATAATCTCCAGATTAACTATACAATAATCTATTAATATGTAAACCATGATTGTTTCAAATCGGAAACATACACTTCATTACATTGTATTACTGCATTCCTAATTTGTGGTCCAGATTGACTTATCTTGCGGTCCGGATCCAAATCGGAGTCTGGGCTTTGAGAAGCCCTGTAGTAGAGGCTAGAGAAACTGTGGAAGTTGGAGAACTCTTGGAGAAAGGTGCGAGGATGTACTTTTGCATAAGGATATAAAGAGTAATTAAATAGACTGAGGTGAACCTGATCAGAACTGTGGTGTAATTTGGATTTGGATGATTATCTGGAGTGCTACCGCTCCTGCAGGAGACATGTGAGAGAGATGTGACGGCTGTCTCTGGAGGTTTAAAGGCTTTAGTAGAGACTACATTGTGAATGTGTACTATAGTAATATCGTTGGTTTCATTGGCAGGTCGACCTGAGGCTGTGTTCAGGTGTGTTCAGGATCGAGCGCTCCTGAAGTGTAACCCTGACGATGACGATGATGATCTGCTGGTATCCAGTTGTTCATGTGTTTGTTTTTCTACTTTTCTTTACCTTTTTCTACACTTTCTCCTCTTCTCATCTTTGTTAGTAACAAGATGGTCAATTTCTGTTCGTTTTTCACTCTGTGTAATGTCAATCTTATGTTCTTCCATTACCAGATACATCCAGCCCAGTAAATATTCATGTTTAACTAAATAAAAACTGCTTTTATGAAAGATTTTAAGTGTTTTTTCCTTCAGCCATTTTCATACACGCACGCACATTTTGGGGGCTCATAAATAATGGAACAAATGTCTGACAAGAAGTGGCATGGCCAGGTGTAGTCTGATCCCTTGTTACTCTATGAATATTATTATTATTATTATTATTATTATAAAGAAAAGACCAGGAGGTGGTACTGAGTTACATTTTGCATTTGGTAGTTGTTTACTCTGACTCGCAACCTAAGGTCCAAAGAGGCGTCTATGCCAATGAAGGAGGCCATCATTAGGCTGAAAAACTAAATAAACCAGAGAGAGCAAAAACATTAGTAGTGGCTAATACGAAAGTCTGGAACATTCCTAAAAAGGAGGAGTAATTTGGCAAACTAAGAAACAGCTTTATGAAGTAAATATAGACGCTTTTTTTCTTTTTTTTTGGATTGATGAAACCAAAATTAACTTGTGCCAAAAGGGGAAGAGAGAAGTATGGAGAAAGAAAGAAACTGCTTAAGATCCAAAGCACCACATCATCTGTCAAACATGGTGGAAGCAGTGTTCTGGCATAAGTGTGTGTGTCTGCCAGTAGAACTGGGTCACTGGTGTTTATTGATGACTTGATGAAAGGAGCAGGATGATTTCTGAAGTATATAGGACCAATGTTTCGCACAGGTCTGATATATACAGGTCTGCAGAGCCCACCAACTTTCTGTAGTGTCTGTAGCTACAGACCGCCAAACTTCATATGACCTTCAGATTAGCTCAAGAACAGTGAGTAGAGCTTCACGGAATGGGTTTCCATGGCCGGGCAGCTGCATCCAAGCCTTACATCACCAAGTGCAATGCAGAGCATCTGATGCAGTGGTGTAAAGCACACCGCCACCGGACTCTAGAGCAATGGAGACCTGTTCTCTGGAGTCATGAATCACGCTTCTCTGTCTGGCAATCCGTTAGACGAGTCTGAGCTTGCTGGTTGCCAGGGGAACAGTACTTGTCTGCGAGCCAGGCCTTCTTGTCCAACATCAGTGTCTGACCTCACAAATGCACTTCTGGAAGAACGGTAAAAAATTCCCATAAACACACTCCTAAACCTTGTCTTCCCAGAAGACTGAAGCTGTTACAGTCACAAAGGGGGAGGAGCCAACATCATATTAAACCCTATGATGAATGTTACTTCAATGTATGTGAATGTAAGTTCACATGCATGTGAAGGTAGGAGAGCGCACAGTGTGATGTCAGGAGCATCCTCGTTAACACACGGCAGGACTTGATAGGACGCCGCTTCATACTGCCGATGAAAAAAACGCTCAAAACATACAGTGAAAGCTACCCAACGCAAAGAAGTGGGATATTCTTCACTGGTCAAGTCACCTGATCTCAACCCAACTGAGTGAACTTACTGTGAAATGTCACTCTTCTCTTAAAGTCCTGCTTTAACCTCCTGGTTCATGTGTCCTCATATGGAGACATTACTTTTTGAAGACAAGACTGAAGGCAGAAAGCCCTACAAACAAGCTGCAGTAAAGGCCTGGAAAATCATCTAGAAGGTAGAAACTCAGCATTTGGTCACATCTGTGGGTTTCAGTCAGGGACTGCAAAGAATCTTCAAAGTATTAAAGGCAACTCTAATGTATGTAATTTATGCTAATCTTTTCCATTATTTATGATCCCCCCCAGAAGAAGTGTGTGTATGAAAATGGCTGTAATTGCTGAATGGTTAATGCCACACTTTTGTCAGACCCCTTGTCAGAATTAAGAGAGGACAAATGCCACATTAACTTATCTTTGTTTCAATGTTCGTGAGCTGACTGTATACATACATACACACGTGGACAAAATTGTTGGTACCCTTCGGTCAATGAAAGAAAACTCACAATGGTCACATAAATAACTTTAATCTGACAAAAGTAATAATTAAAAAAAAATCTATGAATGTTAACCAATGAAAGTCAGACATTGCTTTTCAACCATGCTTCAACATAATTATTTAAAAAAATAAACTCATGGAGCAGGCCTGGACAAAAATGATGGTACCCCTAGAAAATACTGAAAATAATGTGACCAAAGGGACATGTTAATTCAAGGTGTGTCCACTAATTAGCATAACAGGTGTCTACAATCTTGTAATCAGTCAGTGGCCCTATATATAGGGCTCCAGGTAGTCACTGTGTTGTTTGGTGACATGGTATGTACCACACTCAACATGGACCAGAGGAAGCGAAGGAAAGAGTTGTCTCTATAGACAAGCATGTTAAAGGTAAAGGCTATAAGACCATTTCCAAGCAGCTAGATGTTCCTGTGACTACAGTTGCACATATTATTCAGAAATTTAAGATCCATGGGACTGTAGCCAACCTCCCTGGACGGGGCTGCAGGAGGAAAATTGATGACAAATCAAACAGACGGATAATCCGAATGGTAACAAAAGATGCCAGAAAGACTTCTAAAGAGATCCAAGGTGAACTTCATGCTCAAGGAACATCAGTGTCAGATCGCTCCATCCGTCGTTGTTTGAGCCAAAGTGGACTACATGGGAGACGACCAAGGAGGACACCATTGTTGAAAACAAATCATAAAAAAGCCAGACTAGAATATGCCAAACTAGCCACAAAGCTTCTGGGAGAATGTCCTATGGACAGATGAGACAAAAATGGAACATTTTGCCAAGGCACATCAGCTGTATGTTCACAGATGGAAAAATGAAGCATATGAAGAAAAGAACACTGTCCCTACTGTGAAACATGGAGGAGGCTCTGTTATGTTCTGGGGCTGCTTTGCTGCATCTGGCACAGGGTGTCTTAAATCTGTGCAGGGTACAATGAAATCTCAAGACTATCAAGGGATTCTAGAGAGAAATGTGCTGGCCAGTGTCAGAAAGCTGGGTCTCAGTCGCAGGTCATGGGTCTTGCAACAGGACAATGACCCAAAACACACAGCTAAAAAGACCCAGGAATGGCTAAGAGGAAAACATTGGACTATTCTAAAGTGGCCTTCTATGAGCCCTGACATCAATCCTATTGAGCATCTTTGGAAGGAGCTGAAACATGCCGTCTGGAAAAGGCACCCTTCAAACCGGAAACAACTGGAGCAGCTTGCTCATGAGGAGTGGGCCAAAATACCTGCAGAGAGGTGCAGAAGTCTCATTGACAGTTACAGGAATCGTTTGATTGCAGTGATTGCCTCAAAAGGTTGTGCAACAAACTATTAAATTAGGGGTACCATCATTTTTGTCCAGGCTTGTTCCATGAGTTCATTTTTTTAAATAATTCCGTTGAAGCATGGCTGAAAAGCAATGTCTGACTTTCACTGGTTAACATTCATAGAATTCTTATTTATTATTACTTTTGTCAGATTAAAGTTATTTCTGTGACCATTGTGAGTTTTTCTTTCATTGACCGAAGGGTACCAACAATTTTGTCCACATGTGTATAGTACATTAATGAGTATAGTGTAGTAATTCAGTAAGTGTATGTTGTGTAATATAATAGTGTTGTGTGTGTGTGTGGTGCTGTGGTCCAGTGTAGTTTAAGACCTGTCCTTGTGTCTTCCTGGAACCTCAGTGCTGTTTTTAGCTCAACAGTTTGTCCACGGGTGTGTTTTAAATATAAAATAGTGACAAATATTTTATAGTAGTAAACTATATTTAAATATTTTTATTTTTTTAGAGTAAACTGCCACGGGTAATCCCCTGAAAATAAAACACCATGTATAGGGACTGGATATAAATCTGAACCTTCGAGAACCAGTGCACTGGAAGTAGAAAAAAAATATATATATATATAAGTGGCAGCATTGACAGTAGACACGTGCAGCTTTGGTCAGATTTTTATCTCTCCATATCGCTGATGATTGACAGACGCTCACAAAAGGAAGTCTGTCGCTCTTCTGTAATCGTTCATTGCAAGAGTTCATCATCGTCTTGTCTTTAAAAATGTATTTACTTTTTTAGCTTCAAGATTAAAGTTTAACTGTATGAAATAAAAGTATTATTTTCTGGCCTTGTGCACCAGCAGCAGCGCTCCATCAGGCCGTGCATACAGTGTGTAGTAGATTCCACATCTGCCTGTCCTAAAATAAAATTAACTCCTGTGAATAATAATAAGTGGAGGAAATTATAAAGTCCAAAGATTATGTTCACTATTGTAGCCGCAGCATTTATCATACACCGAGAGTTTATTCAATCGCTGGACACAATGTAATGAGAATGGATGACTGTTCAATGAAGACTATAAACAATCAAATCTGTCAAAAAATACATTTCTGCTGCGAGCAGTGTGTGTGGAGTTAATCATGGACCAGCGGAAGAGACTCAGACGCTTTAGTTTCGAAACAATCGACATTCATAAAGACAGGCAACTCCTCGGACCTGTTTCAGTCTTAAACCTGATTACCCAGAATTCCTAACCGAGTTTCCCTGCCCGTCTCGCCGATGCAGATTGCAGTTCATTTGGCTCAGAAAGACCAGTTTAAGTCTCCTGCTTTATATCAGAGTGCGGCAGACGCGCGGCCTGGAGCTCTAATGCTAACGATGTAGCGGGAGCATTTCATTAGCAAGCTGAAGCGCCTGCAGGAAACGTTAGAGGAGGAACCGCTCGCCTCTGCCGTCAGTAAGAACACAAAGAACGGTTTTAATAGAAATAAAATAAGAAGGAAGGTGTGTGTTTATTACAACCGCTGATTGTCTTAATGACTGGGTTTGAAGATGTTAGGAATATCTTCTAATGAAAACTTTAAATTATTTTAAATTCTCTGCCAAAAACCGAAACAAAGTAAATTTAAGACCAGTAAAAAAAATCCAGTAAGAAGTCGAAATTTAATCAGGAAAACATGTTCATGTGATATTTTATTCTAAAGAACATAACGTTCCAAAATATGGGGCAAATAAGTAAGAAATAGAACTGTGTGTGTGTGTGTGTTCTGTAATAGTAAACTAATCCATCTCTGACTTGATTCCTATAACAAAACATCCCCAAGTGTTAAATTCCTCTTACACCACAGTGATTTGCCAACGATTACAGGTTAAACATGTATTTTACAGCAGCTATAAATGTCTGTTTCCTCATCAGCCTTTCTTTAGTCTCTCTCTTGAAGTTGGCTGAACAAAAGACGTTGCTTGTTATGTTCCTGAGAAAGATGTCGGAAAACGTAATAAATTAATTTCATTTAAAAGCATTTAAGCAGATAAGCCATGATAATGTTATTTGATCATTTGTGTCAATTCACTGGTAAGACAGATTTTGAACTAACCTTTTTTTTTTTTCCTCAGAAAGAGTTAATGAAAAATTTTTGTTGTTAAAAATGTCATTCGTCTCCTCAAGTCCTGCTTTAACCTCTGAGTTCCTGCGTCCTCATGTGGAGACATTACTTTTTGGGTTTACTGCAGCTTGTACTTCATTCTGTCCAACTTGGACCTGTTGTCTTCATTAGTAGACACTTTATAGCATCATCTAATGGTACCAAAAGCGCAATACACTAATTAGTAGAAACACAAGAGGGTGTCAAACTTAGCTTTCTGTTCAAAGACAAAGCTTAGAATGTTTACTTGTCAGGTCCTACTAAATTCTAATACATAGGAAAAATTAAAAATACATGTGAAATTAAAGGTTGGGTCTTAAGAGATTTTAAAAGGAAGATATTTTCCCAAGTGTACCTTAAATCAGAACTGAGGGGCATAACTCTTTTCTTGTCCTGAAACTAGTTCCAAGGAATGAAAATAGGTACTAAAAGTTCAATTTGTACTAAATGCATCATAACTTTGAAAGACACCAGTTGATTTCACTCAGTGTGACAGCAGAAGCTTCATATGAGTCTCAGCTGAACTTAGCATTGTATCTTGGGAAGGGGAGGTCCCAGCAAGATGCGGATGGCAGAAAACGATCGGGAGCCCTTGAATTAGTATAAATACTGAGTGTCAGCCTCCTAAGACCAGATCTAGACCAAAAGCAACCCCCTAGCTGCAAGCTTCGTTTTTCCTCCCATATTCTACTCCCTCCCATTAATTTTGAATGGGAACGAACTTTCACTGATAACTCCGAGACGGGGCCGGTGGTTACCAACCCCTAACCTAATGGTGGCACCCTCGTCTCGCTGCGACCTCCTGTTTCTGAGATGCAGCCAGAGCATGCGTCATATTTCGGGAAAAGGAATGCATCTTTACATGGAATGAGGGTTGTGGAATTTGGCCCCAGTTACTTACATTGTGCTCGTGTTCTGGGTGACAAACTTCACGCTCGATGTGCAGAGCAGGACAGTTTACAAAAGAACTATGGTGATGTACTCATGTGGACCTAAAGTTTGACGTTGACAGATTAAAAAACATGAACTATCCCTTCATTATATGCTACTTTGTCCACTTTAAAAATCAGCTCAATATATCAATCTTTGGTTTTCTCTCTGGATAAATCTGGCATCGAAGTCTACAACAGAGACTTTCTCTGTCACATCAGCTCCAAACTTGAATCTTTTTAAAAACACCTTGTGCATATCTGGAACGATTGTGGGCGGAGCTTGATGTATTAAACATTGCTGATTGGTTAAATACAGCCTTCATGCAAATTTTTATGCTGGTTTAAAAAAAAAAAGTTTTTCAAAGGTATCAATCTAACAGGCAAATAACTGAGGTGAGTCGTGTCTCATCGCACACGTTTAGTGATGAAACACACACGAGTGTCATTTTGTTTTCAGACATTTTACTGACTTTCTGCAATAATTACTCACACCACCAGGTGTTTATTTTGAGAAAACGTACACTTAAAAATAAATAAATAAATATAATAATAAATGCTGCACCTGCTAGAAATCATTCCACATATCCGTTTTATTCTTCTATTTCAGTGACCATATTTAATTGTCTTGTGTGTTTAATATCAACATTTCAATTCACCTTTTAAATGCAATTGTTTTTTTTGTTTTTTTTGTAAAAATCTAATCTGTATATTTTCTGTTTCTCCACATGATCCTTCTCTGCAGTGATTGCCATCCATCAACATAATATATATATTTTTTATTACACACTACCCTTAAGTATATTTAGATAAAGAACAAAAAACTCAGCTTTTAAAAAAAAGGGGGGGATACAAGTCTGGACAACAGGTTCATTCTTTTCTTTTCTCCTTCTTTCTCCTCCTAACGTCATCCTAAGTGTTTTTCCCGTACAACCTCCACCCCTCCTTCTCACTACACACACAAATCCATTTCTCAGTGTGCAGTGAGAGCAGATAAAGACTGTAATTATTAAATTAAAGAGCTGCGCTTCTATCTAATGGCTGCTGCTGAAGAGCAGGCCGCTTCTTCAATATCCTGGAAATTATTTGTGTGTTTGGTTAAATGATGTTACTAATTCCCCTGATTACTAGTAATGACTCTGTCTTTCTCGTTTTGTCGTGGCTTCAGCTTAATATGAAATGGCATTTATTTTAGGCGTAATTACCCTCCTAAGCCTGGGAAGGGAAGAGAATCGACTCGCTCCAGACGGCGGTAAATTGCCCTGTTTCCTCTAATCTTTGCCTTCGCCAAATTAGAAAATTGAGTTCCTCTGCCGGGTGCAACAATTGGAAGGTGTACATCACCGTCATTAGGCCTGCCGTGCTGCTGCGGGGAATAAAAAAGGTCATTTTGCAGACAGCCTGCTGCGCCAGATACATTATTCTACATTGTAAACCGCTCACATAAGAAATGGTTTTGCTCTCTGTGGGAAGCGGAGGAATAGCTGAAGAGCCGAGAATCTCTGAATGGACGGAGCCGTCGATAAAACGTGGAGCTAAATTGAAAATCTAACGCATTAACCGTGTAACAGGAGAGAAAGAAACTGTTATGTGTGTGTGTGTGTGTATGGCGAGAGGTGCTTGGGAAAGATGCGTGTAGTAATAACCTGTAATGTAGACGTCCAGCAAAAACTCCTATTACGTGACCATTACTGATGAAATAATTCATCTTTAGGAATTAAATTTCCACAATTATGTTTCTGCTGAAATTTAATAAATGAAACACATAGTGTGTACACATAATAATTATGATGGAAAGCTGTAGCTTCTGAGATCGAATCAATCTGACTGGCAAACACTGAGGATCAGCAAAGTCTTTTTATAAACTCATATATGAAATATGTTTTAAAATGCAATGTTCATTACCGGAACGGAGCAGAAACAAGGACGCTAAAAACTTGGGCTAAACAGGAATCAGACTGAAACTAATAATCACATTTAAAGACTGGGATTAATGAACAGTCAACTGTAAAGACTGTAAAGTCACCTGTATAAAATTATAACAGTCACAAACCTTAAGACTGAAAATAATCGCTAAACCCAAAACTGAAACTACTGAGGAGTCACAACCCTAAAGAATGGAAATGATAGTCACAACTATAAAGGCTGAAATTAAGAGTGGGAACCTTAAAGACTGGGAATAATGAAAAATATCTACCCTAAAGGCTAAGACTAATGAAGAGCCACAACCCTAAAAACTAAGACTAATGAAGAGTTACAAGCCTAAAGAATGTAACTGATAAATGGCCTCAACACTGAAGGCTGAAACTAATGAAGAGTGAGAACCTTAAAGACTTCGAATAATAAGGAATCTCAACCCTGTGGAGGGAAGACTAATGAAGCGTCACAACCCTAAAGACTGGGACTAATGAAAAGAAACAACCCTAAAGACTAAGACTAATGAATAGTCACAACCCTAAAGACTGGGACTAATGAAGAGTCGCAGCCATAAAGACTAAGACTAATGAAAAGAAACAACCCTAAAGACTGGGACTAATGAATAGTCACAACCCTAAAGACTGGGACTAATGAATAGTCACAACCCTAAAGACTAAGACTAATGAATAGTCACAACCCTAAAGACTAAGTCTAATGAATAGTCACAATTCTAAAGAATGAGAATAATAAACAGTCACAATACTAGAGGGTGAGAGTGGGAACCTTAAAGACTAAGAGTAATAAAGGTAATTAGTCTTAAACTCTGGGACTAATGAAGGATTAGCACAAAACCTTTAAATTATTTTATGCAATAAGGTATTAATTTTCTCATGCTAATGCATTTTATAATCATATTTTTAATGTTTTAAACTGTTTTCATTTCCCACACAAATCTATTGCACTGAGTAGAAACGCACACACACACACACACACACACACACTATCACCTGACAGGTAATTACAGGCTCGGGTAATGACTCCATTTGACCGTAATGGATCACTGTGGAGGGAAAGACGCCCCTGGAGGCCGACCTGTGGGTCAAATCCACTAAACACTCCAAAACCCCCTCAGTCAAGTGTGCACTCTGTTATACACTTTTCCAACACAATTCTAAAGTGAAATCTTTACTAAACACCAGAATTACCTCACAAATCTTTGTCATTTAAATCTTTTCTGTTGCTCATTAAATTATGGATTCTGATTGGTCAGAGGGTGTTGATTAATTTCCTATAAGAGCAGCTCTGACAGTCGTGTGGTTACACAGCTAAGTGTGTTATATTAACACACAAATTCTAATATGGGACCATTTCTATAGAAACAGCTCATTCACATGAAAGTGTGTTAAAACTGTGCCTAATTGTGGATAATTTTTTTTGTAATTCTTTTCAAGACAGAATGACAGAGACGCTTCTGCGTTTGTAGCTGCTGTAACCTTAATAAAAAAGGAAGATCATTCAGTGTAACAACTGGTGAATGGCTGTAGCTTTAAATAAATAAACCTTAAAAAAGTTTTCTTCTTGGCAAATAAATTGTCTGGTATTTGGGTGGTAAGAATAACACATATACACACATATACAGGGTGGGCCATTTATATGGATACACCTTAATAAAATGGGAATGGTTGGTGATATTAACGTCCTGTTTGTGGCGCATTAGTATATGTGAGGGGGCAAACTTTTCAAGATGGGTGGTGACCATGGTGGCCATTTGGAAGTCGGCCATCTTGGATCCAACTTTTGTTTTTTTAATAGGAAGAGGGTCATGTGACACATCAAACTTATTGGGAATTTCACAAGAAAAACAATGGTGTGCTTGGTTTTAACGTAACTTTATTCTTTCATGAGTTATTTACAAGTTTCTGACCACTTATAAAATGTGTTCAATGTGCTGCCCATTGTGATGGATTGTCAATGCAACCCTCTTCTCCCACTCTTCACACACTGACAGCGCAGGAGAAATGCCAGCACAGGCTTCCAGTATCCGTAGTTTCAGGTGCTGCACAGCTCGTATCTTCACACCATAGACAATTGCCTTCAGATGATCCCAAAGATAAAAGTCTAAGGGGGTCAGATCGGGAGACCTTGGGGGCCATTCAACTGGCCCACGACGACCAATCCACTTTTCAGGAAACTGTTCATCTAGGAATGCTCGGACCTGACACCCATAATGTGGTGGTGCACCATCTTGCTGGAAAAACTCAGGGAACGTGCCAGCTTCAGTGCATAAAGAGGGAAACACATCATCATGTAGAAATTTCAAATATCCAGTGGCCTTGAGGTTTCCATTGATGAAGAATGGCCCCACTATCTTTGTACCCCATATACCACACCATACCATCACCTTTTTTGTTCCAACAGTCTTGGAGGGATCTATCCAATGTGGGTTAGTGTCAGACCAATAGCGGTGGTTTTGTTTGTTAACTTCACCATTCACATAAAAGTTTGCCTCATCACTGAACAAAATCATTTACTAAACTAAGCATCACTAAAACATCACTGCAACATAAAACATAAAAACATCAGTGAACTAAGCATTTCACTGCATATCGTACTGTGTAGGATTGTGTATGTGACAAACAAATCTTCTGCCTGAACTGAGGGTCCTGTTCCAATTTTTGTTTTGCCCATTCTGCAAATTGATCTGGGTCATCTTCGTTGAGATGCTGCAGTAGCTGGAGTTTGTAAGGGTGCCATTTGTGAATAGCTAATATCCGCCGAGGGGATGTTCGACTAATGCCACTCTCCAGTGACATGCGGCGAGTGCTACGCTGTGGGCTCTTGCTGAATGAAGCTCGGACAGCCACTGATGTTTGTTCATTAGTGACAGTTTTCATGGGCCCACATTTTGGCAAATCCAACACTGAACCAGTTTCACGAAACTTAGCAAGCAGTTTGCTAACTGTAGCATGGGAGATGGGTGGTCTCGTAGGGTGTCTTGCATTGAAATCTGCTGCAATGACCCGGTTACTGCGTTCGCCAGATATCAACACAATTTCGATCCGCTCATCACGTGTTAACCTCTTCGACATGTCAATGGCTGTGAACAAAGAGAAACTTGTAAATAACTCATGAAAGAATAAAGTTACGTTAAAACCAAGCACACCATTATTTTTCTTGTGAAATTCCCAATAAGTTTGATGTGTCACATGACCCTCTTCCTATTGAAAAAAAAAAAGTTGGATCCAAGATGGCCGACTTCCAAATGGCCACCATGGTCACCACCCATCTTGAAAAGTTTGCCCCCTCACATATACTAATGTGCCACAAACAGGACGTTAATATCACCAACCATTCCCATTTTATTAAGGTGTATCCATATAAATGGCCCACCCTGTACACACACATACACACACTCGTCAGATCCATCAAGCCCCTCGGGCAGGTTTTTAAGAGATTTAAGGAGCGACACAACACCCCTTCAAAAGAGCAGTGCTAACATTAGAGAGTCATTAGGTGGCTGCCTCGAGGCGTGGGGTCTGAACACACACACACTCACACACACTGTCCACCTGAGAGCAGACAAACACACACACACCTTTCACACCTGTAGTGAATACATCAGACACCTCACATGACAGTCATCAATCCAGTGAGAAAAACCTCTGAGCCACGCCCAGTCACCTGATCCACCCACTAAACTCACTAACTTTCCTTGTTTGTTTGTTTACTTGTGTTTTCTCACCTACATACTCCCTTGCTTACGTACAATGCAATTATCCAATAAAAACACTTCGAGGCCACGTCAGCCGCAGCTCTATTCAGTGGTTCATAAAAATGATTGCCATTGCCATTAACAGTGATGTCATCACGATTGCCTTTTCACTGCTAAAGCATTAAACACTATGCGGCACATTTCCCTCATGTGGTGCACTTTTATAGGGAGCAATCAATCAATCCATAAATAAATAAATATACAAAATAAAAAAGCTAAATGGCTTAAAAAGTAAATAAAAAGGAAGAAAGAAAAGAAAGACTAAGATGGAGCAAAGACAAACGTTTCTAGATTTTAAAACAAAATAGACAAGACAAAATGTATAGAAAAAGAAAAGTAGAGAATAAATAAATGGTATATAGAAAATTATACCATACATACAAAATGTATGGTATATACATATATACAAAAATGGTGAGATCAACACCTGATATAGAAAGAAAGAAAAATAATAAAGAAAGGAAAGTATAGATGTTAGAAAAGACATCTCTCTCTCTCTCTCTCTCTCTCTCTCTGTCCTGCTCTGTGATCTCAGCTCAGATGTCTCGGGTTGTAAAAGTCTCTAATCTATCACACACACTTCGTTTCCTCACAGGTGAGAAAGTGCAAAGTGATGCTCAGGTGTGTGTGTGATCGCCTGAAGAGACAGATACACATGTTAATCCCACCCTGACTTACACACACACACACACACACACACACACACACACACACACACTCTGTCCCACACTCACACTTTCCCACTGAACAATTGCCCAATTAGAAAAGCAACACTATCCGATTCAGAGCCAAAGGGGCAGAGGCTGTGGATCAAACACGCACGGCATTGTGGGAAGGCAACAGGACCACTCAGTGATGGTATCTGTAAAAGACGAGCGACCTGATTGCATGGATTGGGGGAAGCCCAGTGGTGTCAGCGCTCGAGGGGAAGCCAGAAATTAAGAAAGACGACATGATGAGCAAATTCTCGCGACATGGTATTCGGTGAGGTCAAAGGTCAGCAGAGATCAGGTGATGTGACGGGTCGGTGACCCGAGGGAGAGAGCCATGGTTCTGTGACCCCGAGAGGCTCAGGGACTCTGGTTCACATGCGTCTTTAACAAATGTCCAATTAGGTAAAGAGGAGATGCTCTTCTGTGGGACACTGAATAAACTACTAGAAATAATAACATTAATCATTATTATTATTCAGTTTGGTAACTGAGTATATTCACCTCTTTCCTTAATACATTGTTTCTTTTCACTTGTTTAGTTAGCATTACAAGGTTTTTATACAAAATAATAAAAAAAAAAACACCAGAGTAAAAAAAAAACAGACAGGAAGTTAAAACATAAAAAGGTGATATTGAAAAGAAATACATTAATAAATAAATACATAAATAATTACACAAAAAAGGAAAAGAATAAAAAATATTATTTTTAAATAAGTAGCACAGGATAAGCAAGAGAAAAAAAGAATGTAAAAAATAAAAAGAGACCAAGCAAAGTAAAAGCGAAAAAAACTGAAAGAAAAAAAGGGATTAATGGAACAGAAAAAGAGAGAAAAAATAAGTAAAATAATAATAAAAATAAGGGATAAAAAATATACATGAAATAAAATATAAAAAAGTTATTAAATATATAGAAAATGTCATAAAAGAGAAACTAAAATAAAGTAAATAAAGCAAAAGTAAATAATTTAATAAGAAAATAAAAAATAAATTATAAGGGCGGAAGGCAAGTAGGCAAGCTAAGTAGGAGATGAAAAAATAAACATTTAAGGGAACACTCAATTTTGACTTTGAACCACCTGTATACTTAAGGAGTGTTCAAGTCAAACTGTAACTACATGTTCCCCTAAATGTTTTGAGTGGTTTATATAAGAGAACAAAGGAACAGGTGTAGACTAGATGGCTTGCATCGTTGCAAGGAGCCCAGGCGTCTGGTTTATACCATGATCATAAATGCATCGAGTAAGTTGAGGAAAGAAAATATGGCGTGACTCAACTGATCTGTTAATCGTCTGTATGTGTGAGAAGTGCAGTACAGTAATCGCTGACATTCATCTTTGATTCATGCGAGAAAACGTTTAACATCTCAAATTGTTCATGATTGCTTTTAAAGAGGCCAAAAAACCCACAGGACTGCATTTGTGTCCTGCGGAGTTCACTTGATGCTCGGGTTCCTCTGGGAAACACTTGTGAGGAACACCTGAGAAGCACCGGCGGCCATTTCTGCACCGCTTGAGATGGCTAATTCAGATTGAAAACTGCATAACTGCGCATTGTTCGGGTGATTCAAGCCGAGTTGCTGAATGGCAGCTGGTTTCTGTTCTGTCATCCGATGTCAGAGCACATACAGAGGGGTGGGCGGGGGCCCGCTGGGGGCGGGGGTGGGGATGAGGGGATATTTGGTAAAACATTCATTTATTAGCCTCCTTTAAACTGTACTCAGATTGCAAGGACAAGCCGCTTTTTGTGCCCCAGTGCAGGGCTGCAAAACTGCCCCGGTGTTAATTCAATGGGTTCATGACCACGGGGTAAGGGTTGTCACTTGTTCCTTCCTGCAATTAGCTGTCATGGTTAGCTTAGCAGAACTAATGCTACTCGTCTCTGAGGCTCGGGTTGCGTAGTTTGGTGACTGTGGGCTGAAAAGAGCTGAGGGTTTTGTATCGATTACGCACCACGCTATGAGGCTGTTACTGGTAATTCTCCTTTAAGCAGTGATCATAAGTGTTAATACAGCACACGCAAGCATTACTACAGTACTACTACATTACATAGAGCTGTTAGTACAATGATACTTAAATACATATAAATACAAACCTACATACATAAATTACAGAAATTCTGTTTGTGGCTTCATGATTGTGCATGTAGTTCCGTCACAGGCGTTCCTCACTGTCATACTGTGAACGTGCCACAGGCGTTCCTCATCGAATGTAACAGCAGCGTGAGGACTGGCAGTGAGGTGACCGCACACTACATTCGCAGGTAATGATAGCATGCAGGTGTCAGAATTTGCACGCGGGTAACATCTGGTATACAATACCAGGTTCAAATATAAATGTAAAATATAAATGTCTTGGTTCAAGAAAGAATTGGAGAGAAAATATAAAATAAAAAGGAAGAAATAATTTAAGATTTAATTTCTAAAAAGAACTTAAACTTTAGTCAACCAACTATGACAAATATTTCAGAAAGTAGTGTTGCTGACATTTAACACACTGATCTGTTAAAGCAGAAATCTGAATACTGTTTTTCAGGTCAGGACACAAATGATCTCATAAACCAGAAAAAAGGGGAAAATTTTTAAAGTTGCTTTTGTTGGATCTGAAGAAAGCAAGGATGATCTCATGGGTGTAAAGTGACAGCGCAGGGATGAATACCTCCGAGCAATACTGACACGAGTTTCTGTACACTGTGCGATCTGAGGTATGGTCCCGCTCGCAACTCGAGGCATCAGCAGCACAGCTTCACCTGACTCGCTTTTCACTCTCTGTTCACCTTTTTGCTCCCTCTTTTATGCAGACGGAATAGAGATATCATTACACTCTGCTACGTCCTTAGGAAAGTTATACTGTATACCATATTACAATACGATGGGCTGATTGTAATGAACTTCAATGCTGATCAGAAACTGCAAATCACAGGTTTGCACTATATTAACACACATTCTGATCCATTATTGTTTCTATAGTAATAACACCATATTATTGGTTCAAAAGGTTTGTTTAATTTAATAAGGTAATAAGATGTTTAATAGTTTCAGTTAAAGCTGTAATTTTACGTTTTCAAACGTTATCGCTAACAAACTCAGAATTCTTTGAGGAAAGGTGCATCTATACTAACCTGATATGTATAATTTTAGAATGTTCCTTACACGCTTACACTTATAGATTCATGGCATTTAATGCCAATTACATCCATTTCATTTTAATGTTTGCAATGCACCATGAAGCTTTAATCAACAAAAACTTGATCTCTCACATCACACCTGATCCAGTCACTGCTTGACACCATTAAGATGAAATCCCATTGGTAAATTACACAGGGTGCTACATTAATGTAAGAAGAAAACAATTGATCATTTATCGCTCATTCTAAAACACTCATCTACAACACACTAGAGAATGAGTCCAGTGATCAGAGCGTAGATGCGTTTCTGTTTCTGGACTCCATCATGTTTACACACTGTTCATTCATTCTGAATGTGAAACACTCTGAAGTCTGGCTCATACAGCGAGCGAGGGGCCATAACTCATTACCCGGCTTTCTCTGTGTTATTATTGAGCCTTTTGGCCTTGGGCTGATCCATTTATTGGGCTGTGTGTGTGTTTCTGTTTGTGTGTGTGTTCTGTGTGTGTGTGTGTGTGTGTGTGTGTGTGTGTGTGTGTGTGTGTGTGTGTGTGTGTGTGTGTGTGTGTGTGTGTGTGTGTGTGTGTGTGTGTGTGTGTGTGTGTGTGTGTGAGACAGCCTCCAGTGCCTGTTTTCTGCCCTGCAGAGCCGGAAACACAGCATGCTTTTATTTATCGATCTTCATACTTCGCAATCGTCTGACGTATGTCACATTGTGAAACATTATGCGTGGTTAATGAAGCTGCTGTAAAGATTGATGCTGCCTGTTTTCATGTTTTTTTTTCTTGCGTTTTGTTTTTTTGGTAAATAGCCCGCTTTGAAAAAGACCTGTCCAAACCGTGCAGTTCCTATTATGATGCATGGTCAGCTTTAACTGGAGTTGCCAGATGTTCTTAGTTACATATTTAGACAATTTATTGATTCACCTTCTGTAACACCTCCTAATGTTGTAATTAAAATTATGAATTAGTAGTAATATTCATCTATGATGCAGGTTATCATCAAAACCAATTTGTAGAAACCCCCTTCCTGCTCATCAGATATAGACAGGGGCAGACTGTATAAGCAATGTACATACATACAGTAGCTACTGTATATTAAAACATATGGCACACCCATTAACTGGGAATAAAGGTATAGAGTTTTGTGTTTAAAATTGTGAGAACACTGTCGCTAGGCAACAGTAAATTATGCTTGCTGAGCACAAACTAGCTAATAACTAAGGTCAATGATATAGCTATCAAGCTTAAAGCTATTAAGTCTGTTAAGTCTATTAAGTCCTAAGAAGTGTTGTCACAGTCATGAGAAAAGCCTCCACATGACTCACATTACAACTTGTATTGTTGTGAATACCATAAAAGCGGACTATTTATGGACAAAGTTAACAAATACTTAAATACATGAGGTAGGAATCGAACCCTTGACTCTCTTACTAAATCTTTGCCAATGAGCTAATATGCTTTTGTTTAATTACATACAAGGATACAAGGAGAACAAAGCAGCTTTCAATATCAACATTTACCTTAAATGTGTTTGTGTCAACTTCTAACCATATTTCACTGTACTGCTAGGTCTAGACTGAAACTAATAGCTAACCTACCTAGCTCCTAAGAAACTATACATGTAGCGTGGTGTAACTTGTACAGAGGTAACTTAAGGATATTAACATTTACATCAGATTTACATCAGAGTTGCTCAATTAGAAAAGGATAAGAAAATCCTCTATGAAACTACAATGATACTGTAATTACACTTAGCATTGAATGCTAACCAATGCAGCTTCCAACTCTGTCAGGGCTGGTGGAATTGACTTGTGAATACAGTGGCCTGTTTATGAAAATCATCATGTAAGTAGTGGTAGGTGTTATATAGGTTTAATATCATGCAATCATATTTGACTGAACTCTTAAACTAAAGCCAATAATTTACCTCAGAAGTGTTGGTAAGTTACAAAAAAAAAAATCCTCTATACAACTACTAGCATCAACTGCTAACTCAAATTGACTGCTATTTCAATGGGGTTTAAAATTGTATGAATTCCAACATCAGAAACCATTCCTGTGAAATGTTTGTGCTTATACAGAAAACACAACTGTATTTGACTCTATGCTAAACCAACCAGATATTATTATTATTATTATTATTATTATTATTATTATTATTATTATTATTATTATTATTGGCTTAATATCTTAGATATGTAACATGCTATCAAGCCATTGGGCTGACTAACTACCTAGGACATGAAGCTTTAAAATGTCTTAAATACCACACATGCAAGTACAGTGAGTGTGGAAATAGAACACTCAGATAAAGCATCACAGAATATGATAATTAATACTATCACACTAATAATTTACCTCAGGTATGTTGGTGAACTACTTAGTGAATGGCATGGAAGTAAAATTACACAGCATAATTAGACTTAGCATTGAATGCTAACTAATGCAGATTGCAACTTTGTGGGCATTAGGCTATAAAGTTAATAATTTACCTCAGATTTGTTGATAAATTACTAAGAAATTTCTCTTTACAACTACTAGCATCAACTACTAACTGAAATTTACAGCTACTTTAGCGGGGTTTCAAATTTTATTCATTCCAACATCCTGTGAAATGTTCTGTGAAATGCTGTGAAATTTGATTCTTTGCTAAACTAACAACATTACTGGCTTAAAGACTTATTTGTAACACGCTATCTAAACCATTAAGCTGATAAAGTTGCTACTGTAGGACCTGAAGGTTTAAAATGTTTTAAATAACATACATATAAGTACAGTGACTGTGGAAATGAGGAAAAAAGCAACTCAGAATCTGATGAATAATATTGCCCTAATAATTTACCTCAGGTATGAAAAGCCTGAGAA
Organism: Clarias fuscus; assembly: GCA_030347435.1. Taxonomy (NCBI): domain Eukaryota; kingdom Metazoa; phylum Chordata; class Actinopteri; order Siluriformes; family Clariidae; genus Clarias; species Clarias fuscus. Next base: position 1,580,136 of record CM059220.1, on the reverse strand, counting down.
AAGGAGAGACAAGCTGCCAAGGAACTAGAATTACACAGTAATTACACTTATCATTGAATGCTAATGCAGAATGCTAACTAATGCAGATTGCCACTAAGTGAGCATTAGGCTATAAAGTTAATAATTTACCTCAGATCTGTTGATAAATTACTAAGAAAATCATCAGTATAATAAAAATTACATAGTAATTACGTTTAACATTAAATACTTGGTTTGGCTCATGTTACGCTGATATGTGGTTACTTGAGGTGATTTATTTCACACTGCCTATGTCCTGTGCCCAAATTAAGAATATGAAGCGCAGGATAATAGGACTCCATGGCTAAGTCTCTCTCTGTGACTGTACTTGACCTGTTTACCAGGCCGAGCGATCGCTTCGTGACCCGCTGCCTCAATTAACGGCTCACTCTGTGTGAGCCACAATGAGCAGGATGTGATCGCAAAAATGAAACGGCAAATAAAGAGCAGTGGAAAAAATGGCCGAGTGTGAAGTGCGCGTCTCACTGTGAGGCGCTGAGGGGGGGAGAGGAGGAAGAGGAGGAGGAAGAGGGGGAGAGGTGGCGAGGCTGAATAGAGCTGTGAAAGAGGCTTTCAACAACGGCCACGAAATGAGCTTCATAAGCGAGGCCTCTTCTGATCCATAATGCACTGCACTCGAGTGAGAGAGCGAGAGAGAGAGCGAGAGAGAAAGAGAGAGAGAGAGAGAGAGGTTAAATGTGGTAAATGGAAAGAGAAAAAAAAAGAATGACAATGACAGACAGAGAGACAGATAATGAGAGAGATAAATGGAAACAGATAAAGAGGAAAACAGACTGAAAGAAAAATAAAGTAAGACAAAGAAAGGGAGATAAAGACACAGACAGATGAAGAGAAAGACAGTGAGTCACAGACACACAGATAAAGCAAGAGAGACAGAGACGGATAAACAGAAAGAAAGATGAAAAACACAGCAAAGCAGTAAAAGAGGTAGAGAGAGAGAGAGAGAGAGAGGTGAGAAAAGAGATTACGTTGAGAAAGATAGAAAAGAAGGGATGCGAGAAGGAGAGATCATAAGAGGAACAGATAAATAGGAAACGAGGAGGTGGAAGGCAGACAGATAAATAAAGTAAGACAGCAAGACAGATAAAGTGAGATAGATAAAGAGATAGACATGAAGTAAAATACTTTTACTTCAAGGAAAAGAGAGAAACAGAGATAAGGTGTTAGATAGATGGAGAGAGTGACACAGAGAGAGAGAGAGAGTTTGGTTTATAGTTAAGCAGAATATAGAATAAAATTTATTTTTGATAGAAATAAAATAAAAGCCAGTATGGGGGCAGACAGACTGATAGACAGATTTACATATAAAAATCTGGCTAAACACTCTAAACACAGATAGAAAGTGTTAGACCAACTGAAAGTCAGAGAGCATATGAGGAAAGTAAAAAATGAAGGAGAAGAGAGGAAGAGTCAGGCAAAGAACAAGTGAGAGCGAGAAAGAACAAAGACGAAGAGAAACAGATAAAGTGGAACTGATACAGACAAGATAAAGAGAGAGATAAATTGGAACAAGGATTATAAAAAGAACCCAAAGTAGGTAAGTTAGATAAAGTGAGACAAATAGGACGAAAACAGAGAAAGACAGACAGAAACAAACTTTAAACCCAAATAAGTTGGCAAAACTCAAAGTTTCATCAAATTCATCAAAGTAATGATGTTTCCAATTTTAAATAAACAGAACTATCTGTTTTTGAGTTTGTTGTACTCATTTATATGAATCGTTTTTTACTTGCATTATTGAGTAGCCTATCTCATACTATTTAATAACAATTATCATTTTTTTTTAGCTGTTGCAAATCAAATAAATTGTTTTTGGTCTTTCAGCAACGGGTCGCCACAGCAGACGATCCGGTCCGCACACAAGCGCAGGTTTTACACCAGATGCCCTTCCTGACGCAACCCTCCCATTGTATCTGGGCTTGGGACATACACTTCATCCAGCTGTTGAGAATCAAACCCAGGCCTTTTGCATGGCAGACAAAACACCAACCACTGAGCCACCAGTGCCCCTATTGCCCTGATGACAAATCACTAAATCACTAGGCTTGTTAATCACTAGGTTAACAGTACTCATATGTTTAATTACTTTGAGCATTAGGGTTTGCAGTGCAGATAACGTGAGTGACTGATAAAAATTGTAGTGAGAGACAAAAAGGAAAGATACTGATGGAGATGGATAGACAAGGAAGAAAGGGAGTGAGACGTTAGAGAGACAGACAAGGATGAAGAAACAGACAGACAAAGAGACTTTTATAAAGACAGATAAAGAGACAGAGACAGGTACAACTAAAGAGAAAGAGACAATTAGTGATGAAGAGAGATAGATAAAGTGAAATAGAGAGATTCTGACAAGAGATCTGCAGATCAAGTGACAACCAAATAGAGATGGACAGATAAAAGGAGTGGGAAATAGAGAAAGTGGAACAGTAGAGATAGACAGATAAACAGAACAAGAAAAGAAGACATGGACAGACAGATCTATAGAGTTATATACAGCAACAGATAAATAGAGAGAGAAACAGTGAGACAGAAGAAGTGAAACTGCAAAAGTGAGCTACACACAGAGAGAGATAGAGTGGGACAGACAGAGAGATGCAGACAGAAATAGAGATAGACAGATATTGAGACAGCACCAGATGAACAGAGATATAATGAGAGTGATGACAGGAACAAATAAAATAAGAGGGACAAAGTATAGACAAATGGATCAATAGAGATAGACAGATAGAGACCAACAGATATGCAAAATAGAGAGAAAAGTGAGAGAGAGACAGATTTGACAGATGAAAAGAGAACGAAAGTTATGCAGAGAGTGATAGTAAAAGAAATGTAGAGAGACAGAAATAAATTGATTGACAGATAAATAGATAAACAGAGAGAAAATGTGAGAGTGAGATTCAGACAGTGATAGAGACAGGTACATAGACAGAGAGAGAAGCAAAGCTAGATAAACAGTGAGATAGAGAGTTGTGAGACAGGGAGAGAGTGAGACAGTGAGACACTGAGAAAACAATAGTGAAACAGAGAGAGAGAGAGAGAGAGTGAAAGATATTGTATGATAGAGACAGATACTGAGATAGAGAATGAGACAGGGAGACACATAAAGATAGTAAGATAGAGAGAGTGGAACAGAGAGCAAGATAAAGGGATAAAGAGAGAAAGACACTGAGATAGAGTGTTCTGAGAGAGGGAAAGAATAAGACAAGGAGAGTGAAACTGAGAGAGAGAATGTGAGATACAGAGAATTATAAAGAGAGATTGAGACAGCGAGTGAGACAGATAGGGAAAGATATTAAGATAGAGAGAGAGAAACAAGGAGAAAGAAAGATATACATAGAGATTGAGACAGTTAGAGAGTGAGACAGTGAGACAGGGAGAGAGTGAGACAGGCTGGTGGGTAAGAACACAATAGCGGTGAACACTGGGCCTCATTCAGTGCAGTAATTGGCAGAGTGGCTTCATTTCACACACTGATTTGCTGCCTCTTGTCCTGCGAAGGCTTTAACAAGTTTGATGTGTGTAATAGAGGATGGAGGGGCGTCTATTCTTCCCCTGAGCGCCCGCTCTCTTCCCCTCATTCTCTCCTCTTCTCTCTCTTCTCTCCTTTTTAATGCTGCATTAACTGGATTCTCTCCTCTTCTTTGTAAACACGCAAAAAAAAAAAAAAAAAGCCCGGCTCCTTTAATCATTCGTCTGCTGGATGAACAAGTTCGTGCTTTTTTTCCTCTCGCACAATGGGAGAAAAGGTGGAGGTGAGACAAAATTTAGTCACATCTGTATCTAAAAGCCCCTCTGAATGCTTTTGTTGGCTTTAATGAAATGGCAGCGGTGTGTGATGGACGATGGCGTGGTGGTGGTGGTGGTGGTGGTAGAGGTGTGTGTGTAGGGGGGAGAAAAGCTCGTCATCTTTCATCAACCCGACGCTAGATGGATCAGAAGGAGGGCGTAAAAAGCCTCCGCCAAAATCACTGCATTTCCCCACAATAGCGTGCGTCCGTGCGGGAAAAAAATACATGAAAAGATGTTTTTGAAAAGGAAGGCACATTGTAATCATGCATTACTTAGCCCATAACCTTTTAATAAATCCATTTAGGAGCGAGAGAGCTGTGCACTTAGCAATGGTGTCGATTTATTTGGAGCCGTTTGGTGGAAACCTGTCAGGACTTAGCGTTGATTAGCCCAAGTGTGTTTTTTACTTTTGATAAATCTAGTCAGGTTTTTAAGATGCCATAGCCTACTTCCTGCACGAACCTTACGCTAGAATAAAGTGAAATTGTGGGATTTGGTTTAAAGGAATTACATTTACACTGTTATCTTGTTTATATAAATATAGACCAGATCTATCATCCTGCTTTTTTCTGAGGAGGTTTTTGGAAGCAGTTGTCAGTGTCAGTGCTTTGTAACAGTCTGAGGTGAAGGGATGTTCAGGTCAAAGTGGGACTTTTAATTGTGCAGAATAACAGTACACAGTTCTGAGAGTAAAAAATTCCCTTTGTTTCTTTGTATAATGCAATGCAACACTAACCCAGCGTTTTCACTAGCGCATGGACACCATCGAGGTAAAAGTTTTCTCAGTACGCCGGAGCCATGAACGGACTCCCAGGAACCCAAACATGTGAAAATATCTTGGGGAGAGATCAGGACTGTACGGAAGATGTGGCAATAAACTCCCAGCCGAGTTCCTGTAACATGCAAGTGGTGCTGGTAAATTACTGGGTGTGCAAGTTGGTGTCGTTGAGTTTCAAAGATCAGACGTTAAACATTCATGGGAAAGACTGCAGCAGTGCGACACAGATCTCATCACCGTACTGTGCTCGAAGTCTTTTGTAAATTTCAGTCGCCCATTGATTTGAACACCCGTCATACTTTTCTGTAAGATTCACATTATAGGACTACAAGACTTTACAAGTATCACAAGACTTTTTGGTTGAAATAAAACTAGCCCCTGATGCCAACGTTCTCCCCAGAGGAACCCACAGTCCATTGAACCAGTCGTGTCTGACATGTCAGATAGGTCATGACACCGAGCAGAACGAGTGTGGATAAAATCACAGGAGGTCATCTGCCTAGGTTACCTGCCAATCCATGTTGTCTGCTCTTTCACATCTGCCATGTGAGGAAGTCTTCAGACCAGGTTCAGCCCTTCTGTGGTTCAAGTGCCAGGTCTGTGCTGGCCAGGTCACGGCAGTGATCTTTGACCTTTGAGTTGAGTGACCATTTGTGCCATGCCAGACTGGGTTCAGGCTTCCGAGGTCAAGAAACGGGTCAAGAAGAGGTCATTGATTATTTGGGACAGGATCAGAAGATAGGAGAACCTTTCTCACCTGGATGTGTCTCAAATGACTGAGTCATTGAAGCAGCAGTTCCTTTGTTTTTATTTAGCTAGTTATCAAACATGAATTCCAGTTCCATGCCCAAAGGGGAGCATTTACTTGCAGGAATGCATTGAGAAATGTAAAATGATTGATAAAGAAATGTGCAAGGTAAACAGCGATAATATAAAATACATGCTAAAATACAAATGCTAAAGAGAAGATCTCCTTCCAATAAAGGTATTGAACTAAGAATTTAGAGTGAACTGTGCTCACCGATGCAAACCGGTTCACGTGTAACAACGTGCCTCAAAGAAACACAGCCGCACAAGAAAGCAGAAAATGACCCTTTGTAGCTTTGAAGTTCCACGGACATGCACTGAGAGTCACGTTAGGGACAAAACCGTGTGCAGGGGTCGTATGGGGTCATGGAAGGACAGTGATTGACCCTATTTTAGCTCAATATCCTGTCTGAGTTCCTCCATGAACAGAGGCAGCCTTGATCCAAACTCCCGGAATCAGATTGATCCTTGGTCCGAATGCGGATCGGATTTCAGCTTCGCTTGTTGCTCCTTCGTTTGCTTCTGATCTCAGGTGACGTCTCGTCCCCCTACCGAAGTCCTGAACTGGACCCTACAGAGTCGCCTTTGTCTCTGAAATCACTCAGCCTTCAAAATTTAGGCTAATAGAAATATGGCTTATTTAAGAAGCTGACATTCCTTGAGCAGTGCGGACGTGCTGATGGACAGCCTGTATTCCCCTCAGCTAGGAAAATGATGACAGCATGAATACTTATAAATAGCATTCTTACTTATAAAACTTAGATGGGACAATTTAGGGACCCACAGCATAAATGAATACCCTTTGTTGTGACGAGTACGAGTGGTGTTTCCTTCCAATATGGTCGTGTTTGGCCAAAATAAAGAACCTTAGATGACAGATGTCCTTAAGGATCTTTCCAGATGACACACATAAGAAGACCCTAGGGATGGAAAAGAGTACTTGAGCGCTCACAATAGACATGATTAATAGATCACTTCCAAAAAAACAACAAGAAGAGAGTGAATAAACATTTATCATTGCAATGGTATTCAATACATTTATTTGTGAGGGTCACAGCGCGATCAATCAACCACCAGCTCTTTTGGGAATTTGGGGAATTCATTCGTTTTCTCTGCCAAATATTTGAGTGGATGTAATCACCAAAGTGGACAACCCAATCAAACACAATGTTTGCTGGTCATGGTACATCACATGACTGATTAAAGGCACTCATCAAGTTCCTCAGATTATCCAGTTTATCCTGGGTGTTTATGGATAAACGTCCAATATCAATTGGACATGCAGGGATTGGAATTTGAGTCACTGACTGACATCTATCACTGAGCCCTGAACTTCCCTGAATTCCAGATCCTGTGAGAAATGTCCAGCTCTTACAGAGTCGCCTTTGTCCCCATAGCTCACTCACAGTCCTCGCAATTTCATCTAACCAAACCAGACGTTCTAAAAGCTCAACAATCCTGCTGATGGACAATCTGGATTCCTCTCAACACTCACCAGCTCCTCCATAACACAGTCTTTATGCACAGGGATTATATAGAGGAATGGGTATGATTTCATTTTAATCTTAGACTGATTTTAATTTATTCTACTCTTCTTTAATCCTTCCTTACTGCATTGTGAGCAACTCTTGGTAAGAGCAAATTTTTTTTTTTACTGTGTTTGAGGTTTGAGGTATAGAAGGGCAATAAAAATCATCAACAATGGCATGAAGTCAGGTCTTCTTTAGTGGTGTGAAACCTGAAATGTTGATGGGCAGTTTGTAAGTCAGAGATGGTTTCAAGGCAACAAAGATTAGGCATGGACTGTGATCAACTGCTTCTGGTTGAGTTGGTTGCCGATCTTCAAGGTTACTCCTTGTGTCTTGTAGCGAGTAGGTGATTAACAATTAATTCTGCTATATAACTCTACTCTCCGCAAGGTCATAAAGTTTCAGGTCTTCAACAGTGATGTAAATCAGTCCTTTAGTGGTGAGAAACCCGGAATGTTGATGGGCAGTTTGGTTTTCTTCTAATCTGACATGGTTTCCAGGCAGCAGATCTTAAGGACAGACCTTAGAAAGTTGTAATTGAAGATCCACTTCTTCTGGTTGAGAAGGACAGTGACCTTTGAGAGTTGTCTCTGTGTTGGAGGTGTAGTGGTAGGTGATAAACATAGACTATTATTAATTGTTGTTAAATGACTTTAAACATAGAAGTAAAACGGCAGTTTTTCAACAGTAATGTTGAGAAGTCAGTTCTCCATTATTGGTGAGAAACCCTGGTGTTTTTATCCTAATCAAACATGGTTTCAAGGGAGCAGAAGTTAAGGATATACAGTACCTTAGCAACTTGTTACTGAAGATCTACTTCTTTTGGTTATGAAGGTTGGTGAGTGTTGAGGTTTCTCTCAATGATGGAGGTGAGGTGGTAGCTGATAAATATGGACTAATATTAAATGCTGCTAGATGAGTCATTCTCATTCTTGAGAAACCTTGAACATCACCATGTTCTCAACCAAAAGCTTCACGTCTGTCCTTCATAACTGATTACCTAAAAATAACTGGTTTGCAGAAGATCTTAAGCAGAAGATCTATCAACCATCCATCAACACACAAACTAAAGTGATGAAGTTCTGTTAATGTGAAATATTTTATTCAAGCCCTGATACAATGGTTACGGTTTGTCTAAAATCCACTAACATCAGGACAGATAGGAATTCATCAGACACAAGGGACTGATACAAATACAGCACTGGCTTTTTTTTTGTTTGCCCCCATGGCAATGGGCACACATTTTCGAACAGGAATCAGCTGAGAGGTTTAGGCAGCCATGGATTTTGTTGTTCTGTGTGTGTGGTCAGAAAATGTGTGCGTTTATACACTACACAAACAAGTCCTGTAAAACATCTGAAGCTCTTCTGGGCAATGTGGTGTGAGATTAAATTAGATCGGTCCACCTGTTTCAACTTCATCACTTTAAAGCACTTCACAACTATGTTAAAACTGGAATTTCCCATAAATGTGCACAATGTTTCATGCAAATTAATTCAGAATATTTTCTACAACTATTTTTATGGGTTCTTTTTTTTTAAATATAATTTTATTGCCATACACATTCATTTCCCAATCGGCATGCTGTCATTTTTTGTAATTTATTCAAAAGATCATAAAAATCATAAAAAAACATATAAACTTCAGTAATGTAATTATCAAACCACACAAAATACAATAAAAATGGCACCCAGGTTCACCACACACATAATTAGTAGTATTAATATTACGGTAATATCTATATAAGCGCTATACAAATAAAATTGAATTGAATTGAATGTAAGTACAGCACAAACATTCTCCAGGTTTAACACGCCACAATTCTGATGTCTGTAAACAAATAATCAGAACTTCCAAGTCTTTCTTATGATCTTATGTTCAAATTTTCCCCTGAAAATCTGATAATTGTCTTGCATAGTATGAACATAACATGGAAAAAAGTTAAATATTTATATTTATATGTAAAATCATAAATGATCTTTTCAAATAGTAAAATCTGAGTACAGCCAGTTCGAGTCCACTTTAAATTTAATCAGTTATAAGAACAAACACAGATTCAATCTAATTACAGTTTTCTATTAAATTTCTTTAATTTATTCACAACTAAATGTTCCAGCTGGATTATTCATGTTTGGCACCAAAGGGAAACGAAGGTACTTGGTATGGATGGGAACTATAAAAAATAGTTTATTTATCAAAAATAATCGTGTGTAAAAAAAAAGATTTGTGTGTAATTCTGTGTTTTGTCCAAAATCTACGGGCACGACAGCTTACAGATACGATATTTAGTGTTTGTTACAGTACAACTCTGAAATATATGACTCTGACCGTTTACAGACACAAAACTTGTTTTTACATCTCCTCTGTTGCATGGACGAATTGAGAAATTATGCCTATGAATGTAGTGTGTTAAACCATCAAGGCTGATGCACAGGCGTTACTAAGGCGTCATCAAGGCCACATGCACAGGCGTTACTATCCGAGTGAAGAGGAATCGATACGGCGCATGCGCCGTGCTACCGTTTTAAACTCCTAAAATCTTCCCTGCTATAGTTAAAACATCTCTGTAAGTTTACTTCTCTTAAACATTTACGAATCTGTGAAAAAAAGAAAACTTACTTGAGACGGTGAGAGAGCGCTCGGCTGCTGATCTGCCATTTTGGCGCCGGTGATTTAAAACGGTGGCCGAATCGATTCCTCTTCCCTCGGATATGAACGCCTGTGCATGTGGCCTTGATGACGTATTTTTGACAGTGTTTTAACGCACTACATTCATAGGCGTAATTTCGCAATTCGTCCGTGTAACAGAGGAGATTTGTGTCTGTAAACGGTCAGAGTCGCATATTTCAGAGTTGTGGCCGTAGATTTTGGAATCCAACTCGGACAAAACACAGAATTACACACAAATCTTTTTTTTTTTACGCACGATTCTTTTTGACAGTAATTTTATTCCATAGGGAACAAACAGGGACCAGCCTGACATGACCAGCCTGTACGATATTATCACGACACCCAGGTTCTGAGTCATAAAAAATCTGTATTGTGATTCTCTAAGCATTACTAAGTTTTGCTTTTGTTGCAATTCTAAGTTGTTGCTGTGATTAGTTTAAAGCACTATTCAGAAATGCAGATCGATATAAATAAATAAATAAAATGAATAAAAAAATAGATTTTGGAGTCAGTGTGACGGTACATGAGTTGCCACACTATTTTTCACCACTTGAGTGGGCGGGGCTAGCAGCCCTATCTGTTGCTGACTGGTTTTGTAAAATACATACAATGTGGTACTAACCTGGGCAATCAAATTTCACAAAATTCTCTATTCAAATGCTATTTAAAATTAAGTACTATTTATGTATTCTCATGTGAAAAACTTTCAGGATTAAATGTTTAAGCTGTCATATTTCGCTACTAATCATCTAATACAAGTATGCAGAAACACGGTTGCGACCTTGACCATGTCACATGATTTCATTTTGGCAACTCCCAAAATTTCGGAAAGGTTTTCCATCTCGTTTACACTACTGCTACTAAATCATTAGAAAGCCCTGAACATAAGAAGTAAAAAAAAAAAAGATTTATTTTTTTGCTAGTTTTCTTAACAGCATTGTTCTCAAATCTGATTGTTTTAATAAAGTATATAAGGTGAGATTATATTGAAGGTAACTCTTTCATAAAGACTTGCTCAAATTTATTCATAATCAATACTTTTACTAAGTAAAATACACACCTCTTATTGCGGTCACTTGTATACTCACTAATCATTAAAAAAGGTAAACTGTTGCCCTCGCTCATACCTCAGTAAAGAAACTGTTACGTTTCCGTCACCTCATGCCTATATGCGATAACACAGATAAGACGACCGGTCGATGTCAAACCTCAGAGCTTGCATGGACACAAAATGTCCTCCAGGGTAAATTCATAAACAGCCATTTGTGGAACTTGAGTGCAACATAATGCAGTTTAAGCCTCGAGAGCCGCCATTCACGAAGATCCGAATCTCTGTGTTAGCTTAAGGCACTCGCGCTACATCTATAACAACTCCATTAGAGCCAATACCAGAGAGGCTAAATGGGACTGTTAGCTGTTAGCGCTGGTGGTAAGAAAGAAGGAGAATGCACTGAGTGTGAATGAGTCGACACATGAGGCCCATTATTACTGTGTAATCATAAATCCTGAATAATAAGCTAGCTAGCATAACATAGCTGTTAGCACTGACTGGAAACACTAATGGAGTAAATGGAATAAAAATGTCAAAGGCATGAAATGAGACTGCTAGCTGTTAGCAATAATGTTAAAGGAAGGGCAAAATCTAGCGAATGAGTCAAAAGTAAGGAGTGCTACATGCTAAACTAGCATAAGACACCAGAGTGACATTGTTCGCCATTAGTACTAAAATCAGTCTGAAGATCTTTCTCCGAGTCATCTAGTGGTGAATTAGCATAAAGTAGCCTAGGTGCTAGACAGTGTGAAGAATTAACGCTAAAAAAGTGAAAAAAAAGTTATCTTTAGCCAGCTGTAGCGTTACATAACAACAAGGTGTAAATGCTACATGAGGAAATGAATTAAGAGATCATTATGACATTAATGTGAACAACAAAAGAATTGTAAACTTGTCTGAACTGCAATAAATCCCATGAAACTTTATAGAAAATAATAATGTCTAGCCCATTGTACAGCTCGACACAAGCGTTCATTCAGCATCTGTCTGTCCCAGTTCTACACCTGCATCAAATTAGCATCAGCGCTCACTCCTCAAACGAGTTCAGAGACACAATCGCTAATTAATTTGCCGCTTCAAAGCATGGGCTGACACTAGACTTGTCATCCAAAACAAGAGAAAATGAGCTGCGATAATTAGCCGAACTGCCGGCATTTTGCATAAAACGCCATCGATTCCTATTGTGCTCGGGTGAAGGAGTGTGGTCGTGTCACGAGTCGAGTTTAGCACGATTTGCGTAGCTTGTGCTCCAGCCGCTGCTCTCGGAGGGCTTTGACAAAGCGTGAGGTCGCAAATGGATTCGGTGTTGAAAAACGTGTCAAGATGAGCGGCCGCGGTTTTGTTGAGTGAGCAATTACAGCCGTCCTAAATCGCGTAGCTGTTAAACGATCTGTACCTGATCTCACACAAAAATTTGGGATGTATTTCTGGAGAAAAAAATAAATAAAATTAGTGTGGGCTTACAACTAAACGTTCTTTAAAACGAAATATAAAAACTGCAGGAACATACATACATATATTACAGAAAAAATGTTCAGATCATTTTCACCTTTTCCTTTAGGAACAAACTGAAATCCAGTTTTATCTCTGAGAACTACTGAGCATGAGGTGCAAAATAACCAAACTTGAAGGTGGCAAAACTTTAATAAAAAGGCATTAGTATTATTATTATGAAGAAGTGTATCTGAGGTAGAACTGGGGCAGAGTATTAAGTCTATCATGTCAAAAACAATGGAACAAACCAATCAATGATTCTGAATAGAAACAAAATGGCTGCCCTCTGGCGTGGCTCTGAAGAACCAGGAGAGCGCTAAGTCAGTTTTGAAGGCACAAAGTTTTACAAATTGCTAAGAATTTTTTAAATCATCACTATTTTGTTAATAAATAAGACATTTTCTCCGAATAGAGGATAGCACAGTATAACACTCTTCCTGACTTGATTAATCACAACAAATACACTCGAGAGTTCATTTACAATAATGTGAAGTCGTTATGCCACTAGGAGATCTCTCTATTTCTTTCTCTCTAGATGCTAAGTAGGATAGTGTGGATGCTGTTAGCTGGGATCTTGGCGTCTTTGTCATCACCGCTGATGCGGAACATGATGTCTGTGTTGGATGGGATGGTGGTCGTCCCGCTGAGAGGTTTTCCCAACCAGCTGTGAGCTCCTCGCTTGTACATCCTCACTGTCACCTACAACAAGCAGAAACGTTCACATTCAGCATGCTAACATCAGCACGCTAACATTATAAAGCTAACACCGGAATGCTAACATCAGCACACTAGCTGTCATATCAAGTCCCTAGTAGCCACGAGACAACCTGTTTCAGATTCTAATTTTGATTTAAAACCAAATTGTAATTCAAATTCAGATTCCAAATCTAACTCAGATTCAAATCCTCTTTCTGATTCAGATTTTCTAATTCTAAACTACATTCAGATTTTTTTATTCAGATTTGAAATCTGATTTACTGTATATTCTAATTCAGATTACCATTCACACTTGAACTCAGAAGGACATTCTGAATCCAAACGAGATTTAAACTGTAATTCTAATTCGGTTTAAAATGGTGTTGGAGTCGGTTTTAGATTCAGATCCAAATTCTAATTCAGACTTTAATTCAAACTACGATTCTAATTTGAAATATGATTACGGTTCAGGATTAAATTCTCACTCAGACTGTAATTCATATTATGATTTTTTTTGTTTTTTTTTCAGATAAAAACTTCAGGATTATGTCATATGGTTTAATATCACAAAGTCAATTTATTCACTTGACAAACATATAATAAGATGAAGATAAAGAAAAGGTTTTAGGATCCGGGGGTCATAAAGGTCACGACCCTGACTGAGACTTTCGCTCCATCCAGGACCTTCATGTTTGACCTCTGCAGGCCAAGCTGTTGCTCACAGGCTGAGCAGGAGGATCACTTTAGATTCGATTAGGTCAGAAGCCACCTGGATGCCGTTGTCATCATCATCATCATCATCATCATCATCAAAATGACAAACCAGATAGAGGAACTCTTTTCACTCGGATGTTGATTATTTTCCTATAACAGCATGTCCCCATGTCTTTTATTCTTCCTGAACATGTTACAGCTTCATTTCTGACACCGGAGACTCCTTCCATAAATCATCAACGTTTTGGCAAAGCGTCCCCCTGTAAGTCCTCGTCAAGGCGCTGTTACCATAGAAACGGTAACGTATTAAAACGAGCAGAACCAGACTCTGAGACTCGAGAGCGGAACAATAACGCTCGAGCTGCTTAACACACTCGTTCTCTGAGGTCTGTGATTGAATGAAATAAGACGTGATTTGCGTCAGAGTGTGTACGAGCGTCCCGCTGTGTGACTCGGCAATTCAGCAGGACACACTTCAGCATCAAAGAGAAAAGCAGTGTATCTTTGAACAAGCCAAGATTGGACTCAGATTTCTCTCGCTCACCATACAGCTTAACGAAGTGTGTGCTCAGCATGGCGCGCACACACACACACACACACACACACACACACTGTTATCCGGCTGGACAATGGCCACCTTAATGAGATTTGCGTGGCCGGATAATTGAACTCTGTTCCATTTCAAAGGAAAAATCTGCAGCACTTCTGCTGTTTGACGCGCCTTATACACAAGATTAAAGTGTACAACCGTGTCCACCTCCACAACACACACTCACTCACACATAGACACACACACACACACACACACTGGGGAAGATGATGTTTTTTTGCTATAAACATGGACAATTTTTTCAATTATGGTTTGTGTGAGAGCGGTGTGTGCCGGCGAGGGTGTTTGGCTAATGGCCGCAGGTCGAGGTTCAGCGAGTGGAGCTTATTGCAGACACGCGCCGAGGCTTTTATGAGCGACACATCAAAAGGCAGATAAACTACCGAAAAGAGGAAAGATGGAATTGAAAATTTCATCTCCATTTCTGTAAAAATGTGTTTTAGTCTCTCTTTTGTAACAGAAAATGTAATTTAGACAGCAAAAAAGCATGCGTGTGCGTGAGTGTGTGTGTGTGTGTGCGCGCATGAGTGTTTGTGTGTGTGTGTGTGTGTGTGCGTGCGTACGTACGTGAGTGTTTGTGTGTGTGGTACAGGAGATACTATTTTATAATATTATGTGGGTTTAAGTTTTTACTGATAAATATTCCAATAAAAAAATCCTTATTGTCTTAGTACAGGAGGCGTGGCCTCTGTATATCAGTCTCAGTGAAGTAGGTGTGGCCTCTGTGTGTCAGTCTCAGTAAAGGAGGCGTGACCTCTGTATATAATTCTCAGTGAAGTAGGCGTGACCTCTGTGTGTCAGTCTCAGTAAAGTAGGTGTGGCCTCTGTGTGTCAGTGTCATTAAAAGAGGTGTAGCCTCTATGTGTCCATCAGTCTCAATGAAAGGGGCGTGGCCTTAGTGTGTCAGTATCAGTAAAGAAGGCGTGACCTCTGTATATCAGCCTCAGTGAAGTAGGTGTGGCCTCTGTTTATAATTCTCAGTGAAGTAGGTGTGGCCTCTGTGTGTCAGTCTCAGTAAAGTAGGTGTGGCCTCTGTATATCATTCTCAGTGAAGTAGGTGTGGCCTCTGTGTGTCAGTCTCAGTAAAGGAGGCGTGACCTCTGTATATAATTCTCAGTGAAGTAGGTGTGGCCTCTGTGTGTCAGTCTCAGTAAAGTAGGTGTGGCCTCTGTATATCATTCTCAGTGAAATAGGTGTGGCCTCTGGGTGTCCATCAGTCTCAATGAAGGAGGCATCGTCTCAGTGTGCCGGTTTCAGGAAAGGAGGCATGACCTATGTATATTAGCCTCAGTGAAAGAGGCGTGGCTTCTGTGTGTCAGTCTCAATGAAGGAGGCGTGTCCTCTGAGTGTCAGTGATAGAGGCCTGGCCTCTATGTGTTAGTCTCAATGAAAGAGGCGTGGCCTTAGTGTGTCAGTGTCAGTAAAGAAGGCGTGACCTCGGTATGTCAGCCTCAGTGGAGGAGGCGTGACCTCTGAGTGTCAGTGACGGAGGCCTGGCCTCTGTGTGTCAGTCTCAATGAAGGAGGCGTGGCCTCTGTGTGTCAGTAAAGGAGGCGTGATATCTGTATATCAGCCTCAGTGAAGGAGGCGTGGCCTCTGAGTGTCTGTCTCAGTAAGGGAGGTGTGGCCTCTGTGTGTCAATCTCTATTAAGGAGGCGTGGCCTCTGTGTCTTAGTGTCAGTGAAGGAAGCGTGGCCTCTGTGTCAGTTTCAGTGAAAGAGGCGTGGCCTTTGTGGCTCTGTTCCATCAAAATAGTTTAAAGTACTAACAGAAAGACACTGTTGGTTTTTAATGTGAAGCGTTCCTAAGTAGTTAACACAGCGTGAGTGTTATGAAGTGTTTATTACTCATGTACGATTCTGTACTCATGTAAACACCTCCCACAGTGCCTGCAATCACTCCACACCACACTACAGAACACAGAGCGTCAAACACGCGGTTGAGGTTACGATCTGGAATTCTTCTGCATCTCACTTTACACTGACACCTGACCCGCTGGAATGAAACACAGCTTGATTAATTCTGGCATGCTGAAACAATAGCACCTTGAATTTGGCTTTTAGATGGCAGACGTCTGGCCGTGTGCGGGGGAGATGTGAGACTGACACAACAGCTATTTGTCTACAATCAACCTCAAACCTCGGGAAATCATCAGCATGATAAAACACGACAAATCCGAGTTCAAAGACACTCGGAGATTTATCAGCTCTTCTTTCCCGCAGTTTATCACAGAGAGGACAGGCTCGAATTCACCATCACACCAAAATGTCCAACATCAGGACACACTTGTGTTCACCATCGCACCAATCGGGAGTGTATTCTGAGTCTGAGACAGAGCCGTGCTGATGTTTCTGCACTGATGTGATTGCTGTGTTTGATGTACAGAGCGATGAGGGTGGTTTGGGAAAGTCCTTCCATCTAATAAACATTACACAACAAAAAACTGTACGCTCAGCTTTAATCAGATAGAGGTCTCCTGTAAATCTAGAAACAGATAGTCAGATCATAAAACATAGAGACAGGAGAGACAGACAGGCAGACAGACTGAAAACAAAGGGCACAGACAAACAGAACGATAGAATCAGTCAGACAGAAAGGCAGAGACAGTACCAGACAGACAGACAGTCACAAAAACAAAGACACAGACATAAACAGTGAAAGACAGACAGACAGACAGATAAATGGAAAAAATGAGACAGACAAAAAAGGGACATAAGTAATCAAACAGACTGAAAGAGATACAGAGTCAAGCAGAAATAAAGAGTCAGAATGAGAGAAAGACAGAATACAGAGACATGAACACAGATACAAATGAAGCGCTAGACATACAGACAGAAATACAGACACAGAAACAGACATACAGACACAGACAGATATACTGTAGATAAACACAGGGAAAGACAAGAGATACAGGCAGACAGACAACCAATCAGGCTGGAAGAAATAAAGAGTCAGACAGACAGAAAGAGAACAGACAAGCAGAACACAAAGACAAACAGAGACAGAGACAGTCAAGGGATAGAGACAGAGAGACAGTTAAAGCTGCTCATGTGATCTTTCCGATGTTCAGCCTATGAAGAAAGAGATTCTCAGGTCTGTGTCCTCAGCACTCAGGTGTGAGCTTTGACTGAATCTTTCTCACACACACACACACACACACACACACGCACACACACACACACACACACACACACACACACACACACACACACACACACACACACACACACACACACACACGCACACACACGAATCTGAGATCAGATAATCCTCTCACCTCAGGCCACTTCCTCCTGAACTCAAATTAACACTAATCAGGACTCACCCTGAGGTGTAGTGTACACTTCAGCCCTAATCCCTACACACACACGCTTATACACACTCTTACATTTTTGAGAGTCCACAATCAAGCACCAACACCATCTCCTATGAATCAGTCAGGGCCTGCATGCTCACAGGTTTCCACTGTTCTGCTGGGAGGGAGTGCAGAAACCGGTGGAGAGCTATGCACTCGCTCATTTCCTCAGAGGACGTTGAAAAGTAGGATCTCTAGGTCTCACCGGAGAGCAAGGGCACAAGCAATGGCCACAATTTTGAGTTCTGCCATGTGCTCGAACATTAGCTGGAAAGCCTCAAAGTTATCATACATCGAAAGCTTGGGCAGCAGATTTTGTGCCTCATGATAGGGTTTAGGAATAGGCACATCAGTGTCACCTCACGGCTGTTGAAGTTGTGGTGGTGGCTTGCTGCTGTAGGCTGGCTTTGAGAAGATGGTGAAGGTATTGCTCTGGGATGGTTTGACTGCAAGTTTGTGCGCCTGGAGTCTTCAGGTCTAGTGGCAGAGCCTCGGTGATGAGCAGTGGTAAACTTATAGGTAAGCAGCAGTTGCTGCAGATCGAGGCCGAGGGCGAGCTGGCTATAGGCCCGCCGAAATTGAAGTGAAAGTCAAGATCCTGCTCGAGGAGCCTCCATGAACTCATTCAAAAGTTGAATACAGTTAGCCAGCTAAATGTGTCTGTTATTGCAACTTCTCAATAAGAACATTTTGCCTTCCACTTTGCCACATGTGCAAAATGTTTCCACTACCTCACGCACTATGCCTTCTCCCTCACCTCACGCCCTGCGTGTTCTCCCTCACCTCACGCCCTGCGTGTTCTCCCTCATCTCACGCCCTGCGTGTTCTCCCTCACCTCACGCTCTACGCGTTCGCCCCTACCTCACGCCCTACATGTTCTCCCTCACCTCACGCCCTACATGTTCTCCCTCACCTCACACACTATGCCTTCTCCCTCACCTCACGCCCTACGTGTTCTCCCTCACCTTACGCCCTACATGTTCTCCCTCACCTCACACACTATGCCTTCTCCCTCACCTCACGCCCTACGTGTTCTCCCTCACCTTACGCCCTACATGTTCTCCCTCACCTCACACACTATGCCTTCTCCCTCACCTCACGCTCTACGCGTTCGCCCCTACCTCACGCCCTACGCGTTCGCCCCTACCTCACGCCGTACATGTTCTCCCTCACCTCACGCTCTAGATGTTCTCCCTCACCTCACGCCCTACGTGTTCTCCCTCACCTCACGCCCTGCGTGTTCTCCCTCACCTCACGCTCTACGCGTTCGCCCCTACCTCACGCCCTACATGTTCTCCCTCACCTCACGCCCTACATGTTCTCCCTCACCTCACGCTCTAGATGTTCTCCCTCACCTCACGCCCTACATGTTCTCCCTCACCTCACACACTATGCCTTCTCCCTCACCTCACGCCCTACGTGTTCTCCCTCACCTTACGCCCTACATGTTCTCCCTCACCTCACACACTATGCCTTCTCCCTCACCTCACGCCCTACGTGTTCTCCCTCACCTTACGCCCTACATGTTCTCCCTCACCTCACACACTATGCCTTCTCCCTCACCTCACGCTCTACGCGTTCGCCCCTACCTCACGCCCTACGCGTTCGCCCCTACCTCACGCCGTACATGTTCTCCCTCACCTCACGCTCTAGATGTTCTCCCTCACCTCACGCCCTACGTGTTCTCCCTCACCTCACGCCCTGCGTGTTCTCCCTCACCTCACGCCCTGCGTGTTCTCCCTCATCTCACGCCCTGCGTGTTCTCCCTCACCTCACGCTCTACGCGTTCGCCCCTACCTCACGCCCTACATGTTCTCCCTCACCTCACGCCCTACATGTTCTCCCTCACCTCACGCTCTAGATGTTCTCCCTCACCTCACGCCCTACATGTTCTCCCTCACCTCACACACTATGCCTTCTCCCTCACCTCACGCCCTACATGTTCTCCCTCACCTCACGCTCTAGATGTTCTCCCTCACCTCACGCCCTACATGTTCTCCCTCACCTCACGCCCTACATGTTCTCCCTCACCTCACGCCCTACGTGTTCTCCCTCACCTCACGCTCTACGCGTTCGCCCCTACCTCACGCCCTACGTGTTCTCCCTCACCTCACGCCCTACATGTTCTCCCTCACCTCATGCCTCAAAGCGTATTTTTTGGCCTCCAGAAAACAAAATTATTAAGTCTAAAATGACAACACATTAGAATAACTAAACCCAACCTGCTTACCAGACCGGTAAAGTGATTATTTTTTACATTTCAGATTTCGAGCGTGACTGATATAACTCAGCAAATTGGGAAAGTCCCCTTAGACACACCCATGTTTATAAACAAATACACTAACATTTTATCTTGTTTTGTGAGTCCTTTATTCCTGTGGATAACACAGAGCTTCATTGTACAGGAATTTCTTATGAAATGTTTCACTGATGTTTTTCACTTTAACTCACTGAGTATTTATTACAGGAAATAAATCCACCTCAGGTCAATCACACAACCTCTTATACTGTGGCTTATCCCCCCACCCCCCTTTTTAAAAAAAATCAAAACACAGTATTTAAATAGAAAAGGTATGAATAACTGAAATGTATAAACATTTTTGCTTAAAAATGACCATATTTCTGAGCATTGCTATTTGTCTTTACATTCTGTGTTGTTTTAAAGAAAAAATATATAATTTTAATGAATATTATTAAAAATAAATAAATAAATAAAACTTTTATACTTGTATTTTTTAGGTTACAATTAATTAATATTTTTTATTAATAATTTTTATTATTAAAATAATTAAATTATTGTATAAAAATGTTACTTTTTTATTTTATTATTATATATATATATATATTTTTTTTTTTTTACATATTATCAGTATTCTACATATTGCTTTATTTCTCTAATTTTTGAGGTATCACAAAGACAGATTAATGCTTTCCTGGATTTAAATGAGGGAGGACATATCTTGTTAAAAATATTACAAGTAAGTATTTAATAAGTGCTAAAATAAAGTTTATGAAATAGTTTTTAGGTGTAGACCCAGTGTACGTTTCGCACCCTTCCCCATATAATGTTGCAGACAGCCCAGACATGGAACGTCTTCTGTGTCAACTTTCATTCCAAGAGGTTTACCTTCTCTTTTCTTCTCCCTTTTTTCTCCACAGAGGTGTCTATAAATTTTCAAAGGGATGCTCCTGTCGCTTTTTTTATGAACGTGTGTAATACGAACGCAGACAGCCGAGCTTCCTGCCAAGTCCTAAATCAGTGCATAATGATCAATTACACTCGATAGGGTAAGTCTCCACAAGGTACGCCAGGCATTTGAGTAAGAACTATGTTTGAACCTTTATGTGAGCTATGACAAGCGTTTCGATGCCAACACGCTGCAACGTGAGAAGCTCTAATAACGTCTGCGCTGTGGTGTAGTGTGCGCACACAGAACATGTGGAACGGCCAGAATCAGTCAGGACTCGGGGTTTCGGAGTCCTGCTTGTTAGAAAGCCAGAACGATGGGGGGGATTTCCAGGACGCTCTCTAAACACCGCTGTACGTGGGTTAGCCGCAGGACCGCGGGGATTCTTCCTGCGAAATGTAAGCGCGATGCTGCCGTGCCGTCTGTAAACTAAACTTTGGCTGCGTGACGCTGTGTGGTCTGCTCAACATGGCTGCCAGGGGTTTCTCAGTCAACGAGACAGATACGACTAAAATATCAGACGACACCGCAATCTGTGCCAGTTTACCCGCAGAAGCATGAACTGAAGTGAGACACGGTGTCGAGTGTCACGTCTGCAGTGCAACCGAAGGGAAGACGGAATTGTTGGGATTCGCTGTCCATCTGGGTTACGCAAAGTTTACATTTCTGTGCCTAAAGAACTTAAAAGTTACAACCATATAAATAAAAGAAAGATTTGGTCTGTACATTAGTCAGAACTCGCTCTTTCAATGATATCTTGAAGGACCAGAAACCAGTCTCAGGAAAACTTTCTGTCTGTCTGTCTGTATGTTTTTATGACTGTGTGTCTGTTCAGACGCTGTCGCCTTAGTAACTGCTTATAAGTCGCTCCAAATCGCCTAAGTGTACATACCGCACTAGCTTTACTTTTAATGCTATTTGGGATTTAACCCCGGTACTTGGGAGTTAACGGAGCCGATATTCAAAAGTAGAATAAATGGAAATATAAAGTATGGTTTATTCTCCTCACCTTTCGGCTACACAGTACCAATAAGAATTTAAAACTACTTTTACTCCTGTTAATTACGTTAACTGTCGCTCGCTAACAGTCAGTCGCCAGCTCTGCCAGTCGTGGTTCGTTAGTTCCACCAGGGGCGCAAGGATATGAATTCGAGGAGCAAAATAACTGGTTAAATAAACAAACAAATCATAATCTGTTGATAATAAATGGTGTTTGTGGAACTGTTGTATACAAGCGATATCACACTCAAGGTCATGCAGTTGTCATAAATATCAGCACGGCTGTGTTATTTTCAGTACTGGGGCTGCAACAATAGACTCGCCCTTGTGTGAAATTGCTTAAATTTATTACAAAATTATGTAGTACCTGCTTATGATTACAGAAGATTTAATTCCCAAGCTTAATTCAGTTTCTCTTCGCTCTTTCTTCACAGCAGCTGTGAACAGGCATGTTACCGAGAACCACAAAATGGACTGGAGAGTCCTTCTATAAATAATGCGTAAACATATCCTTACAGAAAACTATTATTAACAGAGAATCCACAGTACAGGTCAATGTCCCTGTTAATGGCGGTTACCATAGAAACGATAACTTATTTAATAGAAAAATAAATCAACAACTTATGACCAATCAGAATCTGGGACTGAACAGTGCTGCGACATTAAGAGCCATAAAAACTAATTGTTTTGAGTAACTGATTATGTAAGTACATTAAAGCTTTAGGATATTTATCAGGACTGGCATGTGTAGAATATTTAAAAATTTTCATAAATGATTGTAGAAGACAGCCTTCTGAGAAAAAGTAATATGAGAGGCACTAGCTAGCAGGTTTGAACAGAAAAAAAATTTGATGAGGAAATGGTGTAACATTTTTATTGTTTGCAAAAAAAAAAAAAAAATCACATTCTGACCTGTTTTTTATTTTCAAAGTAAACTGAAATGTAATTGCAAAAGGGTGAAAAGGACACCTGGATATAACACCAAATGACCGCCAACAAGGACAAAAGGGCCTGGTAGTGGCACTTGGAGGACACCAATCGCTTATGTTCAGTGTCACATGATATAACGACAGATACGTCCCGTCTTTCCTGGAACTCGACAAAGTCCCTCTAAGCCTCTCTGTAGTAGTTACAAGTAGTCGTAAGTGTCTTTTTTTCGAACCACTCCCTCGAGTGTTTCCATTAAACGGTGACATCTTCTCTCGACAGCCGTCTGGGCAAAACCTGTATCGTTTTCTCTCCGTTCCTCCTCAGGGAGACAGCGCTATTTGTTTCTCTTGTGCATTTTTCGGCTCCAGGGCCCGAGGCTGTCGGACGGGAGAACCACAAAGGGACGAGAGCTCAGTTAACCGACTCTCACTCTCTTAATTGAGGGAGAGAAAAAGCAAAAAAAAAAAAAAAAAAAGTGACCTCACCTTTCACATTTCAGCAGGTTTTCCTCTGGTCATAAATCTCTCCGCAGGTTCCCTGTCGCTCTTACCATCGACTCACCTGGCCTAAAGTGACGCACCTCGAAAAACACGACGCTTTTGTTCCAAACTCATTCAGATCCAGGCAGATAAGGAAGACTATATGCTTTCTGCCTGTGTGTCTGATTCGCTTGTCATTCGCCTGCAGCGAGACAAGGTCTGTATGACTGCACGGGTCACGGACGGGCGTGTTGGCCATGTCCGAACACACACCATGCAAAAAGCACAAGGAAATATTAAACATTTAAAAGGTCTTAATATTAAACCTTGATGAACACCAAGAATCTGTAATTCTACAGTTGCAGGACTTGGAGATTACATGAAATTATGGCATGATGATGATTGATATTTGGGAAGTAACTGAATATAATACAGAATAAACAGATCATTTGATCTAAACAGTTACAAATACAGTGCTTGGTAACAGCCTGATTAACTGCTGTGGTTTTTAATTACGCTACTGTTCATATCTAACCGGGACTGGGGAATGAAATGTCTGGTGACTGAAAGAGCAAAAGCAATCGATATTTGTAGAAGACTTGAAGCACAGTTGAGACTCTTAGCTGCAGTAAAATAGCTTAAAAGTACGAAGTTTTAAAGGAGGCCCGTACATTCGTGAATGACGATCTCGTGCATGGTGGCTCGGAGCCACCACATTCAGTGAGTGGAACACCAGATCCTTGAAAAAGGACAGATAACTTGTCGCAAAACTTGCGGAACAAAAAGAGACGCATCTATCTGCGAGAACTGCACACAGAATCATTTACCAACACCATGTGCACATTACAGAAACTCAAATCCCCCGTATGGTCCTGAAGCGAATTCTGCATGTTTGGAAACGCCATTACAGGAGTTCCTGGGAGGCCAGCGTTTCATATGATCATGCAAGTACTAGTCCATAGGTGCATTAGTGTAGGAGGGGATTATATAGAGAAATAAAGGGAGTTTTTACTCTCAGAACTTATTCTATTTTTTTTATTATTTTCCAGCCCAATTCAGTTTATTAAAAAAATGGTCAGCTGATTTTTCGCAGCAGTTTGTAATTATCTTGCCTCGATTAAGTCTTCCGTTCATCATACACGTGTTACGCCTTATTTTGCTGAGTGTTTTGTGTTTACATTTACATATGGCCTCTTCTCGACATTGAGTTTTAATCCAAAGACAGAATTCCCTACATCTAATAATCTCTGGGATGCAAATGAACCTCCAATCACTGAATCCGCCATGAGGAATCACAGCGAGTTAGGTGAAGCCTTCACACTCTCTAACAATGGCATGTGATCACCTGTACGCTTGGCAACACACCCAGCCCTCATTGGGTTACAGATCCTGGCACCGGTTTGCAGGTATGAAGGGCGTGTTACCTAAAGCTACAGGTGCCGTGTTTCAGGTGAACTCGCTGTAAACTCACACCGTCTGACTCTTTTGTTCTGTCATGTCTCAAACAAGATGTAGACAAAAAACGACAAAAAAAAAACTAAACTGAAGTCTCCTTGCTCGCCTCGCCGTCGTGAGATGAAACCCGTTGGCAGCAAAGCTGTGTCAAAAAAAAAAAGAACGTACAAATCAAATGTTTAATTCAAGCCAGGAAATTAACACGTTTCCTAGGACCAGCTTCATCACTAAGGTTTCACAACGCTTCCCTAAGCTGACCCTCTGAAACTCTAGCTCTTATTGGATTGGAAGTATTAGAGCAACGGCAATAATTATTCCCATCCATTCACGCTCTGCTTCCTTTATTCCGCTCCATTCGAAGAGCAGTTACCACCAGAGGTTAAAATATGAAACGCACTTCTTGGGCTGAACGGCTGCAGCCTTTTTTTTTTTTTTTTTTCTCCCCGGCCTAAACTCGAGAGCGCAATTTATGGCTGATTTAATTTGGCTCTTCGCAAACATTCCTAATGACATTAGTCCCGCTGCATACACTGACTGCCTCCGTCTTATTCCATTAACCCCCCAAATCGGGTTTAAAGACCATATTGATGCCGAGCATTATTAAGGGTGATTATCAAAACAACAGACAATGGGCCAAAGTGTCCG
This sequence comes from Clarias fuscus, assembly GCA_030347435.1. NCBI lineage: Eukaryota > Metazoa > Chordata > Actinopteri > Siluriformes > Clariidae > Clarias > Clarias fuscus. The sequence goes on along the minus strand of CM059220.1, from coordinate 1,554,908 downwards.
CTAACCAGTTTATGTGTAATTTCGCAGAGCCACAACAGATGGCCGAGGCAGTAAATTACAGCCTGCTGCTCCTGCTGCCGCTCCTGCTGTAGAGAACTGTACTTCAGCAGTAATGTGGAAATGCAGCAGGCCGTAGATAAGGAGGGTCGTTGCAAAATGGCTTCCTCGTAATTGGGGGGAATCAGAATGAAAGCCGGGGGGGAACAGGTGTGACCCGAAAGTGCGTCGGACGTCTCGTCACGTATACGGGACAGAAAAGAAACGGGAAAAGGACGAGATGTAGCTTGGGGGACTGGGGACAAGTGACAGCTTGTAAATCACCAACAAATATTAATGATTCGACCAAAACTGGTGTTTCTCTGAATGATCAGAAACAGTCAGGTTTATACCAACGGGCTCAATCTGAATACATTATCGTTTCTATAGCAACAGCTCATTCAATGCTAGAATAATATACTAAGTACTCAATAATAACCGAATCATAGATGTGCGTTGATATGGTGAAGATTTCTGCTTAGAGATGTTCAACATTTATGGAAGGAGTCTCCAGTGCCAGTGTTTTTTGTAACAAAGCTAGCGAGTTCCTCTTTGAAGCATTTTTTCCCCCACTTATTAATTAGACGAAATAATGGGAACGGGAACTTCCCGACCCCGACCCTTCCCCCCCCCCAAGACCTTAAACAAACATGAAATGTAACTCTAAACATATAAAACGTATAAAATGTATCATTCTTTAGTAAATGAAAACTAGTGATGGTTGGTGTGTTGATGAAGTGTAAAAGGAAATAAACAAGTCAGGACGAGCTCCAGAGGTGGAAACGGAGACTCGGCTTCATGACACCACCCGGGCGTTAGTTAATTTCCTACAACAGCACGATACGGTGTGACACAGTGTTTGATAAATGCGACACAAGTGGTCGACACTATATCAGTCCTTCAGGGAAACTGATTCGAACTGAACGTTGATCCGATCTTTGGTCATGGTCACACTCCTGGTCCGACACCGGTTTTGTGTGTAAGTTAATGAGAGAAGCAGATTTACTGAGACCGCAGAGTTAATGCTCGCTGCATATGAAACCACAGAGACTTGACAAAAGCCCTCGATTCGTTTCAACCCTCATGGTTCCAGACGTATGACTTGCAAATTTCTGCGTCATTATGCGCACCGGGCCAATCGGCAGGTCCGACTCGCTGACAGATATGCAAATCGGTCCACTCCATCCACTTCACTCCTTTGATTCGGGGCCAATTAAAGCAAATGCTGCTCGGCGTGTATAATGAAGTGGCTGTGCTGCGGCGACTTGCCTGACTGGATAAATGAACGCTTATTGATCTTCCTTTAGTGTCTATTGATAGCATCCTGCGCTGAAAGACTCCAAAACAAATGGCCGTTTAAGAGACGAGGCCCCCGCCCCTGGCCGCGCGGCTACGCTAATAACAAATGATATTAACAACAAAAGCAGAGATGTCTCTGTAATTAGCAATCACGGCACTTAGAGACTGACGCAGCTGACGATGAGGATGATGATGATGATGATGATACAAAACAAAACTCTGAGCGCAGGAGGAGCAGCATCCTGATTGATTAATAATAGCCGTCTGGACAAAAAGGAAATAACGGGATGAATCAGCGTGAGAGATGTAAATAAAATGCAGAGAGGGGAAATAGCTGCACTTGAGACGCTTAACAGGGAGATAAACACGTAAACAAAGCCGAGGCCGAGACGTCTCCCCGAGAGAAACAGGTGCCGTCTGCTTTTCTGTCCGGAGCTGCAGCTCCGGCCTGTGGCCATGTTGTTTTTAAAAGCCTTCATCGCACCCTGTAAATCAAACTAAACACATAATGGACATGGTAAGTAGTTCATTTTAAAATCAATGGCACTAATTCGGTTTGTGGCAGAGATACCGGATGAGCAGATGGAGCTGCAACTCCTCTTATACATTTCACTTACACGCTACTAAACCTCAGTCTTAATCATCATCCAGGTGAAATGATGTATTTATTGACTGATTGATTGATCTTTTCCCAATGAGTCACTTTTTGGGGGAAAAAACAGTTTTCTATTTTGTATTCTAATTATTGATTTTGTTTTAAAATATATATTATTATTAATACTAATAATAAAATTACTATTATTACTATTAACAATAATAATGATTTTTCTATTTTATATTATAATATTTATGTAAAAAACGATAAAATAAATACACACGTGGACAAAATTGTTGGTACCCTTCGGTCAATGAAAGAAAAACTCACAATGGTCACAGAAATAACTTTAATCTGACAAAAGTAATCATTTAAAAACATTCTATGAATGTTAACCAATGAAAGTCAGACATTGCTTTTCAACCATGCTTCAACAGAATTATTTAAAAAAATAAACTCATGGAACAGGCCTGGACAAAAATGATGGTACCCCTAGAGAATACTGAAAATAATGTGACCAAAGGGACATGTTAATTCAAGGTGTGTCCACTAATTAGCATCACAGGTGTCTACAATCTTGTAATCAGTCAGTGGGCCTATATATAGGGCTCCAGGTAGTCACTGTGTTGTTTGGTGACATGGTATGTACCACACTCAACATGGACCAGAGGAAGCGAAGGAAAGAGTTGTCTCAGGAGATTCTAAAGAAAATTATAGACAAGCATGTTAAAGGTAAAGGCTATAAGACCATTTCCAAGCAGCTAGATGTTCCTGTGACTACAGTTGCACATATTATTCAGAAATTTAAGATCCATGAGACTGTAGCCAACCTCCCTGGACGTGGCCGCAGGAGGAAAATTGATGATAAATCAAACAGACGGATAATCCAAATGGTAACAAAAGAGCCCAGAAAGGTGAACTTCATGCTCAAGGAACATCAGTGTCAGATCGCACCATCCGTCGTTGTTTGAGCCAAAGTGGACTACATGGGAGATGACCAAGGAGGACACCATTGTTGAAAACAAATCATAAAAAAGCCAGACTGGAATATGCCAAACTACATGTTGACAAGCCACAAAGCTTCTGGGAGAATGTCCTATGGACAGATGAGACAAAAATTTTACTTTTTGCCAAGGCACATCAGCTCTATGTTCACAGACGGAAAAATTAAGCATATCAAGAAAAGAACACTGTCCCTACTGTGAAACATGGAGGAGGCTCTGTTATGTTCTGGGGCTGCTTTGCTGCATCTGGCACAGGGTGTCTTGAATCTGTGCAGGGTACAATGAAATCTCAAGACTATCAAGGGATTCAAGAGAGAAATGTGCTGGCCAGTGTCAGAAAGCTTGGGTCTCAGTCGCAGGTCATGGGTCTTGCAACAGGACAATGACCCAAAACACACAGCTAAAAACACCCAAGAATGGCTAAGAGGAAAACATTGGACTATTCTAAAGCGGCCTTCTATGAGCCCTGACCTCAATCCTATTGAGCATCTTTGGAAGGAGCTGAAACATGCTGTCTGGAAAAGGCACCCTTCAAACCGGAAACAACTGGAGCAGCTTGCTCATGAGGAGTGGGCCAAAATACCTGCAGAGAGGTGCAGAAGTCTCATTGACAGTTACAGGAATCGTTTGATTGCAGTGATTGCCTCAAAAGGTTGTGCAACAAACTATTAAATTAGGGGTACCATCATTTTTGTCCAGGCCTGTTCCATGAGTTCATTTTTTTAAATAATTCCGTTGAAGCATGGTTGAAAAGCAATGTCTGACTTTCATTGGTTAACATTCATAGAATTCTTATTTATTATTACTTTTGTCAGATTAAAGTTATTTCTGTGACCATTGTGAGTTTTTCTTTCATTGACCGAAGGGTACCAACAATTTTGTCCACGTGTGTATAAAGTATAAATAATACTATAAAATATTTTTTTTTGTTGCAATTTTGCACTAGCTGTCAATTGCAAATATAAAAAAAAAAACACAAATAGCTATAGTGGTAATAATAATAATAATAATAATAATAATAATAATCATATTTTACAAATCATGTTATTCATATTTTCTATTTCGGATTCTGACAATTATTTCTTGTGGGAAAAAAAAACTATCTGACATTACTCTTTTTAAACTATATGTATTAAACATTAAAATTATAATATATCATTAATTAAAAATATTTTAGATTCTGGCACTTATTTAAACAAACAACGAATAGATAAATTAATAATAGTACAAAATTAATTTTTTTCTTTGCAAATGTGTGTACTAATCCCCAATTGCAAAGATAAAGACTCAGTAAATAACTACTACTAATAATAATTTCATACATTACTTGTTAGAATTAAAAAATAAAATTACTCTGGCATTTATTTATTCAGTAAAGTAAAGAAATATGTCTAGGATATAATATTTAAATTATTATTATTAGTAGTAATAATAGTATTTATTATATTAGATATCTTTTGATTTTTTCTTTTGAGTTTTTTTACTAAGCTTTCCCTTTTAAATTATGTTCAGATTTTCATCTTTCGAATTTCTTCCATTTCCATATTCTTCTTAGTTTTATTATTTGGTTTTATTATTTACTTGTTATTAGTCGCAGATTTTTTGTTTATTCCTCTTTGTGCACTAATCCTTCTGTTATTATTCCTTTAATGCTTAATCACCAGATTATATTCGGATATTTATCAGAATCCTAGCGATCATTCACTCTGCATATACACAGTGCTTATACACCTTAAACTTTATGGTTTTCTGATAAGATCAAACCCTGATATGTTTTTTTTCCTCTTATATTACAGAAACTTTTATCTATTTATATTCACGTTTGATGCCATGGACGTTCATGAGTTAAGCGAGCTCCTGTTGTCGCCTACATTATAGCAGCAATAAAAATCCATCCTCACTTTATTATTTCTTAAATTTATTAAAGATAAAACATGAAAACGTCATAAAGCTTTGAAGTTACAGCTTTACCCCTGAATATTACAAAGAAGCGCTGACACTGGAGACTCCTTCTGTACAACGTTACACAAACTTTTTCTTTTCCAGATATCAATTAACACACACTTTGTGAATGGTTTGTTGCTATAGAAACGATAGCGTATCAGAACGAGCGCAGAACGAATCAACACCTCCTGACCAATCAGAGCGCAGCAGAAAAGAGGTCTGAGGAAGAAGCTGGTGTGAAATGTAAAAAATTAAAACATATACAGTAAATATAATCTACAAATGGTTTAACAGTAATTTACAGTAACTCCTTTAATTGACTCTGTTAACATGAACTGGACTTGGACTTTTAGAAATGTAATTAAGGCTGGTGATATAAATCATGCTCATGTATTTTTATTATTTTTTTCTAAGCTTCAATCAATGCTTTTAGATTCTTTTCCTCGCTAACGAGCCGGCGTTCGTTTGTCCGCGGCGCTCGTGTCGTGTGCAGGAAGGTGAGCGTCAGACTGTTGCCACAGATACATTTCAGGATAAATTCCGTAATTGAACCGGTCAGGGATTCTCGAATGCTAATTTGACGGGCGCTCGCGTTCCTTTCGTCATCGCTTAGCACCGAGTGACGCGTGAAAGAGACGAGCGCGCTCATGCCGAACAAAGCGCGACAAAAGGGCGGAGGAGAGAACAGGGCTAATGAATAGCATCACAGAAAAGAGCAGAGGAGAAGCTTTGTGCTGGATCACTGTTTAACTGCAGTGGACTCGAGCTACAGTGTGTGTGTGTGTGTGTGTGTGTGTGTGTGTGTGTGTGATATTTGACTGGCTAATAACAAATCATGATTAAATCCCCACACCAGGTTTACTTCATTATCACAAAGATGGACATGGATCAGGAACCATGAAGAACCTGGACACAAACTCTCCCTAATAGGAAGGTAGACTTTACCTAGACGCCCTGCCTACAGAGGGAACCTCTCAAGTGGACCAGGTTATTTTATAAGCGTCTCAATTTCACAGCACAGTGTTGCACGTGATTGGTCAGAAACGTTGATTCACGTGTAGCAAATGTGACTATAAAAAGGACAAATGATGACATTGATGATCTTTCTATAAAGGCTAACAATATAATTCCTAGCCACGCCCCTGTCAGGTTGTCACTCGCTCACCAGGTCTGATCAGATCCCACCGCGCTCCTGCCAGGAAGTGAGGGTGTGCGGTATTAGCAAAGATGTGCTGCACGCGTGCAATAAACAGGTCAAGCACCAGGAGAACGTGATACGAACTTAATGCGGTCTTCTACAACGCATCTCCTAATGTGTCCCACCGTGGTCATAACACGAGCCTGAAGAGGGCGCTGTGAGAACTCTGGCGCAGTGACGTCCCAGTGACGACTCTGTCTTTCCCGTCCGCGCCGTGCTTGCATCACGTCAGTGAAGTCATTAAGAGGTGTTAGTTACACTGTCACCTGGTCAACACCGTCACTACTGCGTCCTCATCAGGTTGTTCCTCGTCCTCACCAGTGACACAATAATAAGTCTTTACTGAGTTCTACCGCCACGCTTGGGGACGTAGTAAGAACGTGGCTCAGTGTGACGAGGGGTCAGTGATATATTCCTTACTTATTTTCACCCTTTGATTGGCAGAAAACTGTCAATCAAACATACTCATTAACATATAAAGCCCCGCCCAGATCCGATCTCTGAGCTCAGCTTGAATCTACATTTGTGTCTTTTCAATCACCATTTAGGTTTCTCATACACACACACACACACACACGCTCACACACACACACACACATACTGGAAAGCCAACAGAGGCTCGTTAAGCAGCAGCGAGAAAACCAGTTTAGGCCGCTTTCCGGCAAACGCTCGCATCTTCCGCCCTGTTGACATGCGCTTTGAGAAATCACATGCTTTCCCCGTCATGGCAAGCTGTCAATTAAGCTGCAATCTCAGTAACAACATAAAGCAGTAGCTCACGCACACACACACACACACACACACACAGAGCAACAGAAGCAACTCGCGCAGCTCTGGATTTGAGACTAAACTGTGTGTTTTATGAATTGTATATTGGTGCTGTGTATCTCACCATCAGCAGCAGAAGATGAATGGAGTCTTCAGAAAGCAGGCATTAACAGCACACACACACACACACACACATCTGTTTATAATCATACGCTCATATTGTTTGTTCCAAGTTTTTTCCAAGAATAAAAAAAAATGGTGTGTGTTTTTATAATGAACAATATTTTCATCAGCGCTAGCAAAGCTATCTACAGAACGAACGACGATAAATAAAACACTTTAAGGTGTATGTGATGACTAAAAGGGGCGCGTCTCGGTCAGGGATCTCTATCACAAGATGAAATAAGTCTGTATGACTGCACAGAATAATAATTATTCTCCCTTTATTTCTCTATATAATCCCCTGATACACTAATGCACTTATCCCAGAGTGTCACTAGTGCTTGAACACCATCAAGGCAGAACGATCTCTCAATACGCCGGAGTCATGATCTGATTCATGTCTGAAAGCCGGCCTCCCAGGAACTCCTTTAATGACTTTTCCAAGCATGTGGAAATGTCTTGGAGCGAGGTCAGGACTGTACGGGGGGCGTGGCGATAACTCCCAGCCGAGTTCCTGTAATGTGCGAGTGGTGCTGGTGGATGAGTGTGTGTACAGTTCACACACACAGATGCGTCTCTTTCACAAGTTGGAGCTGTAGGTTTTCAGTGATCAGTCGTTCCACTCGTTGAATGTTCACGGGAGCGACTGCACTGAGCTCCGAGCCACCTCGGCCGCGATCGTCATTCACGGCCATCTTTCAAACGTTCGCACCGTTCAAATGTTTTCCTGCGGCTAAGAGTCTCATCGCCGTACTGTGCTTGAATTCTTCTGGAAATGTCTTTTTTTTTTTTTTTTTTTACACCTTCATGCACCAGAAAGTCCCGGTTTGACTTGAACGCCCCTCTTGTGTTTCTATTTAACATGACTCACAGTGACAGCAGGCGACTCGAAATATCGCCTGGGGTGATGATGTTTTATCTGTGATGAAAACTGAGACTAAATCAGAACAGAATTATCAGTGACCACTAGGGGGAGTGTGTTTCAGGAGCAGGAGTCGCACTTTTGCTTTGAGACACCTTGCAGAATGTTCTAGGTCGGGTGTGTAATCGAAGTATTTACTTATTAAGGAAGTAACAAAGTATATATTTAACATGTAAAATATGTTATTATTATTATAACAGACCTACGGAAACATACAGTCATAAATACTCATAGCTTTGCCACAATTTTGTTGAAAAAAATTCTTAACGCATGACGGCTAGCTACATTTCATTATGAGGCCCAGTGACACATCTTTCCGTGCGACTACCCAAGACTCGTCAGGACTTGTGATTTTCGTAGCGATTCGTAGCAAAGGAGAAAAAGTGGAAACTGCACTTAAGCATTAAGATAAAAGAGCTCGTCCCCTGGCGCACAGTTTCGAGCCATGTGTGTGTGTGAGTTTGTAAGTGTCTGTGTGTTTGAGAGGACAGGAACGAGACGCTGCGTCTGTTGGATGGCTCTGCGCAGCTCGTCGTCTCTGAAGCTCAAGTGCTTAATGCATTATGGATCGTCTCTGGCGAGCAGCGGAGCGAGGCGGGATCGATATTCCGCAGTGTTCCCTTTCCCTGTAGTGGATCCTTTTTCCCTTTCCGAGCTCGGGTAACAAAAAGAGCCTCTAATAAAACCATCAATTTATTACATACACACACACACACACACACACACAGGATTTATTTACACATCCACAGGGAAAGGATGCATTAGCATACACTATATCTACTACTGTGAGAAGCACCATCACACACACACACACACACACACACACACACACACACACACCATTTACCTGCTCATACAACACAGATTAAACACTGCCATCACTGGTATACAGTCAGTCAGACAGATACACTGTCATATAGACAGTCAGACAGCCAGACACAGACATACAGACAGTCTGAAAAAGACAGACATTCAGTCAGACAGATAGACAGAAAGTCAGACAGCAAGTCAAACAGACAGTTGGGGGGGTTTGGGGGGGAGGATGCTGGTGTTGACGGTGCGAGCCATGTTGCTGTGTAACGCTGATCCTCATCACTGCCTCAATTTACAAATATTTCTTTAAAATAGCAGATGATATTTTAACACAGCATCTCCCCCCGGAGAGCAGAGAGGACCTGGAGGGGGGGCCTGGGGTGGCTGTGGGGCCGCAGGGCTGAGGTGGGGGGGTGTTCACGAGCAGATGCCATACAGATGGGTTTGTGATGGAGGATTTTTGACGGGATGGACAGGATGAAGGTCTCTGTGGAGTAACGTCTCCTCCGTTTCATGTTAAAGTTCGATCAGACATGTGAACACGTGTGAGCTGGTGAGAAGAGGCACCGCTGGATGACATCACGAAACGAGCACGCATACACACACACCGTTATCACAGTATGTCTGTCTTTATTACAAGTCCAGATCATACGGAGGTTACAGAAGGACATGAGGAGCACAGACTGTCGATGCATACTGACGTCTGTCTGTCTGTCTGTCCGTCTGTCCGGTTTTCTGTCCGTCACTTTATAATATTTGAACCTTTTTTTGCCAGTCTGCCCATCGTTTTGTCTTTGTTTTGTCTATTGCTTTTGCCCGTCTGTGCCAATATGTTTCGTCTTTATAGTATTATTATTAATATTAGACAGATCTGGAACCAACTCTCCATCTATCTATTTATCTTACTACCTCTTTGTTTATCTATCGCTCAGTCTATATGTAAACTTGTCCTTTTGCTTATCTATCTACAACGAGTTTTATATATAGTTTTATTTAATTATGATAGATGTAATATTAAATATTGTAATGATTTAATATTTTTGGCATCGTTCATGACAATGAGCAATGTGCTATCTCTCTATCTCTCTCTCTATCATAACGGAGAGCAAAAGCTTCAGTAAATTTCGACTCCAGATCGGCCTGTAAGGCGAGAATCTCCCAAGACATCGTGACCTTTAACCTCTAGCAGTCTTTAGCCTTGACTCTTGTTCACTCTGTCAACATGGCAGTAAGTATTGTATTGTTTGACAGAGAGCAAATTAAACACCACCCTGAGCCCTCACCTCCCTCTTCCTCTATGGTTTTACTTTACTCGGATAAAATCTGGTATAGTAACTTTAAAATAAACCCTTTCCCCTAATATCATCTCTATTTAATAATTTCACCAGACATTTATTTATTTATTTATTTGTCTATTTATTTGTCTATTTATTTATTTATTTTGAACTGCTTTACTGCAATCGGTTGCTGATCCTCGTCGCTTTGCATGCGCAGTGCGCGGTCTGGAGTATTTTACTTCATTAGCCAAATCAATTAATTGCCTTCCCGTTAAGCAAACTACCCAGAAAGCCCCGAAGCAGCCGCCTATTGAGGCAGCGAGGAGACTCGAAAGGCTGCTTTTAGGCCCGGCATTTACATGCAATTATCTTCTTATACAATTAACTGGATCGGGCTAATGAGCATCTTGCAGGCAGCGAGCGGATTGTGGCCCTGAATGGCAGAGCTGAGTGAGTAATTGCCGGTTCGGCATGGCGATGTTAATGGGAGCGATCTGAAAGGAGAAAAAAAAAAAAGAAAAAAAAAAAGAAAGCCTGCATTGGAGAAGAGAGGCACTTAGCCGAGCGGGAGAAACAAATATTGAAGAATCAACAGCACACAAATTGCTCAGGAGGGGAACGGCGGCCATGTTGTGGTCTCATGGAGGATAATCACATGAAGTAATAAACAAAACACGTAAAACACGGAACGGTAACAAAATAGCAAATCAGAAAATTCCGAAATTAAAATGCTAAGCTGCAAGGA
>CM059220.1:1236645-1539145 GCA_030347435.1 Clarias fuscus | reverse complement strand
ACACATTCACAAGCTAAAAGCGTTAACGTCGGATGGTTCTGAGACGTTTCCTGTCACTGTCTTTACACAGTATACAAAAATATTACATGCTAGCTATAAAATTCATAACCTTCATAATTAGCCTGTTTATACACAGTCCATTCCTCCATGTTGCCGAGCAACAGAATAGTATTAACATTTTTTTTGTGTAATACAGTTGTGTGTGCAACATGTTAGTGGTTAACGCTAATTTCAGGTTCTTCTTAAGTAAAACTTAAAATGTTCCGAATGGTTCGCTGGCGTTTGTATTGTCACTCTGTCTTTACTTTGTGTTTATAAAGATAAATCATTAGCCTTAAGTCATTAGCTACTTTCCCCGCAGAGTCCTTATCTTCCAGTTGCCTAGCAACATGACATAATGTAGATTCATTTATACAAGATGTCTGACTCTCTGACCCGTGATCCACGAGGGTGTGATGGCGTCTGTGATCCAGGCGATGTAACCATCCCTGAGTGAGCTGAGAAACGTCTCCATGTCACAATGAGAGATCAGCTCCTTCCTCTTCCTCAGTTCCTTATTAAGGAGACAGTGGGGTGAGAGGAAGAGGATTCTGGGTAGAAAGAACATGGGTTTGATGTTCACACCGCATCGTTGCATGTGGCTGCACAGGTCTTTGGCCTTCATCTGGAAAAACACACATCATAATTATACGCACATCATAATCGGAAGACTAAACACAAACTGAAGCAAACCAAATGCTAACCATAATTACAGCCCATGTTTGGTATTCTCTTACTGATTTACCAACATTTCTGGAGTAAATATGTTGACATATTTTCTCAAAAAGTACATGATAGCTAGTGAAACCATACCCTTAATAACTAGCTAGCTTGCTCTCAGCATCCATACAGATCAGTTGCCTATAACAACAACATCCTCATGACTAAAGCGCATTGGTTCATTTATGCTCAAACGCAATGGTGTTAACCGCATTAGCAGTCAAAGCTAAGTGTAATAACAATGTCTCTCAGTTTGCAAAGTTGCAATTTAACAACAAATCTGAGGTAAAGCGTAAAATTCTCGATGGTTCTGTCTCATTTCTATCGTCTTTACCTATATAATACATTACACATGCCACATGCTAGTTAGAAATATCATATAAATCAACTGACCTGACTAGCAACAGTGTCATCATTATTCAAGCACATTTTGTATTCTGTAGCGTATACATACAGCCAGAAAGTGAAAAGCGCGCAAAGTGCACATGTTCACTTGCGGAGGTTAGATCAGGCGGCTTGTGTGCAGCATGCAACCCAGGATGTCCGACAGCAAACGTAAAAGCAGCGGCAATGAAGCTGGTACTGCTAAGAAGCGCCAATCTAACAATGTAGGCAAAAGTGAAAATACTGCACCTAGACAATGTTTGTTGGAAACTCGTTCGTATGCTGGGGACTTACTCTGTTTGGTTTATTGTACAATTTATTAACTGTTTAAGTAATGTATTTACATGGCAATGGTTTTTATGGTATTTAATTAATGATTTTTAAAGCAAATTATCAAAGGAGCAGTGGAAATGTACTTCTGGAAGGCTAAAAGTGTCACGTGTCAATTTTTCTTTTTTGCTTGCATTGTTAAAGCATATTATTGTGGCTGCATAGAAACTTGACAGAACAAAACAACAGGCTTTTGCCAGTTCAAATGATTGTTTGATTGATTGATTAAAGTTGCTGATTACATTTACAAGTACTCATGGTGTATTGCTAAGACACAAGTATTACATTAAATCAATACTTAGATTTTCACATTTCCATTAAAGGGTACATATTATGAAAATGCACCTTTTCATGTTTCCTGTGTATGGGTCTCCTGTGTCTCTCTGTGCGTGCATGTGTGTGTGTGTGTGTGTGTGTGTGTGTGTGTGTGTGTATGTGTGAAAAGAAAAAAAATGTATTGGCCAAGGTTTAAAGTAGCCAAGCAGATTTCTCCCTAATGTGACCTCATATAAGAAGAGCCCCTCCCCTGGCTTGTTGCTCAGGTCTGTTGCATCCTGGAGGGGTGTGGCTCAGCAGAAGCTCATTTGCTCATTTAAAAATACGGTTTCACTAGAGGAGTGAAACACAGGCAACCTGAGGTATGAAAAACTAAATTATCTGAGGGGTATGTCAGCTAGGGCAATAACACACACACACACACACACACACACACACACACACACACACACACACACACACACACACACAGAGACAAACACACATTTGGGGGAGCTCTGAGACCTGTGTTGACTTGTTACAGAACTAGTCAAATATGGGAACTTTAAAATATGCACCCCAGGAAATAATACTATGTATACAGTATGTACATGTGCAGAATGAAATATAAAACACGATCTGGTCTAACCTTAGCAGGAGTGCGTGTGTGAGAGGCCATTATATGAAACGTGCTATTAAGATTGTAATGGTTTTGCCCCCAACTGCAGACATTATCATGTGTGAAACAAGATAGTAGCATGGGTTAACAAACATAAGTGTTATCCTAGTCTGTTTCAATATATGCATAATATTATACTTACAAAGTGAAACCATAGCTGCATACCTTTACCTTTTGCCTCTTTCTCCTCCTCTTCTTTATAAACTGTGCACCTGATGGCTCTGACCTTTTCTTATTTGGCGAAATTTTTTTAATTTAGCGAACAAAAGGGCATTACTGAGCTCCCCAACACTGTCAACTAGAGTGAAGACTAAACCAGTTCACTTGAAGGTATGCAGACTGGTTACATATTACTGTATATATAATTATACAACAGTTTGCTCCAACCGAGTAATCAAGTCCCAGGTTTTCTACAGTTGTTAATTACACTAACAACCGGTCGCAGCATGGATGAAAGTAGGTCTGTACGGTCCACAGTACTGAGGAGAGCAGCTGCCTGTCAAAACCCACATTCTGCATTTTAAAGATGGACAATATCCATCATTCTATTTCACACTCCACGACCACACCGTACTGCTGCTGCCTGCACATTCCACGAACTTTTATAGTTTATTTCACTTTTAAAAAAAAAATACTTTACATATTTCTACTCCATAGTTAATTTTATTCTATTTTATTTTATTGTAACAAAAAGATAATATTTTTTATTCTTTCCTATCAACATTTATACCTCCTGATTTTTAAGGTCACAAACCTTCGAGGAAGGATTTCACTGCGTATCATACTGTGTTTGGTTGTGTATGTGACAAATAAAAATGTGAATCCATTTTTATTTGTCACAGAAGCACTTTCAGCAAGAAGACACACGTGATAATCCAAAATCCCTCTCTAACCCCTGTTAAGGGCAGCGCTTTGTGTGTAGACGGACAGGCCGGGCAAAGAGAGCATTAATCAGAGAAGCAGCCGAGAGGCCCATGGTAACTCTGGAGTAGCTTCAGAGATCTGCAGCTCAGGTGTGAGAATCTGTCCACAGGACAACTATTAATCGTGCACTCCACAAATCTGGCCTTTATAGAAAAGTGGCAAGAAGAAAGCCATTGTTGAAAGAAGGTCATAAGAAGTCCCATTTGCAGTTTGCAGCAAGTCATGTGAGGACACAGCAAACAGGTAGAGGAAGGTGCTCTGGTCAGATGAGACCAAGTTAAACTTTTTTGGCCAAAATGTGTGATGGACAACTAATACTGCACATCACCCTGAACACCCCGTCCACCCTCCGTGAAACATGGTGGCGACAGCATCTTGTCGTGGAGATGCTTTTCTTCAGCGGGGAAGCTGGTCAGAAATGTTGGGAAGATGGATGGAGCCCAAATACAGAGCAACTGAATGAATCCTAAATTAATCATTTGTATGGACCGGCTCTAATAAACAGCTTGTAATGATATTTAACAAAGACTTACAATTCTTAACATAAATTGCTGTTGTGTAAGTGGAATAGAACACTACAGGGAGTGCTGTTGGAGGAAAAGAATTAACATCGAGGTTGTAGAAGTAAATCCTGCTGTTCATTATTTCTCTACACCAGCATGCCTCAGCTCTCAGATTACCGTGATGGACTGCAGGGGGTCTGGGATCTGCTGAATGGACGTGTTTGTAAAGTTCTGCTCCTCCTCTTTCACCTCAATGCGCCACATGTTGGGACTGGGAGCAGAAACCTCTCCCCTCCATGGCTTTATGTCTATACAGTACACAGCGGCACCTGCACGCACATCAGGTGTTTACAAAAAGACAAAATATATGAGTGTATTGGTTGTCACAGTATCTCCTCAGTATGTGTGAGAAATTAATGAGTTTCTCAGGATCACAGTGCAGTAAACAAGAGCTATAAACCCATCAACAGAGACACACCTGTGAGAATGATGAGGTTGATCTCCTGTCGTGATGTCTGAAACTGATTTGGGACACGGAGGTTACAGAAAAGCTCTTCTCTCTTCAGTCCACTGAGCTTCCTAAAATTTACAGAACCATATATTAGAAAAATAATACCTCATAATGAGGATGTCGTGACCTCCGCGTTTCTCAGCGCTAATGAAGGAGGTGTGACTTGTGTGCTTCTCACTCACAATGAAAGAGGCGTGGCCTCTGGGGTTCTCAGCCCTAATGAAGGAGGCGTGGCCTCTGTGTTTCTCTGCCCTTATGAAGGAGGAGGTGTGGTTTGTGTGCTTCTCAGTACTAATAAAGCAGGCCTCTTTGCCTTTTAGTCTCAGGAGTAATATGCTATTTTTGTACCCTATGGTGCAACACTGTAATAAGTCGAGGTGACCTGACTCATGTTTTCATGACCTGAAGATGTTTCTTTATTAATGTTCCTAACTAATAATGAAAACATACATTTCTTCACAACTTAAAGACGAAAGAATTCGACATATGTACTAACCGTACATGTTGCAGAAATGGTTCTACAGTAGGAACCTTCTCCTGATTGCTCTTTGCCAGCTCCAGACCAGCAGGTGAAGCTGACAGCCCCGTGTTCTTCACAGAGCCGTCAGGGTCCTCAGGGCCCGAGGAGAGGAACATGTGGGTCAGTCGACTCCCGAGCTCAAACATTCTCACTCGATTAACCCACCTGACACAATCCACACACAAAATGATTTCAAATATATCATAATACTAGTATGTCACTGTAAGTATATGCAAGCTGAACAGGTTATTCAGTGCGGAAGCAAATAAAATAAAATAAAATCGTGTCAGTGAATATTATGGTTAGAACTGTGAGTGTGATTATTGGCTTTAAAAAGCAATCAAACGTTGAGCCTTATGATGTGATAAGTAAAAAAAAAAAAAAACATAAAAATGTATTTAAGAAATAATTTGAACATACATGAGCAAATAAACATGAGAAAGACAAACAATTAAAGGCCAGCCATGTGGGACAGGATTACATGCCGCATCTTATTTACATCACAGTGACTCAGAACTTCCAGAATCATCATTTCAACTCAACCACCAGTGAAGCTCGTTTTCAACTGAATTCTGTTGATTAAATTAAATTCGAGTCAACAGTGACTGTACGAACGCATCACACACTTGAGAGAAGAAGCGCGTCCACGCGTCCAAGAAGCGCGTCCACGCGATGAACCTTTAGACAGACAAAAGAATACAACAACCTCCACCTCTCCCTCTCTCTGTCTCTCTCTGTGTGTCTCTCTCTCTCTCTGTGTCTCTCTCTCTCTCTGTCTCTCTCTGTGTCTCTCTCTCTCTCTGTGTCTCTCTCTCTCTCTGTCTCTCTCTCTCTCTGTGTCTCTACACTTCTTACCGGAGGATAAATCGGTGTCGGGTCGGTGAAGTCTCCCTGCGCTGTGAGGAGTTTATAGTGTGTAAAGTCTCTGCGCCATGTGATTAATGAAACTCAACACTGAAGGTGATTTCACAACACACACACACACACACACACACACACATCGCTTCTACAAGACGTAAACAACGAACCGCGTGGAGCCCTGTGACGTCACACCTGTAGAGCGTACCGATTGACGTAGGGTTGCCAGGTTGCGCACAACTACCCCTTTCCTTTTGTTACGCTTTAAAACCACCAGAAAGTCAGATATCCGGAACTACAAAATAAGAAAAAGAAAAAGAAACAGTTAATCAGCTATCTGTAGCATAGCAAAACACCTTACAGAGTGGAACAGTCAGCTGTAGCCTAGAAATAACTGCTGTGACCTAAATAAAAACCCTTAAATACGGGGTTAGATAACTCTAGATCAGGCCTAGCAAAGTCACCATAACCAACAGGATTAGATAGCTCTAACCTAATAAAACAATGTAAAAACCAGGGTTAGAGAGCTTTAGTGGGGTAAAGATAGAACTAGTGTAGCGGAAACATGTTAAACAAAGGGTTTAGTCAACTCCAGCTTAGCCAAAATATATAAATAAACACTGGGTTAGATATCTCTAGCCTAGCAACAAACCCTTACACAGGGGGTTTAGCCAACTCTAGTTAAAAAAAAAAAAAAAACATTAAACACTGGGTTATATAGCTCTAAACTATCAAAACCACCTTAAACAGAGGGTTGGCCAGCTGTAGTCTAGCAAAAAAAAAAAAAAAAAATGCCTCAAATGTGGGGTTAGTCTAGGAAAAAAATAAAAAAAAAAAGAAAGAAACAAGGGCTAGATAGCTGTAGCCTTATCAAAACCACATTAACCAGAGGGTTAGCCAGCTGTAGTCTGGCAAAAACACCATAAACAAATGGTTGTAGCCTAGCAAAATCACCTTCAACAGAGCTGAAATTCCCTTTACACGTGGTTAAACTGTAGCACAGCAAATATGCTACAGCCACCTGTACCTTAGCCTAAGTAGCCAAATACATCTGTAGTTTAGCTTAAGCACCTTAAACATTGGCTTTGAAAGCTCTAGCCTAGCAATAAATCATCTAAAATACTTAAATAGATAGTGCCATCTTAGGAATAATGGGATAGATTGCTGTAATCCAGCAAAAACACCTTAAACATGGCATTAATTAGCTGCAGCTTAGCTAAATCACTGAGATATAAATAGTGCCTAAACAGTAGAAATATGATTAACAAACTCTATTTTAGCAAAAGCACTACAGTAGAGAGTTAGACATCAGGGCCCATATTCACAAAGCTTCTTAAGCCTAAAAGTTACTCCTAGTGACAAAATTCTAAGAAAAATCTTAGAATTAGGGCATTTTCTTTGGGATTAGGGCATTAGATTTGGGATTAAATCTTAGTAAAGATAAAAAATGATTCACAAAACCTCTTAGCCCTAAAGACAGCTCCTAAGGTAAAATTTGTTAAGAGTAGAGAGGAGGACTTTTAAGAGGCTTAAGAGTTTATCTAGCAGAGGACAAAATGGCGGAGGGAAGAAATATTCTCCAAACATTGAACGTAAAGCTAAAAGTAAACATTGCTTTTCTGTCCAACTTGGTTTTCTTGTTATTTCGCTCCCATCAATCTAAAATGGATTACAAGTAATAAAATTAGCTATTTAGCTGTTTAATTATCTTTAAGATAATTCTGCATAAAGTAGCCTGTACTCATGATTATACAATTTCTTCATATACAAAAACTATGATTCACTGTTGGTTCTATTATCATGTACAGTGGAACGAGTGTTCCGCAAAACGAGCAAAGATTTTTAATAAATTTTGACTTGAAAAACAAGCATGTCTTGGTTTACGAGTGTCTTTACTTTTTTTAAAGGTAAAGTGCAGGTTAATTTGTTTTATTTTTACTTTATATATTGTATTAATTATTTTTCTGTACTAATTTTTTTGAGCTGTGGAACAAATTATTTGAGTTTTCATTATTTCTTATGGGAAGATTTTATTTGGTTTACGAGTGTTTTGGAATACGAGCCAACTTCCGGAACAAATTATGCTCATAATCCAAGGTTCCACTGTATTTCATAAAGAGCACATTTCAAAACTTTTGCAGAGGTCAGAGATGATTTTTTATTAACCAACCACAGACCTTGAACTGCTGCATCATCCCTAGCAACGGGGTCAACCACACCTCCTCACTAAGATAAAAGTTTTTCTACTTTCCTTACTCAGAGTTGCTCTAAAAGGTTTTTTTAATCACTTTTAGTCTAGGACTCCCAGCTAGGACCTTTTAAGCTAAGATAGGAGCTCTCTGAGAGAATTCTAAGAAGCTTTGTGAATACAGGACCTGAAGTTTAGTCTAAAGATCCTAAATACAGTTAGGTAGCTGTTGCGTATTGAAAACACCTTACAGTCTGTTACAACCACCCTACAGATATCTGGCCTGGCAAAACACAGATATCTCTAGCTTAACAAAAACTCATAAACACAAAATAATAGGTAGCTCTAACCTAGCAAAAACACCTTAAAGTTAGAGTTAAATAGCTGTCCAGCAGAATCTCCTTAAACAGAGGATTCAATAGTGCTATCTTAGCAAAACTCCATAAACACAGAGTTAGGTACTGTAGCTGTAGTTTAGCCTAAATGTCCTAGCGAATAAGATAATAGGTTAGTCTAGCTTGGGAAAACATTCTAAACATAGAGTTTCACAACTAAACTAAACTTCATGTAAAGAGAATTAGACAGTTGTATCAGTTGTATAAACTTGATCAACAGTGGTTTACACAACACTAGCTTAGACTAACCATCGTAAACAAGTGTGAGAAAGCTGTATCCTGTGTAAATAAGTGTAATGGAGGTTTAGGCTCCTTTTGTTTATCTAGCCTAGGTTAGTGTGGGTTGTTTAGCCTTAGTTAAATATAGTTAAGCCCATTTTTCAAATTAGTACACTCTGTTAGAGCTGATTAACCCAAGCTAGAGCTGGTTTAACCAAGCCAAACTCCATTAACATCAAAAAAGGATTTTGGATAGCATAACCTAAATAGGTTTATTAGGATGCATGATCCTAAGGCAGGTGGCTGAAATGAACGCCAATCCATCATTGGCTAGACAGCACGTAACAGAAAAGCCATATGAAACTCGCTCCTGTGTCAAAAGTGTGTAGCCTGTGGACAAAACACCTCAGCTAAGGTACATAATCAATCCCACCTGCTCCGTTATAACAAATTAGCCTCAACGTGCTGAGAGAGTCCCTCCTATTTACCTTAGCACTTCCTTAAAGACCTTGAATGGCAAATAATGAATGCATTACACTGGCTAATGCAGGATTAGCTCCTCGGACGATTGATATGGCGCTAGTTGCCTGCGGGGCATGTGAAATGTTAATGCTAGCGTGGTGAAGAAAGGACACTCATTTGTTTTCAGTCGTGTCAGGGTTGCGGTAGAGGTGGTATGCTAGCTCCATTATCACGAACGAGACGCTGTGATTTACAGAGCAGTCACAACAATTGATGAGGCCGTGTGAACGGGAGTGTTTTCGATTCACGTGGTGGAATGAATCGACTGAAAAATTTAACACTCTTAACTAGAGTTATGAGATGATTTTAGGGGCAATGTGCAGTAAATTAGCATAAATATTATAATCCAAATGCATTCATTGGGATTTTAAATTGTTGTTCTTAAACACTTCTTATTATTAAGTGAAATATCAGATAGAGTGTCTTAAATAACGTTAAGTACAGGTGGAATTCAAGACCAGAAAGAAAAAAATGCAGATAGTTAGTCATGTGTCCAATAATGTTCAAGTTAGTAATTTACACCAGTGACCAATTCTTGTCTTTATTTATTTTTGTGCACATGTATGCAGCTCACCCATTTATATAAATAAATAAATAGATAGATAAATGGGCGAGTTACATACATCTGCACAAAAATGAATGAAGACAACAATTGGTCACTGGTGTAAATTACTAACTTTAACATTACTAGACATTATTAAACCATTCAATAAAATAAAAATATATATCTGAGTTTGTGTGAATCATGAAGCATCCAGTGATAATAACTTTGCTTCATCAAAGTGATTATTTTCTAACTTTCTAACTGTATTCTTGCCATACTGCCCAAGATAAGCACAATTCAACATCATATGGATACAGACTCTATATATATATACTGTGTATATATATATATATATATATATATATATATATATATATATATATATATATATATACATACACACACACACACACACACACACACACACACACACGTGGACAAAATTGTTGGTACCCTTCGGTCAATGAAAGAAAAACTCACAATGGTCACATAAATAACTTTAATCTGACAAAAGTAATAATTTAAAAAAATTCTATGAATGTTAACCAATGAAAGTCAGACATTGCTTTTCAACCATGCTTCAACAGTATTATTTTAAAAAATTAACTCATGGAACAGGCCTGGACAAAAATGATGGTACCCCTAGAAAATACTGAAAATAATGTGACCAAAGGGACATGTTAATTCAAGATGTGTCCACTAATTAGCATCACAGGTGTCTACAATCTTGTAATCAGTCAAGTCTATATATAGGGCTCCAGGTAGTCACTGTGTGGTTTGGTGACATGGTATGTACCACACTCAACATGGACCAGAGGAAGCGAAGGAAAGAGTTGTCTCAGGAGATTCGAAAGAAATTATAGACAAGCATGTTAAAGGTAAAGGCTATAAGACCATTTCCAAGCAGCTAGATGTTCCTGTGACTACAGTTGCACATATTATTCAGAAATTTAAGATCCATGGGACTGTAGCCAACCTCCCTGGACGTGGCCGCAGGAGGAAAATTGATGACAAATCAAAGAGACGGATAATCCGAATGGTAACAAAAGAGCCCAGAAAGACTTCTAAAGAGATCCAAGGTGAACTTCATGCTCAAGGAACATCAGTGTCAGATCGCACCATCTGTCGTTGTTTGAGCCAAAGTGGACTACATGGGAGACGACCAAGGAGGACACCATTGTTGAAAACAAATCATAAAAAAGCCAGACTGGAATATGCCAAACTACATGTTGACAAGCCACAAAGCTTCTGGGAGAAGGTCCTATGGACATTCGAGACAAAAATGGAACTTTTTGCCAAGACACATCAGCTCTATGTTCACAGATGGAAAAATGAAGCATATGAAGAAAAGAACACTGTCCCTACTGTGAAACATGGAGGAGGCTCTGTTATGTTCTGGGGCTGCTTTGCTGCATCTGGCACAGGGTGTCTTGAATCTGTGCAGGGTACAATGAAATCTCAAGACTATCAAGGGATTCTAGAGAGAAATGTGCTGGCCAGTGTCAGAAAGCTGGGTCTCAGTCGCAGGTCATGGGTCTTGCAACAGGACAATGAGCCAAAACACACAGCTAAAAACACCCAAGAATGGCTAAGAGGAAAACATTGGATTATTTTAAAGTGCCCTTCTATGAGCCCTGACCTCAATCCTATTGAGCATCTTTGGAAGGAGCTGAAACATGCTGTCTGGAAAAGGCACCCTTCAAACCGGAAACAACTGGAGCAGCTTGCTCATGAGGAGTGGGCCAAAATACCTGCAGAGAGGTGCAGAAGTCTCATTGACAGTTACAGGAATCGTTTGATTGGAGTGATTGCCTCAAAAGGCAACAAACTATTAAGTTAGGGGTACCATCATTTTTGTCCAGGCCTGTTCATTAGTTCATTTTTTTTATAATTCTGTTGAAGCATGGTTGAAAAGCAATGTCTGACCTTCATTGGTTAAGATTCATAGAATTCTTATTTATTATTAATTTTGTCAAATTAAAGTTATTTCTGTGACCATTGTGAGTTTTTCTTTCTTTGACCGAAGGGTACCAAGAATTTTGTCCACATGTGTGTATATATATATATATATATATATATATATACACCTCAATCATATGGATTTAAGCAAATACTCGTGATCCTTCCATTGGATAATTATGTTTCAGCTGCAAGTTATTTAACCCTAATTGATGCAGTGAGTAGGTTCTTGTTTCGTAGCCCTTTAAACTCCATTTTTTGTTTTGCTGTTTTTTAGTAAACATATTTAGGGCTCAGGACTGTGCAGTATAGAGTGACAGCGAAAAATTAGAAACTAGGTCACAAGGGCAAAGAAATAGCACAAATACACACAATCACATGTTTCTGTGGTTGTTTTCGGTTGTTTCTATGATTATTATTTCTATGCTCATTTTGTGAGCAACTTCATTCCCATATTCCAGTAGTGAAAAAAATTACCCTTTATAAATGTAGTGATAATGTTTGTTCGACATATCCGAAACACACCAGAAATGCTTCTCTATAAGCATTCGTCATTTCGTCATTGGCCTATGTTGAGCTGCTGCCACCTATCTATGCCGCTTGAGTTTTAAGGTCAGAAGACATATCCTTGTCAAACAGAGATGTTACTCTGTTTGAGAAGGGTTAAATTATTGTCTTGTATCAGTCGAAGAAAACAACCAAGGCGATTGCTGAAACTAATTAAATTGGGTTAAGAACTGTAAAAAGTATCATTAAAACATGAATGGATAGCCATAACCCATCATGTTCAAAGAAGAAATGTGGTCAGAAGCACATTGAGAATTAGCATGGTGGGAGAACTCACAGCTATGTTTTAATAGGGAACGTAAGAGCATTTCCACCCACACAATTTGAAGAAAACTTAAGGGATCGGGACTAAACAGCTGTGTAGCCTTAAGAAAATCACTTATCAGTGAGGCCAACAGAAAAAAAAAAAAAGCTTCAAGGGACCATAAAGAATGGACTGTATAGCATTGGAAAAAAGTTCATGTGGTCTGATGAGTCTCAGGGTTAGACGCGCATGAAGCGATGCTCCCATCATGCATAGTGTCCACTGTACAAGCCTCTGGAGACAGTGTTATGATCTGGGGTCGCTCCAGTCGCTCAGGTCGAGACTCAGCAACGTTATGTGGCGATAAAATGAAGTCACATGACCACCTGAATGTACTGAATCACCAGCACATCACATCTATGGAGGGTTTCTGCCCTGATAGCATGGCCATATTTTAAGTTGACGATGCTAGACGTCGTCTGGTATAAATTGTGAAAGAGTGGTTCAGGGAGCATGAGACATCATTTTCACACATGGATTCGCCACCAGCCCAGAGTCCAGACCTTAAATCCACTGAAAATGTTTGGGATGCACTGGAGAAGACTCTACGCAGCAATCCGACTCTCCCATCATCGATTTAGCATCTTAAAGAGAAATTAACATGACTGTGGACTGCAATAAATGTTGTGACGTTGCATAAGCTTATCGAAACGATGCCAAAGCAAAACCTGGCCTATGAAATATTAACGTGTCTGACTTGAAGTATATGGCTGAGCAGTGTAATTCTCAATATAAAAATTTCTTGCCAGAAATTAATAACTGATTTGTAACATTTTATTGTGGTTTAAAAGATATTGATATTGACATGAGCATCTTGTTTAAAATTCAGCTCCATCGATGTGGAAGAATTTTTCATAATCTTTTAGATAAATCACTAGAGTCTGAGTGACAGTAAATCGAAGCATGTGTGATAATGTTGTACGTGTCACATAGAGTGTGTGTCTTAGTATTATTGTCTGATGTATATCTGGGGTCATTAATTTTAAAGGTCAGAGGAAGAAAAAGGGAAACAGCTTCATGATAAATGTCCCTGTGTTGGTTTTAATGTCAGTAAGAGCTTTCCACTTTCTGGAAGAAATTTAAAATTAAGCACTAAAAGAAGCTTCAGCTATGAGCTCGGCGTGTATCTCGAATCTCATCCACACAATGGACGCTCTCAGGCAAACAAACAGCTCTCTGCGTTATTGCTATTTGCACTCACTGCACATGTTCAATAAAAACAGAAATTAATGTTTCATCAGATTTTGGTTTAGATCTGGCACACATGCACGCACACAGGCGCACACGTCTTCACGGCGCAAGCATAAAAAAGAGGATATTAGTTCAGAGATTACGAATATTTAATTCTGGCATAAATACACAGAAACGCGCGATAAAGATCAGAATTAGACGAGAACACTGAAAGGACTTCATATCGACAGCTGATAGACAAATCAGCTCATATGAGCTCAATAAAGCGATCGCTTCCCTCGGCACTGACCCACACTTCAGCGAGAGATGGAGCCGATAGCGCAGGCCCAACCTCAATAAACCCACAACAAAGGAGTCAAAGAAGGAGAAATTAAAGTGAAGCAGGACGCGATATCGGCCGAATTCGAGCATAAAGCCCGTCTTACAGGATTTAATATTGTCTCCAATCAGAGAACAAAGCAGGAGCGCATCGTCACCTTATTATTCCTCTACCGCTGCAACTTTTCCTTTATTCGCTCCTTTATTTCAGATGCACTGCATTCAGTCCCGATAGCACGAAATGCTTGCATTGTATATTGTAATATAAAACGGTATCGCTGATAACGAAGGCACTCTTAATTACACTTCATTGTTTTAGGTTTAAACAATTTAGATGCACCGACGCACCAATTAGGCCGAGAGCTTCACTGTTCTCAATTAGCGCCTGTTCATAAAACCGGGTTCACCGTTCAAACCGTCTTTTAAAGCTCTAATGATCCTTTTAACCCTAAAACACTTGTGTGACAGAAATACAAGTATTTGCCCGCTATAACAGTCCCATCATACGCTGCAAGACCAAAAGTTTGTGCACCCTTGACCATTACTTCCATATGTCCCTGTTGAACGTCCCCATTGCAGGGTCATTCTGCTTGTTTGCACTCTTCTCCTCTGGGAAGGCTTTCCACTGGATGTTGACGTGTGGCTGTGTGGATTTGTGTTCATTCACACCTTCTACAAGAGCATTAGTGAGCTCAAGAGCAGAAGTTGGGATGTTGAGAAGGTGCTGGTACAGTGGTTCCTGAGCTCAATCAGGGCCCTGTGCAGGACACTTGAGTTCATCCACTCCAACTTTAACTTAATGCACCATGTCTTCAAGTAGCTGGCTTTCTGAATCTCACAGAAGGAATCGTTGTGCTGGATAAGGATTTGGGCCTCTTAGTTCCCATGAAGTGAAACGGTAACTCTAAACACCCTCACACTGAGACATATTATACAGTTTAAGGCTTTGGGGAAGAACCACACATGGGTGAGATGGTCAGCGGTGCACATACTTTTATGGCTGTATACTATATGTTTTTCACTTGTAAAATTTGTAGTTCGCACCCCAAAGTTTTCCAGATTTTTGATGCAACTGAAGTAAGTTATTACTTTATTGAAACTACATAATATATTGTGGAAATAGAAACATGCTACATTAAAATCATGAGATTTGATGGTAAAATAATACATTTATTTAAATATTGATAATATATTATAAAATAAATGTTACAGTAAAATAATAATATATCTCAGTACCGGGTTGAAAACTACATACTCTCTTTAGTAGAATAGCGACGTCCCTGTGAGTTAAAGCTGCTTTTCGAATTAAGTGATTTAAAGAAGTTAAATTTCCTTGAAACGGTCCACACATGGACTGACTCTCCTTTTCTATTTCAATTACCCTTCACTGGATTTTCCCCATATGTTCTGTGTTCATCAATCCCGCTGTAAATAGGTTGTGTTTAAGAGCGAGGATTATCAGCGTGAATTATTCAATCAGGACGTAATGAGGGAGCTGAAGAGGGTCACAGCTGCCGTGTGCTCCATTACACTCACTCACATTACAGCCTGCATGCGTTTAGCATGAGATCTCCATCCATTTGTCTGTGCCTCTCCGTTTTCTCATCTTCAACAGTCCGGCATTCACGTGTCAGTGTGGGACGACGAGGCACACCTCGGGTTTAATATTCAGACTTGTTTAAACCCTTAATCTTAAAGTTGCCGTCGTCACAGTCACGTCGCAAAATGAAGACACACGCACACACACACACACACACACAAAACATAAATTATCTGCAGTAACAAGCATGTGAGTTATTCATATTTTACATGAGCAGGTTGTATATGTGTTCATTGCTAAGTGACAACCTAATTTAAAATCCTTTAAACACTTAATATTTAATTAGGAATTTGTTGACTTAATGAACTCAAAAAAAAAAAAAGGCAAAACACTTTAAGACCTTTGGGGAAATACCACCGCCTGTCACTGTGAAGATCAATTTAGAAATCCTTTAGTTTAAAAGTAAAATAAAGCAGCGATGCACCGGCTGCTTCGCGATGATACGTGTGCTAATCATCGGCTAACTAGCAGCTAACAGCATGAGCATGAGTCGACATTTTTTATTACCTTAGTCTAAATAACTGTGTGTGTGTGTGTGTGTGTGAGTGGGTACAGGTGAGGGGATGGGCTGCGTGGGGTGGTGCGGTGGGGGGGGGTGGGGGGGTTATGCAAAATGTTTTAGGTGAGACAGGTGAGATTTCTCTTTCATGCTAGCAGTATTAGCGTTTAAACTTCGCTGTCACCTGACTTTCTCATCCAGTCTGTCATTGTTTCTACTTTGTTCTGCCTTTCTTTGTTGTCTGTCATCCTTTCTGTCTGGACGTTTGTCTCTGCCTGTCTCTCTGTCTGTCTTTCTATCATTTTCTCTGCATTTGTCATTTCGCTCTGTTGTTTTGTGTGTGTGTGCCTGTCTGTTCGTTATTCTGCCGTTTTGTCTACTTGTGTACTGTTTGTCTGCCTTTTAGTCATTTGATCCGTCTGTCTGTTTGCTGTTATTTCATTTTGTCTGGCTATCTGTCTGTTATCGCATTGTGCTTTTTGTTTTTGTCTGTCTATCTATCTGTCTATCTGATTGCCTGTCTATCATTTTGCTATCTCCTTGATGTCATGAATAGAACCAGAAGGAAGCGATGCTGAGCCTGAAAGCTTTTCTGTAATTGTAATTATAATGGCCTTTAGTTTCACATGTTATTAACACACACACACACACACACACACACACACACACACACACACACACACATTGAGAGACCTGCAATTGGCTGTGAGTCATATTGGGAATAAAAATGAGTGTGTTTTTAAAAAAGACCCTCTTTTTAAAGAGCCTAAATGTGGACATGGCTCCTCTCCACAGTTCATGTACAATACCGAGTGTCACCTCAAAGTGCTCGCCAGCTTTGCTAAAGTTTAATTGTTCAATTATCATTTGCTGGCGCGCGGGAACCCTGCAGCACTGAAGCCTCAATTTCGAGGCCCCCTTTTTTTCAGGCCTGTATTAGCGATAATGGTGGGCAATTATACAGAGGGTCCTCTCGCTAAAGCTGTTCCTCAGGGCCTCGCCGGCTCCGCGCTGTATTTACGGGGATAAATTAGTGGCGTTTGTTGTGGGGGAGATCAGACAGGAACAGACACAAATCGTCTGCCGAGGTCGACCCCGTACACCGAGGGTCAGTGTGTGTATGAAAGCACAAAATCACAAAGTGTGACCACATTCATTATCTAATTCACAAACAAGTTCAGCCTTTGGGTTTAAAAGCATCACATGTGAAACATGAATGTGCTAAAACATTGTGTGTGTGTGTGGGTGTGGGTGTGTGCATGTTTGTGTGTGTGTATTTGAACATTATGTTATCATGTTACACTTCAAAAGACATTATGTTAAAAAGCACATAAAGATGAATGTATATTAGGAATAAAGCAGATTTATTTAAAGTGTTATAAGAGGATTAAGGGACTTCAGCACAAGCTGTAATAGCAACGATTTTAAAAACACGTCTTTCCCCAAGTGTTTTATTCCTCTTACTCTCACTGCAACCTGTCAATAAATATGATGATTGTATATTAAAGAATAATGACATAATTTTCAGCCGTTCGTAGTTATATTTAATGTTGTTCATTGTTACTTCCTGTTCTCACTTACTAAACATCCGCCCTCTGAGCATCGCTTCTTCACTTTATTCTCAGTCTTGACGTTAATAAGACGCTACTGAGAACTGTTAACAACAACGAAAAAAACTTCTGAAGATGTCAGAAAACTTAAAGTTACAACTTTACATCTTACTCCAGCGCTGACGTTGGAGACTCCTTCAGAACATCTTTTTGAAAACTTCACTATATCTACAGTATAACGTCACTGTATATAAAACATCATATCAAGGGCTACATGTTTTATTCTTTTTTTCTATCTGTTTGTGTGCAACGTATTAGCCTGAGGTCATTCATATAAACCTGCGATTTGGAGCTGCGCTACTGTTATAGAGAATTAATCAACACCTTCTGACCAGTCAGGAACAAACACTGTGAGTGCTTTTATATAAAGAGAAATGTGTACAGATAGGTGTATCTGTACTCAAAAATAATATACTTGCTAAAATCTACTTTATACATGTTTTACTGTACAGGGTGGGCCATTTATATGGATACACCTTAATAACATGGGAATGGTTGGTGATATTAACGTCCTGTTTGTGGCACATTAGTATATGTGAGGGGGCAAACTTTTCAAGATGGGTGGTGACCATGGTGGCCATTTTGAAGTCGGCCATCTTGGATCCAACTTTAAGTTTTTTCAATAGGAAGAGGGTCATGTGACACATCAAACGTATTGGGAATTTTGCAAGAAAAACAATGGTGTGCTTGGTCTTAACGTAACCTTATTCTTTCATGAGTTATTTACAAGTTTCTGACCACTTATAAAATGTGTTCAATGTGCTGCCCATTGTGATGGATTGTCAATGCAACCCTCTGGAAAATGGATGAAATTCTAAACGAATGTTATGTAGCATATGAAACGATCCTCAGGCCGTCCTCATTCCACGTCGTACTTTGCTAATGCACTCTAAATAAACCATTCAAATGCTAATTTACAACACACACACACACACACACAATAAATACCAGCATGCACAAATTCCTCCCCGCACTTGTTTACATGCTCCGGCATCAATTACGGAATTCCTCGTGTCGGTTAGCCACATTGTAAGAGAATCCGCCAGGCTAATTGGTGTGATTTCTTTTGTGTCTTGTCTCCCGTCTCTGTTTTTCACACCACGGAATGAACATCTAGCCGCCGGGCCGATCTTCAAACCAGGCTGATAAAGGCATTTCATACAAAACTGCATGCGTAATTACTCTCTTATTCACAGACTAAAAGTGACACATAGCTATGCCTTTGATTTTTTTTAAAGACCAAAGTGTCATGCTTTTGATTCTGTGTGTGTGTGTGTGTGTGTGTGAAAGTACAACCCCTTCAGTATATGATTTAACAGATGCAGTTAAAAAAATAAAAAATAAACAACAGGGTAGTAAAAGCAAAATTACTTTTTTGGAAAAAAAGGTACAATTTGCTATGATTCTAATAAAAATCTATTTAATCTCACACTATACTAATATACTTTTTGCACTTTCAAACACTGAGAGAACTGACATGTGAACACCTGAGCACATCCTGATTTAGCCAGAAAATAACTAGTTTAGCTACCGGTTACTAGTTACAGTTACAAAGCATTAAACTCGCTATTGCACATGTGAAAACTGGCCTAGATTTTTATTACCCTTAAAAAAGGTGATATTTTATGGCTTTCAAATGAATTCACTTTGCGAACTAACACAATTTGATGCTGTTTATTTGAATTGGTCCTCTGCGGTTCAGTTTGCACCTTCAGCAGATTATTTTCATGTTTATGAGTGAATATGGTTGTACAAATGGTTAATCAGGTGGCTTTGTGATGAACTTGTAGTTACATTATTCTTTTGTCTAGAATCTTCTGTTTACTTGTTGTTTAATTGTATCTGGAAGGAAACCTAATTTTCCTGACACAACTAACAAGCATAATTGTTGGCACCTTCACAGATGCTGATGCTTCTGGTGCGAGAACGTAAACTGCAGCTGCTGTTGCCATCTAGAGGTTAATCACAGAGCGTACACACACACACACACACACACACACACACACACACACACACACACACACACACACACACACACTCCATTATGACTAAACATACTCAGCATTAAAGCGCCCATTCCTCGGTCTGACAGCTGTGTGTTTATCATAGAGCAGAGTTTATTATCAGTGCTGTTATTTGTGCTGTGCTCTACCCTGTGATGTCGCCTGTCATGATGAGGTCGTGTTAAATTCCAACAGGCCATCTAGTGAAAACAGCACTCGAAGAAGCTCCCTATTTCAGCACAGCGACCCGGGAAGGGAACACAATCTCAAATCTTATTCCGGGCGCTATGGAAAAAAACGCTGCGTCCAGGTTTAATGTCCTGATCTCAGAAAGACTCATTACAGGACACAGTGTACAAACAAATAGCTGATGCTTTGAGAAATATGTGCATTAATAAATGACTATATTACATGATTGTGTATGATTAGACAGTATGTTGATACAGATGATTTTTTAATAGTTAATGTAGTCTGTGATCCAAGACGTCCATCTTGGTTTCAAGGTTTTTAAAGCAATGCATGACTAAACGTATATCTACCTGACAGAAATCAACAGGATGTCATTAACTTTTTATTTCTGTCACAATCTGTAAAATAAAATAAAAAATACGGAGGAAACAATGTTTAGTCATTTACACTAATTTACTTTCTTTTCTATTTACTTTTTTCAGCTTGCTTTTTATTCATGAAACAAGAAAGCAAAGCGACATAAACCCGCGAGGGCCATGTGAGGCTCTGATTTCTCAGTAACGTCCTAACCAGCAAGATGATTGGCTTGTTTTGCTAAAGGGGCGGGATCAATTAGACTATATTAGCGCATGAGAAAAAGGATAAGAGAAGTTTACTTTTACTATTTCTTTACACTTTCCCCACATTTTGGAATCAGTCATTTAAAGGAAATATTATATTATATTATATTATATATAATGGAAAATATACTGTAAATGCAAAAAAAAGGAATTTTATTATCAGTAACTTAATCTTAATTCTGATCAGAATTTATTTTTATAATTGAAAACATAAAATAAATGAAAACAATTGAGGATCGTTGTTATTATTTATTTTATTGGAAAAAGAACCTATACTTTATATATTGCATAATAATAATAATAATAATAATAATAATAATTAAATTCACTTGTTTGGTGGTTGAAATACGCAAAAAAAAAAAAAAAAAAAAGACTTTACCAGGAGTAGAAATCAGAAGTCGTCATTTTTTATAAATAAATACAATTTAATTTTTAAATACTTTGATACTTAAATAGTTTAAAATATTTACACTTTGAAAGGTGTGGCTTTTGTAGCTTAGGTGGTGCCACACTCAGTGGTTCTGCTACGTCTGTGCCAGTGCACACACTGAAGAAGCAAACATCCTAACATGAACTAGTCCTGGTTGAGTAGATTTGGGAGGAATTCATGATTTTGCCAAATATTCAGTAAAATTAAAGACTGTAATTGTTTATAATCATTTTTTAAAACACACAACCGCGTAACTAAGACCCAAGGAAAATGAGAAAAAGAGTGAAAAAAATACCCCAGGAAGTGGACTGTTAAAGAAAAAAGCCATTGATACTGAGTCGTATCACACAGGTGCTGAAACAAAAACCAGGCCAAAGCCGTGGGGAAAATAAAAGACCCTTCGGAATGTTCTTGTGCCCCACGCCTCGCCCCCTGTGCCTCAGTCACGCTCCTTACGTTGCTCCCTCCAGCGCCTCTTGGGTGATATATATCAGCGTCTATCACCTAATTTCTGACACGGTATCTGTTTAATGATCACCAATCAGCTACGTCTATTTCATGCCTGGCTGAGGCACTCAAAGAACAGCTGAGCACCACACACACACACACACACACACACACACACACACACACACACACAGACACACACACACACACACACACTACTTTTACAATAATGAAGTGAATAATATGTATCCTGTCACTAATTTGACTCTTGGGAGAAAATGAGGTTCAAAGGTGACAGGACGCTTATAGGCATGAAAGAGTCTTAAATGTGCCCTGCTCCCTATTCCCTACACACTACATAGTACCATACTGCATTATGGGTGCTCTGTAATTTTACAATTAAAAAAAAAAAAAAATGTTAAAATAAAATATTTAATGAAGTAAGGGTATTGCAGGAACTCATTTGTAGGAGTGTGCACCAGACATAAAGCACCCCAAGAAGTGCACCATGTAGTGAACAAGCTGTGGTTTAGGACCCTATGAGTAAAAGCATAACAATGAACGACTGTTCATGTGGGACTCTCATGTGGGAACAATTAGCAATAAAACCATAAAAAAAGTCTTTTTTATTGATCTTTGAAAAATTTGTCATTATAGTCAGATACGAGTGCAGTTTTGTATACATGGATATATTTCATAATATTGCAGTTGTTCAATATTTTATGAAGGAATTCCTAAGCACAGAACACAATTGTAAATTTTGAAGTGTTTTAGCACTTTTATGTTTATAACATTAACATATTATATACTCTACTAACATGTATATACTATACTATACTATACAATATACACTAGTGATACTGTACATACTGAGTATACTACTCACTTTCAGTTTCAATACAATTATATTTGATTAGTGCTTTTAACAATGGTCATCGTCGCAAAGCAGCAATCAAAAAGAATACACTCAAAAATATTATTTTTTACTATTTTCTAATATACTACACTAGTCATACTATACTATATATACTACAGTAGTAATGTATGTATTATATAGTATAGGAAAGTTCTTAAACAGGATTTGTACAGGAATATAGAATCTACTTAACATATCTGTAATATCTATTACAATAATAACAACCGTAACATCAAAACACACATTTTTACTGGATATTTCAACAGCTAATAGTTCATTTCTTTTCAAATCTATATGTTTTTGTTCGTACTCTCGATTATATCCATTCTGCTCAGGGCAGTCACAGCGCCTGCAGTTTCAAGTAACCGAAGACAAATTACACCCAAGGAAACAAGTCATGTGACCTTTATCTATAATTTATATATAACACAGTGAATTGAACGTGTAATATGTCAAATATTAATAAATAAATCAAACAAATGTGCGCTAAGAACTTTTTAAACAACACATTGTTTATTACGTTACATGTCACTACAACTGGATGTCATTAATTTCATTTATGATTATACGTTATTAAAATATAGTTATTTAATGTATGAAATGACTGAAATGGATCTGTATAAAATAAATAAATAAATAATAATAATATATATATATATATATATACACGAACACACAAAATTTAGAGTGGAATTTAAAAATGCAAGAAATAAGGAAAATATATAAAATAAGGCAGATGGAAGAAAAGAAAGAAAATAAAATATAACCAGAAAAAATTTACAATACATAATTAAAAAAGATTATGAAAGAAATTATCTATTTAAAAATATTTTTAATCAGACTTAATTGATATGCTGCATTTTGTTGAAAAACCGTGATAGCATAAAATTGTTTTGAATAATTTATTTTATATATATATATATATATATATATATATATATATATATATATATATATATATATATATATATATATATAATTTATGAAAATTATTGATTATAAAAAAAATATTATTATTATTATTATTATTATTTAAACATGACATTTTTGCACAGGGGCATTTAGCCAGCCTCCAAATTCTGCATATCTTTTTGTCACAAGCTCCCATTGTATAGCAAAGTAAGTTATTACTCATTCATATCTGCATGACACAATGCATTCTTTCTTCCACAGTGTGTTTGGCCTAATTTAGTCTTTTGTAAATCCTCAATATTGACGGTAACTGCACTACTCTGCTTGTAAGCACAATGTGAAAATGAAGAGTGTTAATCATGGGGTCAAATAGGAGCAGCTGGGAACCAGACACAGTGATCATGAATAACTTTGACCCCTGTGTGACCTGGAAGGGAAAACACAGTGAAAAAGGGAGAGAGAGAGAGAGAGAGATGGAAGGGGCGATTGAGGGGGTATGCTAGCAGGTGCACTGGGGTAATCAAGTAGCATTTCAATTCCAACCTCCCCCTTAAAGAGGAAGCGATCACTATAACTTACACTGCGCTGCCCAGGAGGATAAAAGCGGCTCGTTTGGTTTGGGATTCAATCTTGGCATTCAGAGTCGAGTTTTACAAATCCGTGACAGCCCTGGGAACGTCTGGTGTCTAAATAGAGGCCGTTCCCTGAGTGCTGTTAAGGAGGAACAAATTGCAGCCCACTTCACTGGCACAGAGATAGCAGAGAAAGTCCTGGTGTAGGACATTGTTGTGGAGGAGGAGCGAAGGAAGTCGGCTCGTTCTCAGCCTGGGGTCAGGTTCGCTCTCTTTTGTTCGGATCTTTCCTCTCGGTCGTGTCCGACTCCCATGTAGCGTGTCTGACCTGGGCAGTTAAGTAGCTCAGGTGCCTCGGACATTCTCTGAGATTAAAGGCCAAAGAATCTGGCCAAGGAAGAAAGAGAGAGAGAGAGAGAGAGAGAGAGAGAGAGAGAGAAGGATGGAGAGAGGGTTCAAGAAACAAAGAGCAAGCAAGAGGAGCAGAGTTGAGTAAAGAAAGCACTGTATGAATGGACATCTTGTCAAAAAGCAGGGAAGCGAGACGTGTCCCTCCCTCCCCACCCCCCCCAGACCAGCACTCCAACACCATCCCTCCATCCTGCTTTTTTTCCCTCTGGGCCTCGAGGCATGTCCTCGTCAGCGGCAGGACAAGAGTGAGGCATTCAGCGGCTCTGTTTCATTCACCCTGGCCACAAAAGGCACTCGTTAGAGGGCATGTAGCTCTCAGGGACGCATGTTAAAGCACACGGGGAACCAGAGAGCCGAGTGTAAAGGGCAGCGCCGGTCAGGGAGCAACCTTTCACTCACTCACTCACTCACTCACTCATTCACTCACTCAGCCCTAAATGTGCCATTTTAACCTGTACAAAAACTTTAACACTTTATTTAAAGACATGTACAGTTATGACAATACATGACACCATCATAAACACTCCATAACTACATAGTCGTATTCTAACAGGTGCCTGGTGCATTTTTGTAGTTTATGTACTTTTACCATTTACACCGTGTCAAAAGAGACTAAAATGTTTCTAAAATGTCAGTTGTTATAAAGGGTTTATGTAGGTGTCACATGACTCTGTGAAAGCTGGTCTAAATGTACCCACTGTACACATTTACTTATTAACTCTTATGCTAACAGCTTATGGTAACTGTAATAAAGGCTGTTCTAAGGCTGCCTAAAGGTTGTGATCATACTGTATGGCTACAGTAAATAACACATACATAAGATAGTCATGACAACTGCCATAAGTCTGTAACACGCATACAATATATTTATAAGGCTACAAGACAGCAGTATGAATTATGAGGCTTGTTCTCTGCCGTATATCATATATCATATATCAATGGTCATGATGTCTTGACTGACATAAAGACTGTTCACACTAAGGTTATACAGCTGCATAGAACCAACATAGACACTCTATTTCTATTACATTACAATAAAACTACAAACATTTTATTAACACTCATTCTTACAGGTATTAACTGTCCTACAGGCTGTAGAAACATTTTGTACAGGTGGTGTTCATAATATTACATGACATTTGCACAAGCCATTCATAAGCCCTACATAAGCATCTTATAAAGGCGCATTCTAACCAGCATCATTGGTCATAAAGGCTGAGATAAACACTACATAAGGGTATAATATGAGGCTACTTGACATTTGGCCTTCATAGGAATTCATCACAGCTACATAAGCATTCTAAAGTCTGTACTGTAGTAAACACTGCATAAGGGTCATAATTATGTCATAAGACATAATTACACCTACATAAGTGTTTCTGACAGTTTATACTAGCTGCTGTGCTAATCCTGGCTTTCATTTTAGAACTGGTCAAAATCTTTTACAATCATTTATAGTGGTTTATGCCATCTGTCATAAAGGGCTTATGTAGGTGTCATGGACTGTAGCTCAATGAACACCCTTTTAAGTACCGTAGTGTTGACGCATAATTTATTGAACAAATTGCTGTTAAATCAAAACTTTAATAATTCTAAAGCCTTTTAGACTACACCCTTTGATTATTTTATGTAAGTTCTGTCAATTCTTATAAAGGGCATATGTAGCCAGGCGCTCATGTATATCAGTGAACTCACCCATGTACAGCCCTGTAAGAGTAGGTTATTATGGTTGGTTAGGTTATTATTATTATGTCATGTGTTGTGGAGAGTACAGCTATATCTTACGCAAGTGTTATGAAGGCCTATGAACACTGCTTTCAGATATTCCTTGTTGATTAATTATAGTTAAAATAATCAATGATAATAATATTGTAATAAAATATTAACGTGACATGAGCATTGTTAGTCTGCTAACTCGCTGTGACTAGTTTGTAGTATCTACTGTAGCTACCTAGCTAACGACATTAATATCCAACTTTTGCTTCATATCCCTCCCCAAACCTTTGGTTTATTTGTCTTTTTTTTTTTTTAGCTTCTTTAAAAAAAATTTCCCCCAGTATGAATAAAACACTTTTCGACAACTGAACTATGCTAAGTTTATTTTCACTGTGGAAATCAGACCAGTCTTACAGAAACACTGAGGAAAAAAAAAAAAAAATCTCCTTAAAAAAAGGATCTTCTTTCATGTTCCATACCGAGTTCTCTGTGAGACAACGGCGCAATTGAGGTTGTCACCAAACAACGACATATTTCTTTTCTTCCCTCTGAAATTCCCCTCCTCATATCATTTCTTTGCACAGGGGGAGCAATTTGTCTGTCATGGCTGCAGAGGGCTGGAGCTCTCCCGGCCGCCATTAAACTGACAGCGCCGTTATTATAACAGAAAACTGAGCCAACCGCCCATGAATTTGCCCAGTGTTCCGTGCGGCGGCTAAAGAAAAAAAGTTGGAGGAGGCTTTTTTTGTTCTGGCAGTAATTAATTTGATAAATATATTAATTATGAATAAGGGCTGACGATCAGATGGTCATACGTCCAGCCGGAGCGGGAGGTATTTTGGTGAGGTTCGTGATAAGTCGGCTCTTTGTTAAGCGGCCGATCGGATTTCAGTGTGCCTGTCATCTCCTCTGGGCGCACGCGCTCTTATCACCGCGCGCGCCACTCAGCACCCCATTTCCTGTCTGTTGTAATTAAATGGAGGGGCTTTCTGACTGCAAGTGGCCCGCTTTAGACGGCAGTCTCTTGGGTTTCAGGTGTGTGTGTGTGTGTGTGTGTGTGTTTATATGTGTGTAGGCTCAGTTAAGCTTCTGAACTGAGCCTCTCATGCCCTCTGTAGGACTTGATGAAGAACTGAAGGACATGCAAATAGGCCTTGTTCTGATTTCTGGACATTTTTCTTTAGTTTCTTAACACGACAATTTACACAGACAGACAAGATTTTTAAAGATTTTTAGAATTTTAAAAATAAAGCATTTTTTTGGGTGTTAATTCACATATCGCCACACCAACTCTAAAAACATTCATTTTTTATTTCTGTATGTTTGCATTTGATGTGGTAAAACGTTCCTGTTCCCCTGCGATCATGCAGGTGGTGCTCGCTAGACTACTCACAGATTGGCAAACAGCACAGCGCCCCATGTGGTAGGAGAGAATTATTTGCGATAAATAAATAAACAAATAAATAAATAATATAATATAAAAATGAAATATTTATAAAATGATAACAGGAACATACTTTTAAAATTGCAAAATACAAATCAAATCCAGAACTGAGTATTGTGATAATATAGAGGCATCCTGGTGATTCTCATCACTATTGGTTACTTCTTATCCAAAACACAACTAACAGCTTCATTTGACTTTATGTAAAGTAACTGTGGACAGACCGGTTTAGCTAAACTATGCTCTTAAACTTTCTGTATTCCAAAAAAAAAAAAAAAAAAAAAAGAGTATTTCAGTATATACGTGGAGGAACAGAGACAAAACATTCTTCAGGTGTGGGTGAAAAGATTGACGTCTGAGAAAGATCCATGTCATGGCTGTTTGACAAATCTAGCTAAAAATCCAAATCTAGCTAAAATCCCACAGTTTTTACACTAATATTCATACATTATAAATATGAAGGAGTTTTTTTATTTAAATACATTTATAACATATTATCTGAAAATTGTTGCTAGGCAACTGAGAAAAAAAAATTAACAACCAAAAAAGGCAATCACAATAATATACAATAATATAATATTAAAAGGCAAATTATTCCACAGTTTTGGAGCAGCCACAGTAAACACCTGTTCCTGTACTTAGTGCTTGGTGCGTGTAAAAGAAGCTGATGTGAGGATCTCAGTGAGTGTGATGAAGAACGGAGCTGTAGACTACAAAGTGTCTGGGAGCTGAATTATTTTCACACTTTATAAACAAAAAATAAAAACTTTAAAACCATCTGTAAAAAGTAGAGTTTCAGGGAAAGGTAGCTAAAAATCACAAACTAATAAGATTTGGATTTGTTAATAAATGAGTGAAAAAAGGTCAAATGTTGGTTAAATCTTATCCACAAGTGAACTAGTTTCCTAGCCTACATTAGCAGCCTGGCTATGTTAGCTAATGTTAATGATCAAAACAAATATAGTCATTTTTATTAATAATATAATAATAATAATAATAATAATAATAATAATAATAATAATAATAATAATAATCTGCATATTGCTGTATCTATTTATACAACCTTGTGTTCTTGGTAATAGTAAAGGTTTTTTAATTTCAACATTAATAAAACCAAAAATAAAAAAATCAAATCAAACAAGATTATTAATGGTTTAATAAAACACATTTAGAGAGACTTCTGGGAAAAAAAAAAAAGAAAAAAAAACTAAAACGTCTTCATTTTCAATCTAAAATTTGTGACGCCCATCAGTAAGCCGCATTCGAGCGCCGTGACAGGAAGCAGAGTCTAATCCTGATGTTTTCATCATTCAGTGATGAGGATGATGATGATGGCAGCCGGAGACTTGAGAAGGAGAATTAAGCACTTCATTTCATGCTCACGTCAACGCTGCGCTCCGGTCCAAGAGGAAACTGTGGGTCTTTTGTGCGTCTTGTCGTTACTCTGCCCTTATTATACTCACAAGAATGGAAAATATTCCACCTCTTTTGATGTTCCTGATCAAATGGAGACGCTCTATCGACGACAAAAAGTAAATCAGAGCACAAACCCAAAGAGTTTTGGCTCCACGGATTATACAAACCTGTAAGGTGATGAAGGAGGCACACGGGCGCTTGTAGCCACCTGAGTCATGCTAAAGTTAAATCCAATGATTTGCACATGGTCTCTGTTCATAAACTCCTTAAGCCACTTTAACAGAAAAAGAAAGTCTGCAAACGAAGGTCGAAAGAAAGTTTGGTCAACATATCAGGAAGTCAGATTTTTTTTTTTTTTATTGAATCCTGATAATGCATTTTAAGCTCAGATCAGTTTGAGGCGCACATCCGGTATCAGATTTCTTAGTTAAAAATGATACATTTTTCATTTTAATATAAATTTGACTTTAAATGGAAAATATAATATACTATAATATTAAGATAAATTTAAATGAAATTTAAAAGAAAATTCTATGAAAAGAAATACAATCTTTTGACTGAAATGTGTAAGTAATAATAATTAAAAAAAACCCTAAATAAATGTTTAAAAGAAACATTTAAAGAAAAAGGTGCAAACTAACTAAACATAATAATTGGATTATATATACAACGTTAAAAAAACAAACAAGCATAAAAAATGTAAAAGAACTTGCATTTAAAGAAAATATATTTGTTTTGCTCAAAACTGGAGCAAATGAGTCCAACGTGGAAGTGTCAAAATGTGCAGTTTCTCGAATGTCCACTGGGGGCTGGCTCCAAAAGTGAGAGACAATTCCCATAGACCCACATGTTAAAATGTCCAACTTTACAACAGAAATAAACATGTTTACAGTCTGATACAATTTTTTTTTCCTTCTCTATAGCTAGATTTCCCATTCATGATAACTGTACAGGAGTGAATTAAACTAAATTTGCGCATAAGAATCGTGACAGCTGCATTGTAGCCCTCAAATTGTTAGCTGTCTGCTGTTTATCACTTTAGCTACCTGGAATCGTTGTAGTTTTACTTACTGAGGATTTGAAAGGTATGGATGTTCGATGTAATGCGAAATAACGTGAGCTTTTACAGTACTGTTAGCCACCGTAGCATTTTAGCTAAGTAAACTTAAGCTACCTAGCTTGTCGTAACTGAGCTGTGTAGATGTTTTCCAGCCAACAACCAGGCTCCGTTCACTCCACCCATTTGCCCATTTTTGGATAAATCGGGGTTTAGGCGGAGTCAGCTCCTGTCCGGATGATGATCAGAGCTCCTACAGCTGAGCTCCAAAACTGCTCTTCAGAAAACCTGTGGGTGACGTCACAGAGGACCTGTCCAGTTCTTTTTATACAGTCTGTGATTAAACCACATCCAGTTCCACAGTGACGTCACATGGACACAATGCAACTTCCTGTTAACTTCTGTGTACACAACCTTCTCCTTAAAGCAACTTTGTTTCAGACTACTCTAGATAAAAAGGTTCCTCTAAGAATATTTTGAATAAGGGTTCTTACATAGAGAGAGAGAGAGAGAGAGAGAGAGAGAGAGAGAGAGAGAGAGAAACAGCTTGTTGTTTGGGTCCTAAGCGGATTTAGCCCCATAAGCAGGCTCAGGAGGCCTCGGGTCGACATGATTGGGCGGGGGAGTGATGACAGGCGGCTCTATCTGCCAATCTGACTGCGGATCCTGTTGCAGGAGCCGAGCGCGGAGACGTGAGCTGCTCACTCAGCGAGGCGTCATTTACAGTTTGCCATGAGTTCTTTCATGTACATGTACAGTCTGAGTGCCGCCGCCCGCCACCAGCACCGGCCCCGCCCATTTCCACAGACACGACCAGCCAATCTCTCTCTCTCTCTCGCTCTCTCTCTCTCTCTCTTTCCTCAATTATTTCTCTCTCAGCAGAAAAATGGAGATCTAAAATGACAATGTGGCAATTTGGAGCCATTTGTGGTGAAATAGATACGCAGGCCTCATGGGGGAAAGGCGAGAGCATGATTGCTCCGGCCCGCTCGCCTCCCAGGGGCCCGGAAAGTGATTTTAAAACATTTAGAATGAATAGAACAGGTATGTGTGTGTGTGTGTGTGTGTGTGTGTGTGTGTGTGTGTGTGTGTGTGTGTAAGGTTTCTGGAATTTTGAGTGATTGCAGAAAGACACCTGGCTAAAAAGCTCTCCCCCACAAACGCCTGCTTTTTCTCTTCTTTTTTTTCTAAACCAATAACATGTTGTGATTAAGTGGAACTAAGGTTTATAATTAACTAGTAGCTGTGTGTGGAAATCTCATAATACCAGCAATCACAACGTGTTACTGGTTTAAATATGAGTCCAACATTTTTTATTTCTCATACTTTTTGGTAAAAAAAGTACTATTTCTATACTATTTTGGTAAAGTTCATAATCGTTCTCCAATAATAATTTACAGCACTGCTCTTCCTTCTTTAGTACCGTCTTAGCAAACCGCACAGTGCTTTCTGTATATGTACAGTGTGTCAAACAACGTCTTAAAGTAATGTGATGGTTTAAAAAAAAAAAAAAATTCACAACAGCAACTCACAGCTGCTATGCATTTTTATATACTGTATAAAGATCATGCATTCTGGATTCTGATTGGTCAGAAAGTGTTGATTAGTTTTCCATAACTTGGTGTGGGTGATCAGTATGAACTGAATGTAAAGAGAAGAAGACGTGCGCAGCATTACACCTTGTGCTCCACAACAATGCATCTGGAATGGACAACTAGAAGAAGGACGACAGGGACCGGTCCATATTTGCATCCCTAGTTCCAGTCCCAAGCCTGAAGAAATTGCGTCAGGAAGCGCATCAGCCATTAAAACTCGTGCCAATAACTTTGTGATCAAATGAACTGGTGAACCACAAGAAAGGAAATAAGCCCAAGAATAAAAATGTGACTGTTCTAGGTCTTCACAGTGACTCATAACGCAATGGAAAGATTGGGTTTCCTATTTATAAAAGCTGTGAGCCATTTAGGAATCATCTCGCCTAAAGGCTGCAGGAGTGGAACATGACGCTATTCGTCTACATGTTGAGACACCAGCACCAGTAAAAAGTTCTCCAGATCGCTCTGATTATAATTAAAACGGTTCTCTCCATCTGGTGGCACAAGCCAGTATACAGTATGTTTCTGTAGCTCTCTGGCTACCTCTAGTGATGACACGAGGCTGAGTCAGCTCACCATTTTCTTCAAGTGTATCATTACTTTATGGTGGTTGGTTTAAAGCATAGCAAATTGTTTGCATATGAGGGTGTTCTCTGTATGATCTCATGGAATCACAAATGTATGTGCAGTTAGTTGATGCATGAATGAACATTATACGGTACCTACCTGTACTGGAGAAGGAGATGTTGTCAGCTACCAAAGTGAAACTGATACTGATAGAGGAGGAGGGTAATAATGTTCTAAACAATGGAGTTTAAAAAGTGTTGATTTTGAATTGTTTCCATAATTTCCAACAATCACTGTCATTAAAGTTATGTGTGCAACAAAAATGACACTTTCCTCCGTTCCAATTTGCTGCCAATGATCAAAGCTGAGGTTTGTACGGTGGCCGAGAAGTGCAAAACAAAATAACAAAACCAAAATCAAAATAACAAATAAAAAAAACAAAATAACAAAACCAAAATCAAAATAACAAATAAAAAAAACAAAATAACAAAACCAAAATCAAAATAACAAAAAAATTTAATAAAATAACAAAACCGAAAACAAAATAACTGATTCCAAAACAATATAACAAAATCAAAACAAAATAACAAATCAGAAAACACAACAACACATCCAGAAACAAAATACCAAATGAGAAAACACAACAACAATTCAGTCAAACCGGAAGAGGTAGGTGTAGTTTGCAAATGAAATTGTTATTTCATTTGGAAGAGACATCTGTCACTCAAAACATACAGGAAGTACAGTCAAGTGAAGTCAAATTTATATCTAAAGCACATTTAACACAACTTAGTCGTCCAAGGTGCTGTACAATCCTAAAATACCAACAACAACAAAAATCCTTAAAAGAAAATACATCTAAATGTCCGTGAGACTGCAGTACTTCCTGTATATTTTGAGTGACAGATGTTTCGTCCAATCAGCGGTAAGAATCAACATGGTTACGTTGGTTTGCGAATTAAATCCTACCGCTAATCTTGAGTGGCAGATGTCTCGTCCAGTCACTGGTAAGAATGTCATTCGCAAGCCACACCTACCTTTTTTCAGCTTGTTGCTTCTTACCGCTGATTGGACGAGACATCTGTTACTCAAAATATACAGGAAGTGCTGCAGCCTCACGGACATTTAGATGTATTTTCATTTAAGGATTCATTTCAGTATTTTAGGATTTTACATCACTTTGGTCAACTAAGTTGTGCTAAATGTGCTTTTAAAATAAGTTTGACTTCACGTGACAGTACTGCTTGTATACTTTGAGTGACGGATGCCTCTTCCAATCAGCGCTAAGAATTTAATTCGAGAACTATACCGACCTTTTCCGGTTTGACTGAATTGTCGTTGTGTTTTCTCATT
This sequence comes from Clarias fuscus, assembly GCA_030347435.1. Lineage (NCBI taxonomy): Eukaryota > Metazoa > Chordata > Actinopteri > Siluriformes > Clariidae > Clarias > Clarias fuscus. The sequence goes on along the minus strand of CM059220.1, from coordinate 1,505,858 downwards.
TAAATTTATTGTTTTCGGGTTTGCTATTTTGTTTTGAGTTTGTTCTTGAATTTGTTATTTTGTTTTCTGTTGTTATTTTGTTTTGCTCTTCACGGCCACCGTAGGGTTTGGTATAGAATTCATTATTAAAACTCAACCAACACAATTACTGATATCAAATCACATACTTAAATTTCACAAACATATCTGCAGGCTGATTTATCCATTGTGAACAAACTGTGGGAGGTGGAGTTATAGCGAAAATCATTCAAAACTTACACTGATACGAGCAAAACTATTTCTATATCATATTTGGCCATTTGTGCTTTTTAACAGCCTTGTGACTCAAACATGCCTGACCAGTGCATGGAATCAGTTCGTAATACCTCTTGCTTTGATTGTTAAAATTTTTTTTGCAGAAATGGAGTTATCTCATTTTGCTGTCAAACTATTAATATATAAACTAAATTGTTCCGCATGGTTTGATTATTTACATTTTTAAGGCAAATCAATCCTTTATTAAGAGTACTGTACTTCATATTTTCCTGGCTAATTCAAATGTAAGATTTTACAAAGACGTGGTGCACTCCAGTGTGCAGCGAAGCATCCATGCAAAGTGTTTAACCAAAGTCCCAAAGCAAATGACATGCTGATGCTCAGAAACAATTTGCATTTCATACTTTGGCTTTGTTTCTTTCATTTGACTCTACTTAACTTCATGTGCTCTCAAGTCAGTGATTGACATGCTTGGAAATTCAACGTTTTAAGACTTTTTCCAAGACTTTTCTTACTTATAGATTACTTATGATTTTTTTAGTTGGTGTCATTTTTATGTCACAAATAAAGATCAGTGCAATTTATTATTATTTTTTTTAGGTTTAGGCAAAAAGTGTATATAAAGTTAAAGCCATAAAATAAAATAACACACACACATATACTGTATGTATATATATTATATAAACACACACACACACACACACATATATATATATATATATATATATATATATATATATATATATATGAACCACAGAAATGAGCCAATGCCACAAAGGCACCAGAAAGCCCAGAGAGAAAGCACCACAGATAAATATATACACTACTAAACTATAGGAATACCTACTGTACTGTATTTAAACATGTAAATAAGACTCAACACAAAGCACAATCAATGATTATTTATTTTAAAAACATTCATTCACCCAGTGTATATAGTGGCATAAAAGATGTTTAAAATGAATTCTGTTGCATAGTGAATTACATGCAGAATTAGTAATAAAAGATTAGACAAATGCCTAACAAGTCCGACAGTTTAAAAAAATTACACACGCATTCTGAATTTGAGTTTGATTGTACTAATTCTATATATAAGCTAAAACTACTCCATTCATACCCTGTCATTTAATTCACCCTGGCAGTCTGTTCAGTTTGAAATCGCCCACAAGTCCTGCTCATGATGTCACACATCATACGCCAATGCGAATGATATTCAGTTATCACTTAAGCAGTCTGTGATTATTCTGAATTTTAGGAAAAGAATGAAAAGGCTTAGAGGTCACACTTTTCAGATCTTACTTCCTCAGCATTATTTTTCTTCACCTTATGAAACACTAATCCATCTGGTTGCTCCCTCCATCTTACTGTGCTGTTCTCTGCCATCTCGTGATCCTTTAATCTCTGTGTGATCTGAGGAAGAGAATAAGACTTTTATAGAGGATAGAGGCAGCACTAATCCCATGTAATCGTGTAAGAGCTTGATGAATACTCGGGTACTTGACGCAGTAATGAGTAGAAGAAGTGTAAGTGGAGTCTTGTGAATTGTGAACCCACCTGCTCCAAGAAGGCTGACTTTACTGAGGTATCATTCATATCCTGATTGGACTGGATCCTCACTCTCACAACTTGCTTGGTTTTTGTGATTTCTGGATGTACGAATGGGAAAACACATAAAAAGACAGACATGAACATAATAATTCAGCTTATACCAGATGTTTCAATCCATATAAATATTAGACTCACTAAAACCTTAACTTACTTAAGTAACAGAGGAAAGGCTTAAGGTCAGAGCAGAGAGCATCCTCAGCCTGAGTCTTATTTAAATAACCACAATTTTCATTCCCCAGTTTGTTATCAGGCTTTGTAGCCATCCAGCTGATGGTAGAGAATTTGGTTTTATCCACCCACTTCCAGGAGTCTCGGAAAAGACCAATCCAAGCTTCAGTGGAAAAAATCCTATTTACAATTGTGTATTCGGTCTCTGTTGTTGTGCTGGCCAGGTCTGTGTAATGCTGTCTACAGTGAGTCTGAGCGTCAAACCATGTCATGGTATTTGAGACCTTAATGTATCTCTCAGTGCCAGTTTTACTGTCTGAAAAAAATTAATAAGTAAAGCACAAAATAACCACATTTATGGCAGTCAAATGTATACGTTCATATATGGGAAGATAAACAGGTCAGTAGATTATGCTAGAACTTTAAACACTGCAACATAATTGGTCAAAGTTCATAAAATCAGTTGTTTTGTCTTCTGGCCTCTTAACTGTAGTTTACTTTTTTTTTACTTGCCTATTTAGATTACATTTAAGTTGAATGGGACATAATTTTAGTAATTAAGTTAAATAAATTGTCAGGGCTCACTATTCAGATTTGGGATTTTTTTTGCCTCTGACATCAGCACCCTTTACCTTTTTAGAAGAAAAAAAAAGTATTCAAGATTTCTAGTGTTAATTTTAGAAACAAGCACTTGCATTGGTCAAGGACAAGCAACCAACCAAACAAGGAAAAAAAAAAAAAATCTGTCGCGTTGAGCAAGCAAGAGACAGTTTATGAAAAGCAAAATTCAGAGTTTGCCATCTTCACACACACACATGCAAATTAAAAAAATTATATTATTTTTAAATTGATAAAACATTTCAATTTATACAGCACATGCTATTATTTCACATTTGTTCAACTTGCTACAAAATTTGAAACATGAACATAGCCACGTAATACTAAATGAGCATCATCCAACGTCAAATTCACTATTTTAAATTGTAAACCAAAACGTTTCATTTTATATTTTGTTTATTTATATTACTCTCTCTTTATTAAAAATCATTATCATTTAAATGGCCCGAGGATAAGTGTCTCTCATTAAGATGTCTCCTTTAATGGCCTTGATGTAAAAAAAGAAATGTTTTCCAGTCTATATATTTTTTAAAGGCTTTTAACCTATTAATAGGGCATACAACAATTCTCTACTGATAAAATAACAATGCAAACTACATGTTGTTCCTCACCATCAAAGCACACGAAGGGATATATCATTGTGCAATCTTTATCAGTCCAACCATTCGGATTCATTGTAACACACTCCTGATGTCCACCCTTATTGTTCGGCTCTCCTGACATCCATTTGTTCATATTTCCTGGAGTCTCATTTCTAAAGGACCAGCGCCAGCTGTTGATGTCATTGTACAGTCCAATCCAAGCACAACAATTCGGTTGTAGTTTCTGAGCCTCAATCTGGAAACGCACCACGTCTTCATAATTTTCAACAATAGCCAAGTCAGTGTATGTGGCCTGACAGTAAGCCCGAGCATCAATCCAGTTTCTCTCCTGCTGGATCAGATAGTATCCAGGAGAGACATACAGGACAAGGAGGGTGAATCCTGTAGGGAAGACTTTTAAAGGTTTTATTCAGTGTTAGTAATTTAACACAGTAATTTCTTTCACATACCTCTCTTTTACTTTTCCGTGTAAAAGAGACCTGTTTTACATTTATATTTACTTGTCCTACATATTAACACAGATAGTCCCCGACTTACGGACATTCGAGTTATGAATTTCCGCAGACATGAACGGACCGTGATTCTACTTCCGGTTCAATCGCAGAAGTAGCCCACATGGGGGTTGAAATGAGTCGGCCTCACCGGTTTCAGTGAACCTGTCCGGGAGTACGATGACGGAAAATTTCTGTCCTGTAATTCTGTCCTGATGGTGAAAAAAATTTCACAGTCCAGTAAGGTGGAAAACAGCTCTGAGACAAAATGTTGTCCGGGATTCCCCTCTCAATTTATAGGCTCAGAGACAACACTGTTACATTTCACATGTAAGATTCATTTCCTTAGGGTTTTTGGGCCACATGATGGCAGTGTGGTGTGCTTAACATTTTATATTCGTGTCTAAGGCGTACAAGACTCACTTTGTCGAACTTAAGAACAAATCAGACTTATGAACGTGCTCGCGGAAAACAGAATGTGACTTGTACGTCAGGGACAACCTGTATTCATTATGTCCTATAAACATATTTATAATATACTTTTCGGATGTTCAGTGCCTGAGCTCAGGAATGCTCTTGTAACTGAATGAACACTGATCCCCAAAGCCTCGCTCCAAAATCTACAGTTAAAGAGAAGAGTGGAGCACATAATAACATATAACATATAAGCACATTAGTTCGAAGGGGAATTAAATCAGCAGTCACATTCAGGCGTTATGATCAGGTGTCCACACATTGAACATGTCTAATGTCTTAAATAGTCTATAATGCAGCTCTGCACCTACTGTGTGGTAATGTTGTCAGTAGTTCTACACACTCTGAGATTAAGACTACAGTTTAGACGGTTATAGCAGTAAGATGCCTCTGTTAGGGCTGAGCAAGATTGTTCATCTTAAACTGGTCAATCATAGCCTGTCTGAATTGTAAATCATTTCTAAATGTTGTCAGTATTATTATGAAGACAATAGACAGAAGACATTTCCTTTACCGGTTGTGAGAAAGACGAGTGAGAACAGATTCTTCATAAGTGATGTGGATGTCAGTCACTAAACAGGAAAAATCTTTGTAAGAAAATGCGAATTATTTCAATACTTCTCATTTTAAAGTGGAAATGCAAATGAAGAAACAATGGTCACTTAAAAGGGAAAGCTTTTCCGAATGCTGGAATAATCACCTTTATGGTTTTCTGACTTCTTGAAAACTTTCACGCAACTTTTCCCTCTTCCCCTTCCTTCCCTCTTTCTGTCTTTGTAAATTTTAAGCTCTTCCTTATATGCTTGTACATCCTATAGTCTACCATCCATCCGTCCAACTAGGGACCATTGTATTTATTCCCATTTGTACCACCGTGGTAGGACCTCTGGTCAACTTTCACACACACATTTACACACTATGGACAGTTTGCAAATATCAATCAGCATAATCTGCCTGTCTTTGGACTGTGGGAGGAAACCGGAGAACCTGGAGAAAGCCACCAAACATGGGGAAAAATTCATGGTAGAGGTGCCTTGCAAAAGTATTCATCCCCCTTGAACATTTTCATATTTTGTCACATTACAACCATCAATGTAAATGTATTTTATTGGGACTTTATGTGACAGACCAAGACAAAGTAGCAAATCATTGTTTTAAAAGTTTTTTTACGCATAAAGATCTGAAAAGTGTGGCGTGCATTTGTATTCAGCCCCCTTTACATAAATGTCAGTATTGTGGTACTGCAGCAGTATTGGGCTTTTAACGACTTCTTTGAACTCTCATTTTACTGGGACAGAATGATAGATGTGGCACAATCTTTTATACAAACTGTTTTTTTGCCCAAGGCTTCCACTTCCTGTTAATGATCCAGATTGACTATATTTGGTAGTGTCTCTAGGCCAACATAAAAAGGGTTTGTTTCATAGTACTTACAGTATTTGACTGACCAACACATGGTACAATGGGAAAGTCCAAGGAGCTCAGTGCTGATCAGTGAAAGCAAATGGTAGATTTACACAAGTCAGGAATGTTCTCAGAGCCATTTCTAAACTACTGCAGATTCCAAACTATTAAACTATTGTATGTAATAAGACGTTACTGGTAGGTGGAGTCACTTTGCCAAGGTCTGGAAGAAGAGCCAAACTTTTACCTTGAGCTGAAATGAGATTAGTTTGGATGGTCAGGAACAATCCAGAAACCGCCAAGGCACAGGCCTACCACGAAAGTGGACGTTAATAGTAGCAGCTATCAAGCAGGATATACAGGCTGTCTGAGCATCACACTTTCTGTCTGTTTTGATGGCCGGACTACCTCCAAATTTTCAGCCGAACCTCAAATCATCAGCTAGATGATTGAAAATTGGGCAAAATTGAGTGTTCGAACCGGACACTGACCCCAAACACACATCAAAGCTAGTTGTGGAATGCGTAAAGTAACCTAGCTTTAAGCTTTTAGACACAAAAGCCTATAAGAACCGTGTGCAACAAGTTTAAAATGGTTCGTCTCAGGATACTAATTTAAGTGAATACTAATATTTCCCTTTATATATATATATATATATATATTTTTTTTTCACCTCTGCCCTTCAGACAGCCTGAGTCTGAAACTTGTTGGCGACCCTAGTGAGAACGTTTGCATGCAAAAGTGTTGGTGTTATTCATGAGTGAAAAACTCAAATCAAGAGCAAATGTTAAGCTCCAGGTAATACGAAATACACAGTATCAAAATAATGAATAACATTTTATTCATGCTTTATATTTTAGTTAGTATTCTCAAAATCAGGCAATGATTCAGACAATGAGGTTTTTGTGAGTAAAGGTGTTGTACATTGTTAAGCACGTAAATCTAGTCTACAGTTAAAAATCACCAAACTATTTTTGTCAAAAGAATAAAACGAAACTAAATTGTCTGACAAAATCAACATTACCATCGAGCAAATCAGCAAAATATGCAAAAAGCAAACAGTAAACACTAGCTACTGTACATAAGAAACATTCGAGTAAAACAGCGCCCCCTGTCCTGCATGCTTCACATTCTCACTGCTCTATTACATACACGTCTATTTAGAAATGCCGATAAAGTCGATTATCAATTAAATCAGGTGTGTTGGGAGCTGAGAAAACACTAAAACATGCAACAAAATTATTCTTGTGACCAAGTTTATGAAAAAACAAACACTTACTATATGGTCGAAATAGCCAAGTGTGAAATGAGGGAGACAGAAGGAGGCTCTCTCTGTGAATCATCGGCCTCTGCATCTGTCTTCTACATTCCGTTTCATATACAAATGCGAGGATTTCTTATTCAAAACAGCATCCTTTCTCAGGATTGGAAGAGATGCACCCTGATAGCGTTAAATTGGGTTAGGACACAATGTGTCTTTGGGAAGAAGTACCAAAATGCCATGCAGAAATGTGCTCACCACCTGTTTGTTCAGCAATATATTGTAATATTATCTATTCTTGCAAGATACAAACATGCATAGAGCTGCGGGTAACCTGTGTCACGCTCACCGAAGTCTAAATAGCCAAAACCTACCTACATAAACAGTATGTGTGTATTAAAAAAATACATGCCACATATCCTTCTCTGTGCTGGGTGCTGTATTTATTCATGTGTGTCACTCTGGCTGCTTCCCTTGTTTGGTTTATTTATTTATTTATTTATTTGACCCATTAGTGTAACTGTTGTACTACTAACATCATGTCAAACATAACAAGCTCTTTTGTAAAAAACATTAATAACCCTACGTCACTATGTTGTGTCATAACCTCCAGTATGTAACAGGATTCACAAGTGCAGGATAAAGCTGAGATTTTATTACAAAAAGAAACTGACAAACCAAACATGCGCATCAAACCCCTGGTCATGTGTCGAGAGATTAACACATCTGGAGCGTGTCCTTGGTTCCACTGCAGGTTTTGGGACACATAATGTACAGTATAATAGAGTTCTGCTGCGTGATGAGTTCAGGACACAGTAATGATCACAATTATACACTATCTTTCAATCAGTTTTCATGTTTATGTAATTGTTATTGTGTTTCTCAGGGGTGTGAGTCTGGTCCATTAAAAGCTTGGCGCTTGCCAGGGCAACAGGGCTTTTCACTGAATCCTTATTAAAGTAAAAGAACAAAGCAAACCAAAAACATGGAAATTGTAAACAAACTTTTTTCTGTGCATCAGCAAGTCATTTGCTTTGGTACTTTGTTTAAAACGCTCACACGGACACTCCGCTGCACATGTCAGTGCACCATGCCTGATAAAACAGGGAGCATTTGCAAACCCTCAAACCATGTGAAAGGCAGGTTTTATTATTTATCTTGTAAAATTTCAAAAAGTGATAAACAATTATGAAATAAATCATTTTGTAACATACACAGATATGTGTTGTTATTAACAAGGGATGAGGCAGGGCATAAGCCAAGATAATTACTTCCATTTACATTTATGGCATTGGGTTGATGCCCTTATCCACGGCAACTTACATTTATCTCCTTATACATCATAGCAGGTGAAGATTAAGGGCCTTGCTCAAAGGATAATAAACAATTCAATTCAGTTCAATTCAATTTTATTTCTATAGCGCTTTTAACAATGGTCATTGTCTCAAAGCAGCTTCCCGGAAATGAAAAGAAAATGAAAAGAAGACTTATGGAAATGTATATATGTGTAAGAAAAATGTGTCAAGATAATGAGATTGTCCCTGATGAGCAAGCCAAGACAGTGGCAAGGAAAAACTCCCTGAGATGGCAATAGGAAGAAACCTTGAGAGGAACCAGACTCAACAGGGAACCCATCCTCATCTGGGTGATAACGGATAACAGAAATTGTAGAACATCATGTGTGTTTTGCAGCTGAAAGTTCGATATAACAGAAGTTATTTAAATTAACAGAAAGTCCAGTTCAGCTCAGGGATGAGTCAGCAGGTGCAGAGGGCAGATGGGGGTCTGGATCACTGGGAGCTCAGGAGCAGCATGTGTAGATCCAAACCAACATGAAGCAGAATCCAGCTGGAGCAGGTCCTTCTCTGGATGCCTCAGGAACCTCGCAGGGTCGGCCTCTGTCTACTGAAGCTGGCACAATCTCCAGATGCCTCGGGATGGGTGGAAAAATAAAGAGCAGGTGAAAAGAATTAGCCATTCAGGATAGATGTACTGGAGTATGAGGTAAAGAAATAAATGATGTGTATGCCAGATTAAAGAGATGCGTCTTGAGTCTACTTTTAAATTGGGAAACTGTGTCTGAGCCCCGAACACTGTCCGGAAGGCTATTCCAAAGTTTTGGAGCTAAATATGAAAAAGCCCTACCTCCTTTTGTAGATTTTGATATTCTGGGAACTACCAGTAGTCCGGAGTTTTCTGATCTTAAGGAGCGTGGTGGATTGTAACGTATCAGAAGACTGGTTAGGTATGTGGGAGCTAGACCGTTTAGAGCCTTGTACGTAAGTAATACTATTTTATAATTAATTCTAAACTGAACAGGTAGCCAGTGCAGGGATGATAGTATTGGGGTTATATGATCATATTTTCTGGATCTAGTGAGAACCCTGGCGCCTGCATTTTGGACTAACTGTAGCTTGTTAATTGAGGATGCAGGACAGCCACCCAGTAATGCATTACAGTAGTCCAGTCTGGAGGTCATGAATGCATGAACCAGCTTTTCTGCATCAGATACAGATAAAATGTTCCTAAGCTTGGCAATATTTCTAAGGTGGAAAAAGGATGTTTTTGTGATGTTGGAGATATGATTTTCAAAGGCATAAGTTACTGTCTAATATTACACCCAGGTCTTTCACTGTCGAGCTGGTGGTAACAGTACATCCTTCTAAACGCAGGCTGAATTGTGAGAGCTGGTGTGTAACGGTTTTTGGGCTAATAAGTAATATCTCTTTCTTATCTGAATTTAGTAAAAGAAAATTATCGTTCATCCAATCTTTTATATCTTGAATACACTCAGTTAGTCTAGACAATTTGGGTATTTCGTCTGGTTTTGTGGAAATGTATAACTGGGTATCATCAGCATAACAATGGAAACTAATCCCATGTCTTCTAATGATGTTACCCAAGGGAAGCATGTATATTGAGAACAGCAGAGGTCCTAAAACTGACCCTTGTGGCACCCCATATTTCACTGGCATTACACCAGACTGTTCTCCATTCAGATCTACAAAATGGAATCGATCAGACAGGTAGGATCTAAACCATTTTAAAGCCTGTCCCTGAATACCAATGTGATTTTGTAAGTGATCTATGAGAATATCATGATCTATAGTGTCGAATGCAGCACTAAGATCAAGTAAGACAAGAATTGAGATGTAGCCTTGGTCAGAAGCTAAAAACAAGTCATTTGCAATTTTAACTAGTGCAGTTTCTGTACTATGATGGGGCCTGAAACCTGACTGAAATTCCTCGAGGATATCGTTTTCCTGCAAGAATGTGCATATTTGGGCTGATACTATCTTTTCTAATATCTTTGATATAGACGGAAGGTTTTAAATTGGTCTGTAATTTATTATATCATTTGGATCTAAATTAGATTTTTTAAGAAGAGGCTTAATAACTGCCAACTTGAAAGGTTTAGGGACGTGACCTAGATATAATGAAGAGTTGATAATGTTTAGAAGCGGCGCTCCAGTTATATTTATCACTTCTTTTAAAAGTTTAGTTGGGATTGGATCCAGCAAGCATGTTGTTGATTTAGCCGAGGTGATGAGTTTATACAGCTCTTCCTGTCCTACACCTGTAAAGCATTGAAAACCTAATTGTGAAGCTTTAGACTGAACTGGATCATGAGATGTTGTTAGAGGTTGAATTTCCATTATTTTCTTCCTGATACTATCAATCTTTTCATTGAAGAAGTTCATGAAGTCTTCACTTCTAAGCTGTGATGGGATACTCCCTGCAGGCATCTTAGGCTTTGTTAGGCGAGTCACTGTACTAAATAGGAACCTGGGATTGTTTTGGTTTCTTGCTATGAGTTGGCTCAGATGCTCGGCCCGAGCCGCTTTTAGAGACCGTCTATAGCTGCACATACTACCTTTACACGTGATTCTAAAAACTTCTAATTGAGTTTTTCTCCATTTTCGTTCGAGGTTACGGGTTGCTCTCTTTAGGGCGCGAGTATGACTATTGTACCATGGTGCAAGTGTTTTATCTCTGACTTTTTTTAATCTGATGGGAGCAACAGTGTCTAATGTACTGGTAAAAATAGTGCCCATGCTGCTAGTCACTTCATCTAGATCGTCTGCATTTAGGGGTCTGATAAGAAATTGGGACAGATCCGGCAGATTACTTGTGAATTTGGATAATAAACAGATGTAACGCAAAGTCAAAGGAAGCCTAGGAACATAAATACAAACAGCAATCAAAGTTAAGGTAAAATACATGAGACATTATAAGCAACAAGTAAAGTCTCAAACATGAAACATTCAAACATGAAGGTTGACCATGGCAGAGGTCTGTAGTGACCGAGAGGTAGCAAAACATTTACAACTGCCACTAAAATATATTTTCCAATGACTTTCATTGTCTTAGGAGTGGTTTTTATTGTGCAAGGTCCGTCATCATAAGAATAGAATAATATTTAATAATATCCTCCCAGCCTCAGGAACCCGCTCACCTCCTTTGTGCTCTTGGTTCGCTTTCACACCACAATTACTGTACAGCCAGCTGCCTCATGAAAATCTCATGACCAATGTGGAAGTCAGTCCGAAGACCAATCACAAACCTCTCTGGGTTTGGCATGAGCCGGAAGATTTCTCATAAATGCTTTATGTACAGTACGGTCACCAGGACACCAGAAAGAGAGCTCTGCTTACTACAAAGGACATTTCTGCACGCCTGAGGTTTGTGAAGGAGCACATGGACACTCCACAGTGGTGTTGGCAAAATGTTCTGTGCGCTGATGAAACCAAGATTGAACTGTTTGGAAAGACCCCATGTGGAACCCCAAACGTCAGTATACATGTAGAATAGTCCTCATTTAAATCTGCAAAGTGATAACAATCAGTCAAAAAGGATCTGAGCCAGTAGACGGCCGTATCCTGAAGTCGTTCTACATTTTCTAATCTATGAAGGAGCATACTTCGATGATCAGTGCTAATAAAAGCTGCACTAAGGTCAATTAACACAAGTAAAGAGACATTTACCACTTTAACCGGTGCTGTCTCAGTGCTCTAATGAGGTCTAAATCCTGGCTAATACATTTCATATACAGTATGTTATTCCTATGTAGATATGAACATAGCTGGTGTGCTACAACCTTTTCTAGAATCTTAGAGTTAAGATAGAGTTACTTAATTAGGGGTTTAATAACTGCTATTTTAAATATTTCGGAATGAAATCATTGCTGAGAGACGACTAGTTTTAAAAGGGTTTGAGTTATTTCTGATATTTATTTGAGAAACTGTGTTGGTACGTGTTGGTCTATTCCAGGATCTAGTCAAGTGGATGATTTTGCAGAAGAGACGATTGAAATGAGTTCAGTCTCCTGAAGTGAAGTAAAACATTCCAGGTGCTCACGACTCACTACTGCATGTTATTGATGTGTAGATTTCATTGCTGGTCTTATGCCTAGTTAATTTTGCTGCAATATTAAATAAGAATATAGGGTTATGTTGTATTTTCTTCTATACTAGGGGAGAGATACAAGCAGGACTAAGATCGTTTTCATTCTTTTAAAACTATTATTATTATTATTATTATTGTTTGTTTATTTATTTATTTATTTATTTTTCCCTTTTTATACAAACCCTCAAATAAAAACAATTGCCAACCTGTATATGCTATAGCATATGCTACATTTAGAAATCATAACATTTTAATAATCTCAAATATGCACCACAATCTAAAGTATAACAAATACAACTAATTAAGTTTACAAATAAAATAAAGCTCATTTTCTTACATTAAAAAGGAAAATAAGGTAAGATTTTTGTTTGTTTTTCATTACAAACACATCATCATTATTTCATTCTTAATTTGTAAAAAGATCACTTAAAAGACATTCTTATAACATTAACAAATAAGGATGATTATTGTGAAGTTGCTTGTGGTTTCTTCAGAAAGTGATCTGGTGGCTCACGTGAGTAATGGCTTCAGTGATGCTGATGGAAATAAAAAAGAAATCAGAAGTGAGTGGACACGTTCAATTCTTAATTAAATACTGAATAACTAATAACACACACATACCTGTCTAGATCCAAAGCACTCTCACACAGATTCACTAAAACCTGCAAGTGTGAACGAGTGACAACATACTGCACGCACACACACACACACAGAACGTGAGAGAGAGAGAGGGGGGGGGGGGGGGGCTTTGTATGAACAAACTATAAACTTCAGAATGAATCATCATAATTAATGTTAATGGAGTAATAAGCTGTTTGCTGATGCTGAATTATTTCTGCTTGTTTTGCTATTTGTTCTGGCACTTGTATTTCCGGTATGAACCTCCTACACGTATCCACTGGCTATTGTGTTTTGACTCTTATGTCCGGGACTTCAGTTCCCATCATGCACTTCACCGCAGGCATGACTGTATTCACATTCTCTGAGTTAAGTTAAGTTGAATTATCCTGTTTGTACATGGTTAGCCTGTGTTTTGTTTACATCTGATCTTACATGTTGTCATGTTCTCTGCTATCGCTGCTGTTGTTGTTAGCATTTGCATTAGCCTGAGACTTAGCCACAGCTCCTAGCTATAGTCGTGCTTTATGTTCATGTTTGTATTTGGCACTTGTGTTTCTGATGTTTAAACTCCATGTAAGGACGCCGTCATTGTGCTTCCTGATTCTTTATATACTGTACTAACACCTCCTGTAGGAAAAGCTTAAATATCCTCTACAGAGATCTTCAGACACATCATGTGTGTTTGTCCATGTCTCCTGGTTCGGGCCCAGGCTGGGAAGTGTATCGAGGGTGTGATGGACGCATCAAGCAATTCTTTTTCCTTTATTCTATCTTAAACTTGACAATGTAGTTCTCGTCTTTCATCTAATATTTCACTTTAATAAACCTACACCTGTCTCCTCCTCCACACGTGGGAACTTCACATAATGATCCAAACCAGGAAGTTTATGACGTTTGTGGTTAAGATGTTTTGTGTTTTGCTTCTCAGAGTTTCTGCAGCTCTAAAGCTCTGTGCTGTGACTGAGTTTTAGCAGCTCGTGACTCCAGTTCACGCCATGTTTCATTCACATCCTGCAGATGAATCTATTGAGGATTGAACTATATTATCTTATAAACAAACCAACAAACACTGTACATATATATATATATATATATATATATACACACATACATACCGGCTCCTTTTCCCAGTCGAAGACTTTAGTCCTGAAATGTTCGGCCGCGACTTTGAGCTCGTACGTGTGAGACACATCACGTGTTTCAGTCAGAGCTCCTAACGCGTTTGTGCGCTCAGCGATCTTCAGCAGCGCTTCATCCACCGTCTTCCTCTTCTGCAATAAACAAATGAATTCTATAAACCCCGTCATCAACAGTAGGTCGCGTAAAAATGGCTTTCAGCAGAAAATGATAACATTTTATATATAATGAGCGTTTTAGCAAAAGAAGCGGTAATAATGTTTTTAGATAGTGGGTGGAGTTTGTCATTGAAATGGGCGGGGTTTAGACATGACAGCAGCGGTTTCCTGCCACAATAACCTGAACAGAACAAGTGGAGATTTGGTATGATTAGTACGAGTAGTAGGATTTTGTGGCAAAATGCCAGAATGCAGAGTATTCCTGTTCGTGATAATTAACAACATGGTTTTCCAAAGTGTGTGTGAATATAATAAATGTATTGAAGGAGTCTCCAGTGCCCGTCTCATAAATAAGACTCAGGATGTGGAGACAGTGAGTGGGAGTGTTTTTTTTTTAATGTTATTCAGAAATAACGAGTGTAAATAAAGCCGTATAGAAGAAGCGGTTTACTCACACTTATAAGATCATCATATTGTCTTTGCAGTTCCTGTCTTTTCTCCGCGTCCTCTTCATTTTGAATCTTATTCTTTTTGATTATCAGTGGAACTTCAGTACTCTGTACTACATCAGACACTCGGACATTTAGAGGTTGGGGCGTGTAGGTCTCGCTGACAGAGGACGGGGAGTCTCCAAAAAATTCACTCAGCATTAACTTCAGCATGCCCTAAATAATGTCGAGTCATCAAGAATAAATACATAAACTTTTAGTAAATATATAAAAAAGATGTGTTATATTAAAGAAAAAACCCCACACAAACTGCAGACAGACTGTAAATGAATTGAATATTTCTGTTTCTTTGTCATGATGTGATTTGTACGCACCTTGTACCCGTAGTTACTCGGCACCTGAGTCTTCCCCACATGCCTCCTCACAGCCTCATTCACGCTCGTCTTCAGGTAGGAAAACTGATCCTCAAATGAAGTCAAGCTGAGATTTTGCTTTACGGTGAAGTTAAACAAGACAGAAAAAAACAATAAGCGGTGTCTGATTAAAAAAAAAAAAAAACTGATCGAATACATTAGATTAGAAGTGAAAGTGGTAAGACATTAATAACGTAAACACTAACAGTCTCAGTGTGATGTAGCCAGTAACTAGTGAAGACGTCAGCAAGGAAGGTGTTTCTTTCCCCGTCCCAGAACCAGGCGTAAGCGTACTGATCAGGTCCACATGAGCCGACGGAGTACACTGAAACACCAGGACGAAGGTTTTACACACACACACACACACACACACACACACACACACACACACACACTAACATAATGTTTTTAATCGTGTCAACACTCTGTAAAAAAAAAAAAAAAAAAAAAGTCCTGACTGTTTCTGTCTGAGAGCTTGTCCAGCATCGATCCAGCATGGCACGATTCAAGATAAATCACCATCTGCAAACATCAAACCTTATCAGTCTTTGAGCAAAGTTCTGTGTGCACTACCAGTCAAAAGTTTGGACACCCCTTCTAACCCAGTGGTCAGAAGAATGGTCATACTCTATATGCTTTTTATTTCTTTCTACACTGTAAAACAATACTGAAGGTGTTTATCACAGTAATCTCCTCTGAACTCCTCCTTCATATGTGGAAATAAATCAGATATAAATCAGATATGTGCTAATGTGATGGTCGTGAGGCATTGCGTTCTGCACGTCATTAAAACTGCGACTTCTTCGCGGTTTAATGACGTAATCAGGCCCACCGAGGCGCCGCTCATCCAAAAACAGATGCGCCAGTGTGCGGTAGCCCGCACCTGTTGCAAGCCAAGTCAAGTCAAGTCAATTTTATTTATATAGCGCTTTTAACAATTGACATTGTCGCAAAGCAGCTTTGCACAATAAAAAGAAGTAAGTTTGTATGCAATGTGTATGAATCAAAATGATAAGATTGTCCCTGATGAGCAAGCCGAGGGCGACGGTGGCAAGGAAAAACTCCCAAGCCACCAGAGAGCGACCCCGACACGTCTCGCACCCAGACATTCCTCTGAATGGTTGAGGACACAATGAATGAAGCGTATGCGCAGGCTGCAATCATGTCCCTTCTCCTCCTTCTCCGTTTCGCGAACTTTGCATATATCGCAGCGCTAGCATCAAGCATATTTTGCCTTCGTTCATCTTGGCACTAGTGTGTAGTGCAAGAACCTAAGTATGCGCGATGTTTCAGACGGTATGGCAAGTGTAAACACTTGAATCGGATATGAGTCATAGTTGAAAGAACGTGTAAACAGACGGTCAGGAAAATCTGATATAGGCAACAAATCAGATTTGGGCATCGAGACCTGCAGTGTAAACGGGGCTTAAGTACTGTTCTTGTTCCAAAAAGGCTGACCTTCAAGTCTTAAAGTAACATCTGACTGTTATTTTTGTTGTTGTTGTTAGTTAATTATCTAATGCCTATGTGTTATTTTATAGTTTAGAAATTTCTGGTATTGTTCTAGAATGTAGAAAAAAAATCACTAAATAAAAAGCATTGAATTAGAAGGTGTGTTCAAACTTTTTACTATTTACAGTGGAACCTCGGATTGCGAGTAACGCAGGGTTCCGCAAGACGAGCAAAGATTTTTAATAAATTTTCACTTGAAAAACGAGCAAGTCTTGGTTTACGAGTGCCGAGTACCAGGTATCACGTATGCGCTCTTGTTTTGACACCGAGCATCACATGATCTCAACAGAGCCGATGATTTTTCTCCCACTAGCGCTGCAGAATTGTGGGTAATTGTCTCCCCTGCTGGGTCTTAGTGCTCGTCTCTTACTGGTATAATCAACATCTCCCTCTCTGTTTCAGCGTGTTGTTAGTCCTATGTGTGTGTGTGCACGTAATTTGACACGACACACACACACACACACACACACACACACACACACACACTCTCTCGCCTTTACACCCCCCTCCCTGGCTTCACACACACATATAGACACACACTCTCTGCTTTACACAGAAACTCTGCTCTGTCGTGATTCTTCTCAAAGGTAAGGTGCTGGTTCATTTGTTTGTTTGTTTTTTATTTTACAGCAGTGATTCCGTTAGTTTGGGCTCACACGAGTGTCATTAGCAAGATTTATTTTTTGTCCCGTTAAAACAGTGTTTTCCCGTTGTGTGTGTGTTTGTTGTGAAACTTAAAAAGCGAGGTGGGGGGAGGGAGGAGGAGTTTTACTGTGTAAGACGAGGCAAGGGGAGGGGCTAATTCCACACACACACACACACACACACACACACACACACACACACACACACACACACACACACACACACAAACACACACACACACAAATACACAGCACCTGTGCGCACAAATGGTAACACTTAGCTGTCGGGATTTATTTTAACTTTTTTTTGTTGTATTTTTACATATATTGTGTTAATTATTTTTATGTATTTTTTTGGGCTGTGGAACGAATAATTCGAGTTTTCATTATTTCTTATGGGAAAATTCAATTTGGTTTACAAGTGTTTTGGAATACGAGCCCGCTTCCAGAACGAATTATGCTTGTAATCCAAGGTTCCACTGTATATATATATATATATATATATATATATATATATATATTACATTTGAAACAAATGCCCCTGGTAATCAGCTATAGAACCAATACGTATAACCTGCATATAATCTGTGATATCTGTGATCTCATATCTATCGTAAATAGGAAATTATGTTTTCATTTTCCTACAGAGACATTTTTACAAGTCCCAGAAAGATCCATACCTTTGAGAACTGCCCACTGCATGACATCGTGTTCACTGTGTTAATGAGATCATGTGCATAAAGCTGTAATAAAAATAAACATAACACATTATTATATTTTATGACCTCAGTGTTATATAGTTAGAATGATTTTTTTTTTAAAAGTAAATATACAGGAGCCTCTACACTTTTCCCAAGCTGATTCTGATGATTGCTTTATTTTTTATTTAGATAGCATGAACAGGGAAACCAGATTATCTCATAATCTGATATATAAACGTTCCTCCTACTAAAACCATTCACAGAAAACTATCCTCAGCAACTTAAGTTCTTATGTGATGGCAGTATTTTTTATTTTTCATATTCAGAGCCTTCAAAATGGGAACAAAGCCGTCCTGGGACAGCGTGCACAGGAGCTTCACTCTCACTGGTCTGCAGGGTTTGGCTTGGAGCGTTATTAGACAGTGGGGTATGCCGACGCTCTCCAGTCTGTATGAGGGATGTGAAGGGAAGTGCCAGGGCTATGTTGTGAACTGGAGCGGTTGAGTGAGTTCAGTTAGTGGTATAAAGTCAGTGAAAGAATAAACCACTCTGGCCCGGCTCTGCAAGGGGTCGTGTGAGCTTACAGACAGAAAACAACCCTCTATATCTCTCTAGGATTCCTTGGATTGTTAGCTAACAAGCTAAATTAGCCATTAGAAATTCTAATTAGCAAGTCATTGTCATGAATCGATTGTCACTTTGTGTGGTGTTTAACACCCAGGTCTGAGGACAGGAGAAAGAGTCAGTACCATGTTAGTAATTACTAATGCTATATTTAAGTTTGTCCTTGTGACATAATTGATATCGACCTGGAATATTGGTTTTCTTGGTGCTTGAGTGAATTTAGAACCAAACATAAACTTCAGCATAACATATTGTGGATACATAGATCTATGCCAGGTAGACAGGGATGTGACTTGGAACTGCTGTTCATGTCCAATATGTTGGTGTGTTTAATGATGAAGAAGTTGGAAGAAGCGCATGAAGAAGTTTAGGTTGAAGATCAGGTGAAGATCAGAAGATCTGCGAAGTGGAACGTGCCTGAGACAGAGAGAGACAGAGAGAGAGAGAGAGAGACAGAGAGAGAGAGAGAAAGAGACAGAGGAAAATGTGTTAAACTTACAGTGGAATGAGGAAATCCAAAGATTCCATGAGCTCCATGATCCGATAAGTAAATGAAGATAGAATCATTTTTACAGCTGAAAGAGAACACGGAGAAATAAACAGAACTGTGTTCATTGAGGTACAGAATCTTTTATACCTTTCTCATACTCTATATGTGACGTCTACCAGAGGGAGTCTTACCTGGTCGAGGTGAACTTTAGAAAAGGAAGAAAAGCTCTGGACAGTTTTTAGATGCTGGAATGTTTAGGTTTTTGTCGGTACCACATATAGTACATGCAGAGACGACACATGTAGAAGGACTCAGAGCGACCATCTGTCTCTCTACACACAGCACGTGCGTTCGCTCCACACACACACACAGTGGTCATCTTATCTTGGTCACATTAGGTGGCCGTTACAGATTATAGCGGCATTAAACATTGTAGAAGAGGAGAAAGAGTCACTTCATGTTATAACAGCTACAAACTCAGGAGTCACTTCTATATTCTCTCTCTTCAAGTTTATAAGAAAAAAAAAAGCTAAATGTTGTCTTTTGTTAAACAGAAACCGTGAAGAACCGTAAACTCTTCTGTCTCTTCTGTACACGTCCCTGTGTGTGACCTGTAACATTCCTGAATGAGCGCAATAATATGAACCTGCGCTTCTGTCCGAGCTGCTGTTAGAGGGACCTAATTAACACTTTCTGACCCATCAGTATGTGGGCTGAAGGGACATCTGAGTTAGACAGAGACGCAGCAGACACAGTAAATACCTTTGTATGACTTTTTTTGGTCCTGTTTTCTTGACTGCGGCTGAATCTCCACGCAGTACGGCCAGGAAGTTTTCAGCTGATACATCCTGATAATAATGTAAAAAGATTCTTCCCAAATATTCCAAAAATAACCAAATCATTTATCTATCTATTTATTTATTTATTTATTTATTTGTGGATCACAGTAAACTGCCACCTCTCCAGTGTAGGACCCCTCCCCTGTAGGACCTCTCCAGTCCTTTAGGACCCCAGGGTACACATTCGGCCCGTTAGGTCTGTGGATAACGTTTCCAGGAATGGGATTTCTGCACAGAAAAAATTGTGATACTGATATGAAACTTGCGCTCTGATCCCGGCCTACTAACAACAACATGAATCAGATTTCAGAAACCACTGAGGACTTTGTGAAGTGTAAATCACATCTTAGATTTCACGGAGAAAAAAATATACAGCGGAACCTTGGATTACGAGCATAATTCGTTCCGGAAGTGGGCTCGTGTTCCAAAACACTCGTAAACCAAATAATCATTTCCCATAGGAAATAATGAAAACTCAAATTATTCGTTCCACAGCCCCAAAAAATAAATGCATAAAAATAATTAATACAATCTATAAAATGAAAATAAAACAAATTAATCTGCACTTTACCTTTAAAAAAAAGTACAAATAAATCCCTACAGATAAGTGTTTCCGTTGGTGCGTGTGTGTGTTCTTTGGTCCAAATCTTGGTAGTTTTGTTCCTGGTCTTGATCCTGTTGTTGGTTTTGTTTGTTTTACTCTGTAAAGCCTGTAATTAAGCCTTAACTGCATTCAAACACATCTGACACTCGCAGAGCTAAATGGGACTGGAACAGGGGGAACGCGTTTAGTACGAACTAAGAACTTTCACACTTGTACCACAGAGATATAAAACAAGAAAAAACTCTCTATACAGAGTGTCTAACACTCACTCGTTATTATTGGCGATATCGTCGTACATCATCACCACCATCTGTTCGTCTGGAACGCCGCTCTGTTGTGCCACCTGATAGGCGTGACACACATTGGCCTGAAAGAGAAACTGTAACTTTAGATTTGGCTTTAAAGGAAATGGTTTAACTCATCTCTAAACACCAAAAGATGTCATAAATATACAGTAGGCTGCTGTGCAAAAGTCTTGACCCCCATTTCTTCATATTAAATAGAAGGTAATTAAATGATGTATAGATGTTTTAATGCAACAGGTTCATCTGCACCTGTTTCTCACTGGGTCAGTGTTTAAGTTAGATGGATTTTTAATTATTGAATGATTCATTGGTCACCGCGTGGCTTAACAAACAAAAACATTCCTCTGAAACTGCTCAGGTACAGGAAGAGAACTAATCCTCAAGACTAAATGAATATGAAATATTCTGAATATGAAGAGATGAGGGGAGTCAAGACTTGCACACAGCACACAACCTCTAACAGGAAAATCAAGCTGTATTTAATATTATTTAATCTTCACACCTGATGTCTGTAGTTTTCCCAGCCTTTAGAACCTGACACCAGGAGAACCCACTGTCGCTTGCTGTAGCTTCCTCCCATATCGTCTACACAGTTCCTACAAAGCCGAATAATAGCAAATATTCCTGAACCAACCAAACCAACACCATAATCACTCGGGACATTTCACCAGCACGCCACCAGAGGGCACCCTGTATTCCAGGACACTAGGTGATTTATTGTGTATCATGTCATATACAACTGTTTTATTTGTTTGGAATGAATTTATTTCATGGATGTGAAAGTAATAAAAAGTGTGTTGTACATTAATAAATAAAAAAATAACTAGAATTGAATTAGAAGCCCTGCTATTGGATAATAAATCAACTTCAAGAGGTAATTGTTACCACATTCTGTTACTTAGAATCTCTCTCTCTCTCTCTCTCTCTCTCTCTCTCTCTCTCTCTCTCTCTCTCACACACACACACACACACACACAAAAAAAAAGATTTGTTGATCCAAGTGACCATTTAATATCTTATATGTAATTAGTTTTCCTTAATTAAATTACAGCCTCAGGCCATGTAGTTTTAAAGCTAAAATGATTTAGTCCTTTTGAACTGGATTCTAAATGCTACATGAAAGAGGAAATGTACTGAATCCTACCTGTTTTCTCTCCTGCGATGTCTTCAGCTCAGCTGTAGTTGGACTGAGGGTCCTGATCAGACACGTCTAAAGGTTTTATAACCTGCACACGTCCACTTTCACTTCAGCTCCTGAATCAGCAAGAAGGATTTTAGCAAAAAGGTTGAGTTTGATTGTCATTTTTTGTTGTTGTTGTTGTTGTTTCTGTAAACACAGTTCGTCATTTAGAATTCTATTTCAATTCAATTCAATTTTATTCGTATAGCGCGTTTAACAACTGACATCGTCGCAAAGCAGCTTTACACAATCATAAGAATTATTGAAGTGCGTATGAAATGTGAATCAGAATGATCAGATGGTCCCTGATGAACGAGCCGAGGGCGACGGTGCCGAGGGAAAAACTCCCTGAGATGGTGACAGGAAGAAACCTTGAGAGGAACCGGACTCAACAGGGAACCCATCCTCATCTGGGTGATAACGGAGAGCAGGGATTTGATCTGC
Organism: Clarias fuscus; assembly: GCA_030347435.1. Taxonomy (NCBI): domain Eukaryota; kingdom Metazoa; phylum Chordata; class Actinopteri; order Siluriformes; family Clariidae; genus Clarias; species Clarias fuscus. The sequence goes on along the minus strand of CM059220.1, from coordinate 1,483,450 downwards.
ACTCATACTGTGTGTTAGGAGGCTGGAAGTTCAGTATCACAGGAGACGTGTTTAAGTTCATATTGAAGGCTCAGTCTATAGACTGTAGGAAACTCCAGTCCTGAACTATCGAGCGACTGCAGTCACGAGTCCTCAGAGAACAGCTGTCTGCATCAGCCGAGGACAGGAGCGTCTTCATGGTGAAGTGGAACCGTCCCCAGTCACCGCACGCGTCCCAGACAGACCACACGGGACATCCATGTGATGAGATCTCTAATCAGAAGAGGGACACCAGGACGAGTCAGACAGGTCCAGAGGACAGAGGGGGTCTGGATCACTGGCAGCTCAGGAGAGACATGTGTAGTGAGACAGAGAGAGACAGGGAGAGGAGAAGAGAAGGAGAGACGGCAGTTAGGTACGGTCACAGTCAAACAAACTTAAATAGCTTCTGTTATACTGAACTTCCAGCAGTCTAACACACATGATGTCGTTATACTGTATAATCCCTGCTGTCCGTTATCACCCAGATGAGGATGGGTTCCCTGTTGAGTCTGGTTCCTCTCAAGGTTTCTTCCTGTCACCATCTCAGGGAGTTTCTCCTTGCCACCGTCACGCTCGGCTCGCTCATCAGGGACAATCTCATTATTATCTAAACACATTTTTTTCACTCATACACACTTATATAAATGTTCTTTTCATTGTGTCGGTTGTTAAAAGCACTATAGAAAGAAAATTGAATTGAATTGAATTCACTCCTACAATCTCTTGCACTACTGCGTTACTTCACCTTAATCATCTTATGCAGCTGTATGACACGTTATACAGTTATACTCATTCACATTGCTCTTTTATCTATTTATTTATTTATTTATTTATTTGTTGCATTTTTGATGTACTAATGGCTGTATGTGAGACTGAGAGGTTCAGATAAAGACATCACCATCACCCCTGTGTGTGTGTGTGTGTGTGTGTGTGTGTGTGTGTGTGTGTGTGTGTGTGTGTGTGTGTGTGTGAGATCCACAGACGCCCCAAACAAGCCAGCAGATTTAGTTTCATCTCCGAGCTTATCTGACTCTTTTACTTTCTACATCACTTTCAGTGTCATGCGTCGCTCCTCTTCTGTGTGATACAGAGCGGCTGGAAGAAGAGTCACGGAACAGTTTCTATTTTTTATTTTTGCCTTTTTTAAAATTTCATGTAACGTTTACAGATTTATCACAGGTTACAGGGAAACTGCTAAATGTTCATATAAATATAGAACGGTTTAAAGTCCTGTATGATCCTGAAGGTATTCTGATCATTACACAAATAAACTAACCAACTTAACAAATATTGTTAAAATATAAAAATAATTTTAAAAAAGTTAAAAAAAAAAATTATAATAAAAAAAGTAAATTAGGAAACCATTCAGAAATAAAACAGTAAATACATTAATAAACATTACATTACATGTAAATGTGTGTGTGTGTGTGTGTGTGTGTGTGTAAATGGCTACAAACAGCTGAGCGCCTGTTAATTGTTTTTTTTTTTCCATTAAAAATGTATTTATTTGTTTGCTTGTTAGTTTATAGTTTAATTCTTAATTATTTTCATGGTCTTTTTATTGTTTTTTTTTTGTTGTTGTTGTTTTATTTGGATTTTTATTCAAATTGTTTCTCCTGTTTCTTCTTCTTATTTACATATGATTAATAAATAAATCTGCCGTGTGCGGATCGTTAGATCTTTAATCAGCTCAGCGGTCTTGTATTACTTGCTGAATAATATGCTTTAAGAGGAATGTTTAAATGAATTTAAATAAACTGCATTCAATTACATTTAATGAAACAACAGTTAGCGCCGACTGAGTAATCTGACTGGACGAGAGGCATTTCACGAGTTTAGGAAAAACACACCACATCCATGAACATTTTTATTTCATTTAAAGCAAGTTATACTTTTGCTTCTTCTTCTTCCTCTTCCTTGAAACGTCAGCGAAACTGTGTAGTTTCTCAAAAACTATGAAGATAGAAACAGGTCTTGAGTCTTACAGAAGTGCGACTTGATATTTTACAGTCCGTCTCTATCCAGCACTTTTACTGATCTGATACCTGAAACAGCTCCCAGCTCAGAATACAACGTGTGTTACTGTAAGTAAGTGTGTTCCTGGATTTAAATAAAGTATTTGCGAACATTACAATGTTTTGGGTGTAATGAATAGGGTAAAATGTCATGGGTTCCCATGGCAACATTGTATGAGGGTGTTCAAGTCAAAGCAGGATTTCTGCGGAATATTAGAAATCAGTTCTGAGAGTAAATAAAAATTTATTTCTCCCTGTAATCCGCTGCTACACTAATGCACTTATCTTGTTTCACTAGTGCTTGGACACCATCAAGGTACAAAGTCATGAACGGACTGCCTGTCTGATTCACGTCTGAAACGCCGGCCTCCTTTAACGGCCCGAACATGTGGAAATGTCTTGGTGCGCGGTCAGGACAGGTGCCGAGTTCCCGTAATGTGCGAGTGGTGTTGGGGAATAATTGTGTGTGCAAGCTGGTAGCATCGATTTTTAAGGATCAGATGCTGAATGTTCACGGGAACGACTGCTAGTGAGCTCCGAGCCACCACGGCAGGGGACGTCATTCGCAGATGTACGGCCTTCTTTAAAAATGTTTTTTTCTGCGGCTAAGAGTCTCATCACCGTACCGTGCTCGATGTCTTCTGTAAATGTCAATCACGTTTACACACAGGGGAAATGTGTCCCAGTACAGGGAAGGAGAAGTGTATGTCATGATTTACTTGCTGCAGGTCCTAAAGTAGGCCTATTTAACATTTAAATGTTTACATTAAGCACGCATCACCTGTTTATTAAAGGTTTATGTTGCAGAACATCATCTTTCACGGTGGCGTTCGTAAATTTGGGCCTTATTAGAAGAAATATGTTAGAACAAAGTCACACATCCTGTATCCACACAGTCGACACTCTTCCCAGCAGTAAACGCCCCCAATGACGACTGAACATCGCCATGACAACCAAATATTCTACATTCTATTACATCTTAGCTAATAGTAGCTATTCCCGGACTTAAATCATCATTCTTTGAAAACGTCTTCTAAAGATATTAGTTTAAAAAAACGTATTTCTTTTCAGGTTAAATAAAATAATATTAACTTAACATGCTCATTTAGAGTACATGAGAAAAGCTAAAAATAGCAACTTATCTTATATTAACTTTCACTGGTTTCACTTTTAATTATGTAAAAGTTAGACATTTCATCCTTTGACTTTATCCATCATCTTGGGTCAGCCCTTTACTAACATAAATATGCTAATTTCAATACAGAATATTACTGCACTTAATGAATTCTAATGAAATTTCTAACATTGTCATGTCATAAATATATATTTTTATTCTCAGAGTTTTTGTTCAGGAATTCTGGAACTGGACTTTTTATCATCAATTTATCATCACTAGTCCAGCTACCTGGAGAACATGCTACAGTACCCTCCTGTTTTGCCTCATCTGCTAGGTTTCTGGGCCAATACACGTAACTGGGCAGCGCAGTGGAGCTTCCTTCTGCCCTGAACTGATTTAAATGCTTAGAGATACAAATTTCCAAGACTTTTTCCAAAAAAAATTTTTTTTTAAAATAAACATTTTCTGATTAAACAAAAAAAAAAAAAATCCTTGTTATTGTCATTTTTATGTCGCCAATCAAAGTCAGTGAAAATATCGTATATTCCTTAATCAAGTGACCACACTTGGTAACTTCCGTTGAAATTGTATTTTTTTGTTATGTGTTTTGTGAAATTTTTGTTTGCCCCCCCCCTTTTTCATGTTTACCCTGGACACCTATTACCAGGTGAGGAAGCTTACATAGTAACTTCACCGATCTTGATTTGCAACATAAAAATGACAATGAAAAATCTGGAAAAAAGAAAAAAGGCTTGGAAAGTCTTAAAATTTTGAAACCTGTAAAAGGAAATTGTCCCTCATCTGTCCAGGGTATAATATAAAATTTAAATATACTTTTGAAAGAATAAATGAAAATGAAAATGAAAAGGTACAGTTTAGCATTTACAGTATCTACACATGCAGAACCGCAGATGAACAAATCACAAGTATTTCAAAAAGCTTGAGAGTTTTATTAATTCACAGAAATCCAGAACATCTAAATTCGATTTAATTTTAATTTAAATTTTTTTGTATAACGTTTTTAACAACAGTTATTGTCGCAAAGCAGCTTCACAGAATCAAAAGAAAATTATGGAAACACGTATGAAGTGTTCGAGCAGACGTCTAACATGGAGATACAGAAGTCACAATAATCCTGTTATGAATCTATTAATGTTTGATACCAAGGCACTGAAAGTTTGTTCATTCACAGAGAGAGAGAGAGAGAGATCGCCAACTTATCATCATTTCCATTTTAATTCTATTTTATTACTTGTACATAGATATGTAATAAATTATACAGCCAAAGGTTTTCAATATTTTCTGCTGTAAGGAGCGTTACAGGAGCGTTACAGGAGCGTTACAGGAGCGTTACAGGAGGTGGTTTATACCTGCAGACATTCGTCTCTTTGATGAGTCCACCGTCCGGGTCCTGGCGAGGAGTGAACTGACACTGTACATGTCCATCCTCTCGACTGCTGGACAATCTCACACACAATATTTACACAGAGTGTCTTCTCAAGACATTCTACCTCCTTATACACTTATTCATACGGGTTCATTTCTGCACACGTACATGCACACGATACGTCTTTGTATTTGGTTCGTTTTTATTTTTTTGTCTCCTTCCCTCCTGAGCGTCTTCTCTCCTAAGCACTTGTGTATGTGTTAGCTTCACCACTGTTTACTGTCTGTAAACTTCCCTCTGGATTAATAAAGGTCTACCCGATTGTAATTGTCTTTGTTCCAATACTTTTGGACACCACATTTAAATTGTATTTGTCACGTACACGGCCGTAGACGGTGCGATATGCAGGGAAACGCTTAGGCGTATACGAGTGTCTTAATAATGTAATGTATAATGTAAGTGAGCGTTACTCGTTATAGCTGAAACGCTTTCTGTGCTTGAAAGAACGGGAAATTCATTCATTATTTATAATTTTTTTAAAATAAATTCTAATATGTGACGCACCACACGGATGGCTCCAGATTTCTCTACATCTGTCAGTGACAACAAAGGATCTTTAATTTGAACTAAAATTCCTTTAAAGCAAAAAACTAAACTGAGCTAAACTGACACTGTAACGTTGTCTCCTTCGGTTTGTTCCCCGTCACTGTGACCTGATTTAACCTCAGCGTGAGGAAATATTTATACACACAGATTTTTTTATAAAATGCTGGAACAGAAAACAGTCTGAATGAAAGTACAGATGATTTTAGAAATAAGAGATAAAGACTTCGTCCCACATGCAAATATCTCGAATCTGAAATTAGTGTTAAGGTTTGACATTATTAAATCAATTTCTAAACATGTGTATTGATTTTACGTGGATTTGTCTCACACAGGTGAAGAGTCATGTGCTTGTGTTTATAATAATAATAATAATAATAATAATAATAATAATAAACACAGACACAGTCCGTTAGTGTGGATCACGTTCCTCCTACAACGGCGTAATTTTTCACACATTACAACGGAAACAAAAATAAATCACGAAATCTATAAACACACACGTACTGCATTCTAACTGTGTGTGTGTGTGTGTTCAGGAGTCGTACTCTTGTCCGATGTACTTTGCGATGGTGCTCAGCTGAATGTTGCTCGTTCCCTCATAGATGGTTCCTGTGACAAAGCGCGCACACACACACACACACACACACACACACACATTTGTGAGTAATAAGACTCTGTGTGTCGTGCTGTTACAGGAAGATGATCAGCATCACAATGGTGTAATGAAGCAGAGCTACTGTCACCTTAATGATCATTATTTTCCCACAACAGTACAACCTAGAGTGTGTGTGCGTGTGTGTGTGTGTGTGTGTTGTACACACTCACCTATCTTACAGTCTCTGTAGTATTTCTCTATAGGATAGTCCTTGGTGAAGCCGACGCCTCCCATCCACTCAATACACTTTGACGTGGTTAACGTGGCCACCTGCGCGCGCACACACACACACACACACACACACACGTCTCTGTGACTCCCTCCATCCTCCTGTCTGCCCTCCTCCTTCTCTCTCTCTCTCTTTTGATCTCCTCCTCCACTGTCTCCTCTCATCTCTTCACTCTTCCTTCTGTCTTTCCTCTCATTGTCTCCTTCACTTCCTTATTTCCTCCTAGTTCTCCTCCTCCCCTCACTTTCCTCTCATTTCTTTGCTCTTTCCCTTCTTCTTTTTTCTCTCTTTCTTTATCAGTCACTTTGTTTCCTTCACACTTTCTTGTTTATCCCCCCCCCCCCTCCGTTCCTGTCCCTTCTTCTTTCCCTCCCGTTTTCTCTTTCCCGCGTCTCATACTCAGACAGATGTGTGGAGGGTTTGATGAATATTACACATACATGAGATATGGAGTGTGTGTGAGGAGGAATGCTGAAATGATTGAGGATGAAGTTAAAGTTCTAGTGAGTGAGTGTGTGTGCGTGAGTGACCTCTGAGGAGAAGTACTTGGCCATGCAGGCCTCTTTAACGAAGGGTCGCCCCGCCTCCCTCAGCCTCGCCGCGTTGTAGGTCAGCAGCCTCGCCGCCTCCAGCTGAGTCGCCACCTGAGAGATCTGATGCTGCATCCCCTAGAAATGACGCCAAAATAATAATAATAAGACGTGTGTTAGAGACGAGTGTGCATGATGGAGGAGATCTGAGCTGTGCGAGTTTGTACGCGTCCCTGTTAAAGTCTCTGCTAGAGAGACAATCCTGAGCGCTCCTGAGACCCACAGGCCGCTTCTTGTCCTTCGGGACACGAACCCGTCTCACCGGGGGATGGGACTCGGGTACAGGCCGGATGGTGAGTATGTGGCAGCAGGGGCGTGGCCAAGTGTGTCTGCGATGGGAGCTGAGAGTGTTAAGTGACGAAAAGGTTAAACCTGATTATCGTCCTGTGCTGCAGCGAGTCTTGGAGACGAAATGAAACGAAGTGCCAAGAGTTTAACAAGAGATGAGAGAGTGAGTGTGTGTGTGTGTGTGTGTGTGTGTGTGTGTGTGTGTGTGTGTGTGTGTGTGTGTGTGTGTGTGTGTGTGTGTGTTACCTGGAAGTCAAATATGCGCTTGCCGAACTGGACCCTCTGCCTGGTGTAGGGAATGGTGTGATCGAAACACCCCTGAGCCAAACCCAGCATCTGAGGACACACAGATCAAACCCAGGCACAGGAAGTGTGTTTACAGAGCAGAGCGAGAGAGCGGATCAGAACCGGCGTACCTGTGCTGCGATACCGATCCTGCCCTCGTTCAGCATCCCGATGGCGTATTTATAGCCCTGACCCACTTCACCCAGGATGTTCTTCTCGCTCACCTGCAGCACGAGGAACACCACGGTCACACACACACACACACACACCATCTCTACATAGCATTAATGCACCATGACTACAGCAAGGTCCATCCCTGAGAATGTAGGCACTGAGACAGTGTGTGTGTGTGTGTGTGTGTGTGTGTGTGTGTGTGTGTGTACCGTGACATTATCGAAGAGGAGTGCGCAGGTAGATGAGGCTCTCAGACCCAGTTTGTTCTCCTTCTTGCCGATGTGAAGCCCCTCTGTGTCCCGATCCACGATGAAGCACGTGATCCCCCTGTAACCCTGTCTCACACACACACACACACACACACACACACACACACACACACACACACACACACACACACACACACACACACACACACACACACACACACACACACGCACACACTGCTGTTTTGGAAGGTTTCAGTCACAACTGCCCATTTGTGTGTGAAGGTTAGTGTGTGTGTGTGTGTGTGTGTGTGTGTGAGCCTCACAGCTGAGGCATCTGCATTAGCCATGACCAGAAACACTCCTGCGTACTCGGCGCTGCTGATCCACATCTTTGATCCGTTAATGACGTACTGATCGCCGCGTTTCTCCGCTCGAGTCTTCAGAGAGAGAAAGCGTCGCTTCCAGAGCCGGCCTCGGATAAACAGAAACTCCCAATCTGAAGAAACACACACACACACACACACACACAGTCAGTCGCAGTGGAGGAGGCGTGGCCCCTGTGCGTCAGTCGCAGTGGAGGAGGCGTGGCCCCTGTGCGTCAGTCGCAGTGGAGGAGGCGTGGCCCCTGTGCGTCAGTCGCAGTGGAGGAGGCGTGGCCCCTGTGCGTCAGTCGCAGTGGAGGAGGCGTGGCCTCTGTGCGTCTCTCACTGTGTCAGACGCGAGGCGAGGGAGATATTTCTTCTTCTGCTCCTCGGTGCCCAGTTTAATCATCAGCGTGTTAATCAGCGTGTTCTGGATGTCACACAGCACCGATATGGACGGGTCCACCTTCGCCAACTCCTCAATCACCAGGATGGAGGAGAAGAAGGAGGAGCCTGTACCACCGTACTCTGTGCTGATCTCAATCCCCATCAACTGCAACACACACCAACATGTTAGTGTAGTGAGTCCTGTAACCTCTGCTGACCTGCAGTGAACACACCCACAGACACACACACCCACAGACACACACACCCACAGACACACACACCCACAGACACACACACCCACAGACACACACACCCACAGACACACACACCCACAGACACACACACCCACAGACACACCCACAGACACCCACAGACACACACACACTGACCCCCTGCTGGAACAGAGAGCTGAGCACTTCCGGCTCCATCGTAGACGTCTCATCCATCTGAGACACAAAGGGAGCGATGCGCTCCTGAGCGAACTTCTTCACTGTCAACACAAACATACAGGACGAGTTTCATCACCGGTGTTCAGTTCAGATTTACAGACGTCCCTGCTGGGTCGATTACTGACAGTTTGATTTTTGATGGCTGTAAACATTTCCGTGGATTTATATGGAATACAAACAACAATCTTTAATCAAACTTCAGTGAATCTTCATTTGCATCCGCGGACTTCTTGTGTTTGATCTCACATCACTGCTTTTTATTACCATCGCGGTTAGCAACACGTGAGACAAACTGGTTTTAAACTTCACACAGGAAGAATAAACAGTTCAGTTTTCATGGTCTACATTCCTGTTTTTGGAGTAATCCATGCTGTGTCATGCTTTCATTTCTATTTCTTCTGCACACTCAGTAAACTATCGTGTGATTGAATCTGTTGAGTGATGCGTATAGCCGCGCCCACCTTGAGGGGAAAGCGCTAGGGTACTGGTCTATTAATTATTCTCATTTATCAGAAAATACATTATATACATGTACAGTCGTGGCCAAAAGTTGAGAATGACACAAATATTAGTTTTCACAAAGTTTGCTGCTAAACTGCTTTTAGACCTTTGTTTCAGTTGTTTCTGTGATGTACTGAAATATAATTACAAGCACTTCATACGTTTCAAAGGCTTTTATCGACATTTACATGACATTTATGCAAAGAGTCAGTATTTGCAGTGTTGGCGCTTCTTTTTCAGTACCTCTGCAATTCGACTGGGCTGCTCTCAATCAACTTCTGGGCCAAATCCTGACTGATAGCAACCCATTCTTTCATAATCACTTCTTGGAGTTTGTCAGAATTACTGGGTTTTTGTTTGTCCACCCGCCTCTTGAGGATTGACCACAAGTTCTCAATAGGATTAAGATCTGGGGAGTTTCCAGGCCATGGACCCAAAATTTCAATGTTTTGGTCCCCGAGCCACTTAGTTCTCACTTTTGCCTTATGGCACGGTGCTCCATCGTGCTGGAAAATGCATTGTTCTTCACCAAACTGTTGTTGGATTGTTGGAAGAAGTTGCTGTTGGAGGGTGTTTTGGTACCATTCTTTATTCATGGCTGTGTTTTTGGGCTAAATTGTGAGTGAGCCGACTCCCTTGGATGAGAAGCAACCCCACACATGAATGGTCTCAGGATGCTTTATTGTTGGCATGACACAGGACTGATGGTAGCGCTCATCTTTTCTTCTCCGGACAAGCCTTTTTCCAGATGCCCCAAACAATTGGAAAGAGGCTTCATCCGAGAATATGACTTTGCCCCAGTCCTCAGCAGTCCATTCGCCATACTTTTTGCAGCAGATCAATCTGTCCCTGATGTTTTTTTTGGAGAGAAGTGGCTTCTTTGCGGCCCTTCTTGACACCAGGCCATCTTCCAAAAGTCTTGGCCTCATTCCTGAGCAGCTCTGCACTGGTGGCACTCCGATCCCGCAGCTGAATCCTCTTTAGGAGACGATCCTAGCGCTTGCTGGACTTTCTTGGACGCCCTGAAGCCTTCTTAACAAGAATTGAACCTCTTTCCTTGAAGTTCTTGATGATCCTATAAATTATTGATTTAGGTGCAATCTTAGTAGCCACAATATCCTTGCCTGTGAAGCCATTTTTATGCAACGCAATAATGGCTGCACGCGTTTCTTTGCAGGTCACCATGGTTAACAATGAAAGAACAATGATTTCAAGCATCACCCTCCTTTTAACATGTCAAGTCTGCCATTCTAACCCAATCAGCCTGACATAATGATCTCCAGCCTTGTGCTCGTCAACATTCTCACCTGAGTTAACAAGACGATTACTGAAATGATCTCAGCAGCTCCTTTAATGACAGCAATGAAATGCAGTGGAAAGTTTTTTTCGGGGTTAAGTTAATTTTCATGGCAAAGAAGGACTATGCAATTCATCTGATCACTCTTCATAACATTCTGGAGTATATGCAAATTGCTATTATAAAAACTTAAGCAGCAACTTTTCCAATTTCCAATATTTTCAAAACTTTTGGCCACGACTGTATGTTGGCGTTTATACTCGTCCTCACCCGTTTCCCTCATCATGGTCTCCTCCTCCGAGTACGTCTGTAAAGGAGGAAATCCGGCTGCTGGAGATGAGAGGAGACGCAGAGACGGCCGACATGTAGCCCAGGGCGGGGTCAGCTGCCTGCTCACCTACAGACCACACCCACAACACGATAATGAGAACCGTCAGAGGAACACAGACACTCGGTCTCTCTTACACACAAATGTTCCCTCCCTCCCATTTACTCATTTATTTATTTATAACAATGTTTAAAATAATAAAATAAAATAATTTTCACATAATTAATATCTGAAACTTTATCTCATATATCATACATCACATTACTTTTAATAAAAAAAAATTAATTAAATTTTTTTTCAATAAAAATTCAGATTTCAATTTCAAGTCAAGTCAAATCACCTGATCCGTGGTTTTTTTTTTTCTAAATACGTGTACACATTTATATTTTTATCAAAAAAAAAACAAAAAAACAAACACATTTGCTAAATACAGTTTCACACCCTTTAATATTTTAGTGTCTGACTTTTTAAATTATTTTTTTAATTCAAATCGAACGATCTTAACTGTCAATCAGATGAAACTCGGCCAGTTTAGATTTCGCATGAAAAGACATAAACCTGAAAAAGTGTATTATTCTAAAGTGCAAAATTGTTAAAACATTGCAACATGAATTTGACACGGTTACGGATACTACAGATTTATTAATTTATTTATGTTTTGATAAAAATCCTTAATTTTGCACAGAATGTTTTAAATGAAGCAACAGTTGTTTACAGGTCAGATGCTTCTAGAAGCTTCCACCAATTTCAGTATCAATACTCATAAAGAATTATGAATAATTTTCGTTTTAAATGATTATCCTTTAAAGTGAGACAGTATTAACTTGAATTTTTATGGAAGCGAGATCGGTCACTTTCATGTTGTATAAACTTCAGAAGGAGCTTCTCTGGTCACACAGATTTTCTGTATTATATGTATAATATATATATATATATATATATATATATATATATATATATATATATATATATATATATATATATATTTTATTTATTTATTTTTTTTAACAGGCACCAACACTGTGTTCTTGCCAGAGGTGTAAGTCAGGCTTTATGCCACCAGTCATTATCTTGAATATGAATATAATTTTTTAAAAAAATGAAATGAATCTCGCAGCCGGAGGTCTAGAGAGAGCTGATTGGCCGAGCTCTCTCAGAGGGGAGGGATGAGAGGTACTTAGTGCTCCCACATTAATCACGGCTCTACAGCCAATCAGGGGCGTCTGTGAGCTCGCGCAACGGAGGGAGCGGATAGCGCTGTCCTCCGAGTGTGTTACGCCGCCCCCAACGGTGCGCGAGCGAGCAGTTCGAAAGGATGCGGTCGGCTGGCGTCACGTGGTTCGGAGGAAACACGTGATAGTCTTCGGCCCTCCCGGCTGAGTGGTAGTAGTAGCCTTAATGTGGGAGCCCCCTAGTGACGGGGAGGAATTGGACACGACTAAATTAGGGAGAAAATCGAGGGAAAAAAAAAAAAAATGAAATGAAATTAAAAAAATTCCCTCTAAACGTAATCTAATCTAATCTAATCATCGCCCTAAGTAATCCATTACATCATCATTGTTCGACACCAGCCTCACCTGCTAAGTCGATAAAACACAGTTATTAATCTGCATCAAATGCAAAGAAAAGATAAGACAAAGTAAAGTGTTATAATTTGACTCGAGTTGTATGTTAGACTTCAGGTTAGTTTAGCGCAGTGAATCTGAAAATAAAACTATCTAATCTATAACATCACGATATGATGATCAGCATTTTATTTAAATAAATGAAACAAATAAATGATCAGCGGTTACATGCTTTATATGTGGCCTGAACAACAACAAATCACAGAAAAAGCTTCAATTAATTTACTCACAGTAAGGTTGTATAATATTGTGACATTGTGATCTAATCAGAAGATTCCTGTGCCCTGAGAACAGACCCCCCCCCCCCCACCCCCACTGTGCTTCCTGATGTCTTCTGTGGTAACACCTTCTATATCCTGTACCCAGACGAGTGTACATCCAGACGGCTCTTGTCTGCTAGAACCCTTTAGTTTAATCAGGAGAATGTAAATGTATTTCCTCTCTCCTGTCTGTCTCCGGGTCTCTCTGTGACTGACATGTGAATATCTGGTTCTTTTGATGTTCAGGATGTAGCACCGTTTAAATGTGCTCTCTTTTGCTGAGATCAACAAGCTAAAACTCTTCTTCTCTTAGTTAAAAACTCAGCTCGGACTCACTTCTTCGTCAATTAAATCCCAACACTCACCTTTCCGAAGAGTCTGAGCAAGGGCGCCGCCATTTTGCTACTCTTGTTTACATACGGGTTCTTCCTGTCCGTCGTTTAAAATACTCGGGTGGATCCGAGACAATTGTATGATATTGATACATTTGCTTATACGCCACATGTTAAACAGTATATTTTGACATTAGAATTCGCAAAATAAACGGTATTTATATAAGTTAAAGTGATTCGTGAATATAATACTGTTGTCTTTATTTTATTTACTTATTTTATTATACCTAGGAACCTATTTTATTTTCTCATCCGGGACCAAATTCAGGGTTACACCACAGTAGTTGCACCCCTTTACACACCCGTAGTCGTGTCAATTCTGCTTACTATGTTAGGATTGGCTGGAATCTAGAGCACGCGCAGACTCTTTGTCCAATCTAATTGTGGGATGAAAATTGTTGACCAATCATCACGCTGCAGGCGGGGTTTGTCGGACAGCGGCTGGGGGAAAAAAAAACAAACAGGTTTGTTAGCTGTTACCGCAGGTTAGCTACAGCATTAGCTTAGGTTATTGTGTGTATTATTTGCGTTTGTTTACGGTGTATAACAGTTTTGTTGGAATTATATAATAATGTAACTTCGTGTCGTTCCTGTTTATTTTATTTGTACTTTTTAAATTCAATTTTAAGCATATTGTACTATTTCTGTCGGCTGCTAAGTCACCTGCTCGCCGAAACACAGGTAACGTTCAGATATCGCGATTTATTATTATTATTATATATATATATTTTTTTTTTACAAATAAATCGAATCAGTTTGAAAGAATCATCAAATAATTTTCCAATAAAAATCACTGACATATTTAAAGGAAAAATTGCTATATCTCAGGAAGGAAAAGCAGAAATGTATTAATTCTACTGCATATTTTTTCTTTCTTTTTTATTGTAAAGTAATTACGAATAAAACAAATTATAAAAACAAATATGATAAAGATAAATAAAACATTATTTTTGTAGTCAATACATTCCATATAAGGAGGTGACAAATGATGCCATTGGAGTGACTTTAATTGTACATTGCTGCATAACCACGCCCACTTTGTACATAAATTTGTACGTTAATTGGTTTAAACTGTGTGTGTATTTGTGTCAGATCGGCGTAGATGCGGATCGAGCGCACAGGTCTGGCAGCGCGTCCCGGTTGGACGATGAACGAGATGAAGTCGGAGCCTCTGGACTTTGTGAGAGATTTTCAGGAGTACCTTGATCAGCAGACACATCATGTGAACGCGCTCTCATCTTCCGTGAACGGGGACAAAAGTGATGAGGATCTGCAGGCAGGTAAGAGACGGCCATACACGGTGGTATCGAAATGTTTCGAGACTGGTTTTGTAACACGCCAACAGATGGCAGCACAAATCCAGGTGAAAGGTTACCGTTTTGACAATATTGTGAAGATCCGGCGTGAATCGCAGAAGGTGCTTGAGACACTTTCGTAAAGAAGACTACCAGGCCATATTCCAGAAGTGGCAGGAACACTGGGAGTGCTGTATTTCAGAGCAAATAAAATTCAAATTCAAATTTTATTTGTCACATACACAGAACGATATGCAGTGAAATGCTTATACGACCGCCCGTGACCTTAATTTTTTTTACAAGAAATAAGGAAATAAATAGTGAAATAGAATGAAAATAGAGTAGTTAAACTATAAAACAAGATGCCAGATACAAAAATTTTCAAAAATATATAGGAAATCTAAAAATATAAAATATAACAACTTATGAAAACAAGGGGACTACTCTGAGGGTTTATAAACATGGATACATTTAGCACTTTCTTGTAAACTGAGCTAATCTCGAAACTTTTTGATACCACACATCAAGTTGCTGCCTTGGAAGCGACACCCACAAAAATTTTGGGGCATGGCTATGTAGGGATCGGTACTGATCAGGTCAGAGTTTGTCATGCTTCTTGTGTATGTGTTTGTTCAGGTGAGTGTGAGATGGAACACAATGCGATGGATCACCTGGCGTCTATAGAGGTGCGTCTGGACACGGACGGATTCGAGAGGACACGAGACGGAAAATTTAGGTGTCGCTTCTGCAATTACGCCAGCAAGGGGCAGGCTAGAGTCATTGAGCACATGCGCATACACACAGGTCTGAATTAATTTTTTTCCGCTACATGATTTGAAAGATTTTACACAGCTGTATGTTGATTTTGTCCTTTCTTTCTTTCTTTCTTTCTTTTTTTGTGCATGTGTGAAGGAGAGAAGCCTCACCGTTGTCAGCTCTGTCCGTTCTCCTCGGCGTACGAGCGACAGCTGGAGGCACACATGCGCTCACACACGGGTGAGAAGCCGTACAAGTGTGACCTCTGTCCGTTCCGCTGTAACGACCGGAGCAACCTGTCGCACCATCGCCGCCGCAGACACAAACTCCGCCCCCTGTCCAACGCGGCTTCGACGCAGACCAAACAGGAATCGGTGATCATCTCCGATGACAAGCCCCGCCCTCTTTCTCGACAGGCAGCCAATCAGGAGCAAGACAGCGGCGACGGGTTGCGTCCCAGTACACCGAACCAGGCTACGGAGGGCTACGAAAGGGAGGTCAAAGGTCATGCTCTGACTCCGCCCTCACAGGACCCTACTGCAGACAGGCTCCTGAGTCTGGAGTCTTCCCCGGCGCAGACCAACGCGCAGACGCTGTTCTTCTGCCCGCACTGCCAGATTTATTTCCTCGATAACGTGCTGTACACCGTGCATATGGGTTGCCATGGTTACGATCAGCCGTTTCAGTGTAACGTCTGCGGCGTGCACTGCAGTGACAAGTACGAGTTCACGTGTCACTTCGCTCAAGGACAGCACCGCAAGTGACTCACACCCACGTCTGTGTCTCAAAAAAAAAAAAACATTTTTAGGCATTCATATATACAGACACGCCCACTTTCTCTTCTGTGGTCTTCGAGCCACGCCCCCCTCTCTGAGCTGTAATTATTTATGTATTGGTTATCGTTTCAGGGACTCAAAGCCACACCCACCTTCAGCCGTTCTCAATTTAGTTCACTTCATGTAAAGACCACACCCTCTTTCTATTCTATGTAGTTTAAGCCACACCCACAGAGAGAGCTCTTCGAGCCATTTCAGTGACACGCCCACATCACTTTTTTAATGGTATTGTAACACCACATGCACTCAAGTGTTCATTGTTGTATGAAATTTAAAGGACACACCCACTTGCATGTGAAGGACACGCCCACATGGAACATGGGGATGTCAGTAGTTAAGATGTGATTTTAAGGTCCCAGATTTATACACCAGTAGCTCTGGATTCAGCACAACTATATTTAGTTCCCTGGCTCGTAAGCCACGCCTATCTCATTTACATAGTCATTGTGTCATTTGAAGGGCACACCCAATTTCTCCTATGTTTTCTTAGTCTTCAAACCACGCCCACTCAGAACAGCTCTAATTGTTCCGTACATTATGTAATTTAAAGGCCACGCCCATTTTCCCATCTCCATTTATTTTATAGTCTTAAAGCCACGCCCACTCTGAACACATATCTACAGTGTGTAGCCACAACGATTTCCCTTCCAGCACCCTGAGCCGTTCAAATTGTCATTAGTCATTTAAAGACACGCCCTCATTTTCTCTCATCTGAAAGCCATGCCAACATATAATTAACTAATTTATAGTTTAAAGGTCACACCCACTTTCTGTTCTAAGACATTACACAAAACTACAGTTTCACTAGTACAAGCTCCACCCATTAGGAGCTGTTTAAATTTTTTTTTTTTTACATGTATAGTAAACAAAGGCCACGCCCACTCAGAGACACTGTTGCTTCTGTTTAAAGAATTTTCATGTTTATGGATTTTAAACCACACCCATAAACTATTAATAATGTTTATAAAAATATATAGAAATATAAACCAACTTTATTTGCCTGTAATTAGAATCCGGATTTTAACTGTTTCTCAGAACTGTTGCAATATTTATAATAAAAACATGTTAATAAAATTACTTTTTTTTACATGGTATTTGTAACAGTTTAATTTTAATCCCTTTTATTTTATTTTCACATTTCTATTGGTTCTAAAACTTTCTAACAGAGAAGCTTTTTAAAAAAAATTTTGCACAAAAATCTCTGATTTATTTTTTTAAAAGTCAAGGAAAATCTGTTTTCTGTTCTGTTGTGTGTAAAATGGTTATAAAGTACTGGTGAGAAAGAGGTGTAGCATCATGTGGGTTTTGAGGTTGATTGAATATCAAAATTACATTTAATACACAAATAAAAATAAAGCACAAGAACAAGATAAAAAAAAATAGAATTACAATAAAATACAAAATGTCATCACAAAGATATTTATACAGTAATTATGAGAAGGAAATATTAAATGTACTGTATATAAAAATTAAACAAATATTAAAAAATGCAATTGTACCTCAGTTTTCTGAAAAATAAAAACAAGAATATAATTTTTACTTTTTATTGTAATTTACAATAGAACTTCATTTAAATAAGTATTAATGAGGTATTTAATGCGCTTGTAATTTACAGTAAAAGATTTCATTAAAGTATATAAGACTCATTGCGATCAATAATAAATAAGTAGATTAAGATTTTTATTAGGTTATTTTAAGTTAATAGAGAGAAAAGTGAGCTTGATGTGAGCAGAGCTAAGGAGAGAGAGTGTATTAATGGTGGAAGTGAAACTTAATTACTGGAAGTGCTGGGAAAAGTGCACAGTCCTGAGAAACTCACCAGATTTACTGCATATTTCACCTTATTCCACTTTAGAATATCAGCTCCGTTAACGTCCAGGGTTCTGGGGTCGAGTCCCAAATAAATATAAAGCTAGTGCACTATGTAGGGTGTACAAACCCTTGTTCCACACAACAAGTAGTGCCCTTGATCATGGGTTAGAGAGGGATTTGGGGTTCAGTCTTGAAGCTAGTTAGCTTTGTAGCTAAGTGTTAGCCGTGAACAGAACGACACGGTTGGTTCAGAGGCGATTCAGAATGCCTTAGAAGTGATTACTGCAGAGACATGAGGCGTGTTGTTTAAGACGACATAACGTTATCAGATGTGTGTTGTTGCTGAAAGTGCTTCTGTGACTGGGTGTGAATGTGGGCGTGGTCAGGCAGCTGCTCTCTCTTCAGTACTGCGGGCCGTACAGACCGACTCTCACCCACGCTGAGACACACAGTGAGTGTCATTAACCACTGGACAACACCTGGGACACGCCCAGTCACACAACCAGTTACACCTCACAGTGCTGTTACTGTCTGTTATCAGCACTCGTGGAATAACGCCTCTCGTCCAATCAGATCACTCGGATGGAACTAATTGTTGTGTAATTGTGCTTTTGATATAAAAGTACAAGCAAGAGAAATTACTGTTAGAGTCAATATTAGAAAGAGATATGTTTGTTATAATGTCCTTTAAAACAAATCCGCTTGTGTGTTACGATTGTTTAGATCGTTCATTCGTGAGAACTATGAGCCAATCATGGAGAATGAGGGCGGGACTTAATGTAAACTGTAGTGTTTACTTTTAGGTTTTTAATAAGAACAGTGTCATGAATATTTATTTATTATTAAATATCAGCATCAGTTTGAGTCAGAAATATGTTTTACATGAATTTTTAAAATAAGATTATGGGTAATGATGAGGATTATTTTGCTAATGGTCAGTGAATGAAGAACAATTATATACAGTGGAACCTCGGATTGCGAGTAACGAGAAATAAAAGCATGTCTTGGTTTACGAGTGCCAAGTTTTTTGACACCGACACACACACACACTCTCTCGCCTTTACACCACCCTTCCCCGGCTTCACACAGACACACACACTCTGCTCTACACAGAAACTCTGCTCTGTCGCGATTCTTTTCAAAGGTAAGGTGCTGGTTCATTTGTTTTTTTTACAGCAGTGATTCCGTTAGTCTGCGCTCACGCAAGAGTCATTAGAGAGATTTCTTTTTTCCCCGTTAAAAGTGTTTCCGTCGTGTGTGTGTTTGTTGTGAAACCTAAAAAGCGAGGTGCGGGAGGGAGGAGTTTTACTGTGTAAGACGAGGCCCAGGGAAGGGGCTAATCCCACACACACACAAATACATGGCGCCTGCACGCACAAACGGAAACACTTATCTGTTGGGATTTATTTTAGCTTTTTTTAAAGTTACTTTATATATTGGATTAATTATTTTTCTGTATTTATTTTTTTGGGCTGTGGAACAAATTATTTGAGTTTTCATTATTTCTTATGGGAAGGTTTGATTTGGTATACGAATGTTAGAATGTTAGTGTTTTGGAATACGAGCCTGCTTCTGGAACGAATTATGCTCGTAATCCAAGGTTCCACGGTGTATATATATTTCCCCTCCCATGTCATTTTACTGACTCCATATAGTACTGAATAAAGAATACTGAATTAGTTGTACATTTATAATAAGTGTTTTATTAGTGTGATTATCTTTGATATCTTTGACTTTTTATATTACATAAACATAAATATTAGGCAAAAAATTCAGGCTTTGAAACCAGACAATTTAAGTGATACAGATGATAAACTAACGCCACATCAGAGCCTGGAGTACTTTACTCCCCTTGAAGAGAATGAACTAATGTCACTCATCTCTTCTGTAAAATCATCAACCTGTGTATTAGATCCTATACTGATAGTACCAGCAGTAACAGAACCCCTGTTGAAAATAATGAACTCTTCACTCAGCAGTGGTTTTGTTCCACAATCTGGATTACTGGCCCCTGATCAGGGTTGCGTCTCCCTGCTTGTGTTACTCGACCCCTGTGCAGGTTGACACCTCTGATCATAATGTTCTCCTTCACAGATTAGAAAATGTAGTAGGATTTAAGGGAACCAGGACATCCGTTATGATGAGGACGGGTTCCCTGTCGAGTCCGGTTCCTCTCAAGGTTTCTTCCTATTACCATCTCGGGAATGTTGCACAATTTTCACGTTGCACAATTTGATGAAGATTCAGTGCAGTGTTCATGTACATCATATTGATGTAAATCAGTGAAAGGCATGACAGCAGACAGGACACAGTTTCTGCTTCTCTCTCTCCTCAGATATCACCTGTTTCACATTAAACCTGATCACAAAGTCTCTATAAATCAGCTTGCTGTAGATTGAAGTTATTTATTCTGAGAAGTTCAGTAAATGAACAAGTGAATAAAGTGAATAAACCACGGCGGAGACGCAGAGACGCCGTGATTACGGGCTGGGTGTGGAGCATACGCCGTGCCGCTCCATCGCCGTGTGCGTTCTGCGTGTAAACGCTCCGGTCGCCATGGTGACCACGCGCTCCACACACATGCACTCGTCCTGTCGCAGCTGCAGGAGAACCTGAGCTCGGAGCTCCTGCAGGAAGAGACTCTTCTCCTCGCTCAGGGCTCTCGCTAACGACTTCAGATCCTCAGCGCTCCGTGTGCACGCTACACACACACACCATCATCGTCATCATTACTGATTATAATTCATTGGAGGATTTGATTAATTTCCTGTTGTTACCTCTCGCTGTCAGCATGGCCTGAGAGACGAGTCTCCTGCACACCTGATCCACCTGGTGGAGCACACTGCAGGCACACCGCTGTCTGTCTGCCTCCTGAGAGCCCAGGGGGGGTCAAAACTTACGTTAATTATTTAATTACAACATTAAAAGAAAAATAAAATGTGTGTGTGTATGTGTGTGTATTTACCCTCTGTTCTGAATCATCCTGAACTGGACTCAGAGGATTTTCCACTGCTGAAGAGATCACCTGCAGCAACTCCTGTCTGAAGCACACACACACACACACACACGCGCGCACACACACACAGTGTGTAAAAGTTGATTTTACACTGAAATCTTATATTGAGCGAAATGTCATTGATGTGTCTGTTGTACAGGAGTGTGAGACAGTGTGTGTCGTAGAGCCGTGTGTGTGTGTGTTATACAGGTGTGTATGTAATGGTCTGTGTTGTACAGCTGTGTTTAACAGTGTGTGTGTTGTACAGGTGTGAGAGTGTGTGTGTGTGTGCATGTGTGACAGTGTTTATAAATCATACAGGTGTGTGTGTGTGTGAAACAGTGTATATCGTACATGTGTATGTGTGTGTGTCGTACATGTGTGTGTGTGTAACAGTGTGTGTATGTAACAGTCTGTGCGCGTGTGTGTGTCGTACATGTGTGTGTGTGTAACGGTGTGTGTCGTGTCCACAGTCACGCTGTTTTTCTCCCACGGGTTTTTCTCGGAGTTCGGAGGCTCCATGCGATTGGCCATTTCAGTGATGACATCATCCGACACCGGCTGACCTCTGACCCTGTTTCTATGGAGACAGACCTCCAGCGGACAGCGCAGGTAGAGCTGACAGAACCCCGCCGAGCCTGCGACCAATCAGAGCAAGAACTTTATCACAAACACACATTATTATAAAACATTATTATTATTATTATTAATATAAATATTATTCACCTTCCCTGTTAGCATCATGCTAGTTATCAATCGCTCATGGTGGGAATTTCATAATAAATATAATAAATAATATAATAATTGTACAGATAATAAAAATATGCTAATAGTTTGTAAAATATATAAAAACAACATTTTATTAATGTCATTTATTTAGTTTCTTTTTTCATTTAGAAAAAATAAATAAATAGAAAATGACAATTATCACTGCTTCATTATAAACAATAAACATGCTTTTTTAATAATAATAATGATGATGATGAGTATGTGTGTGCGTTTGTGTGTGCGCATGTTTGTGCGTGTGTGTGTGTGTGTGTATACTGTACGCCTGCGTGCGAGCTGAAACACTTGGTATCTCATGCTGTGGTAGTAGAAGTTGTCGTCGAGCAGCAGGGCGAGTCTCTGAGGGCCGGAGTGTGTGTCCTGTAACACAGAGAGGATCTGCTGCTCCTCCATGGCCACCTTAAAGCGTTCACACACACTTCCTCCTCCTCCTGCTCCGGTGTGTGTATGAGGCATGTCAGCAGTGAGCTCCTGCAGGAGATCGTCCACACACTCCAACACGGCCTGTCTGTACTGCTTCCACCCTGCCTGACACACACACACACACACACACACTTAAACAGGATCCGCTCATAAACACACACCTCAGCAGCAGATTTTATGTAAAGGGTCGTGGCCTGGACTTCTTTGAATTCATTCTCAGCTACATTAGTCTCGAGGCTCCTCGTAACGGGAGCGTACCTGTGTCCCCTGGGTATTATGTTCCCCTGGGTTAGGGGCGTCCAATCTTCTACTAAGGGCCGATTCATGCGTGTGTGTGTGCGTGTGTGTGTGTGTTGGAGAACACTGCTGGAGATGATTGCACACCACGGCTCTGGTTCATTTTTCTGTTAACTCGCATTAACCTTCTATTCTGTTTAATTCAAGATAAAACATTCCTTGAATATTGTGCAGTTTATATTATTTAAATGTAATAAATCTAAATTGTTATTTTATGTGCTTTTGGGGAGAAAGGGCCGGCACGGTGGTGTAGTGGTTAGCACTGTCGCCTCGCACCTCCAGGTCCTGGGTTCGAGTCCCAGGGGTCTGTGTGCGTGGAGTTTGCATGTTCTCTCCCCAGGCTTGGTGGGTTTCCTCCGGGTTCTTGGGTTTCCTCTCACACTCCAAAGACATGCAGATTAGGAAAAAAAAAATTCCCGTAATATGTGTGAATGAGAGTGTGTGTATGTATATGTGTGTGTGCGCCCTGAAATGGATTGGAACCCTGTCCACGGTGTACCCCGCCTCGAAACCCAAGTCTCATAGGATAGAGTCCAAGCCCTCGCGACCCTGAATACAGGATAAAGCGATGAGTGAGAGCGAAACACACTGGAACCTGAGTCATGCTTCCATTAGGTGCCATATAAACCTGAGGACACTAGGACCCTGGGGAGATCTGTATTAAGGGCAAATAAGGTCATCTGTCTCCTGATTGGTCAGAAGTTGTCGATTAATTAATTCAGCTAAAACAGCTACTTTACAGCCTGTGTTACACACACACACACACTCACGCGTTACCGTTTCCATAGCAACAGCTCATTCACAGTGACTCGCGTTAAACAGGTGTGTGTGTGTGTGAGTGAAGGAGTCTCAGGTGTACCCGCTCTTCCTCACCTCCTCATCCTCCCTCTCAGGTGCGCGGAAGCGGAAAGCCTCCTCAGGGATGAGCTGATCATAAGAGACGGTGCGAGAGCGCCAGCCGTGTGTGTGAAGGACCTCAGAGAGAGTGTGTGTGAGGGCGGACTTGCCCACTGCAGGTAACCCGCACAGAACACACACGCACACACTCACACCTGCCGAGCTCTGCATGGCGCGCGCGCGCGCGCACACACACCTGCACGAGATCTCTCTCAGCTGAGACAAAACAGACTTTTTAAGGATTTTAATTAAATCCGCTAAAGTTTATTTAATTGAAGATGTCAGCAGAGTTTAAAGGTCACTCTCTCTCACTCACACACACACAGCCAGCGTGCCTACTGATCTCTTTGTATTGTTTTCATCTCGCCGAACCCGGAAGTGTGACGTCACCACACCAGGGTCGCGTCCGAAACGCTCCGTTCTCACTCTCCCTTACACTAGGCCACTTCTCCGTGGGAACGGGTAACCTGCTGGATTTAATTACCGTCTGAATGAAACACGAACAAATCAGCACATTTACACTGAACCACTAAAAATATAAAAGTGTAAACAAATGCCTTTCCACGTGTTGATTAACATTTTAGAGCTAAACATGGATTTAACACGGATTAGTGCTAATGTAAAACTAATGTATAGTCTAATAGAATGTATTTGGAATGTATATTCCTCACTTTACGCAAATGTTGTTACAAATATCTAGATTTTATAGAAATGTTTGTGTATAATTTCACTTTACTAAACACAATTTTATTTTATTAATTTGACACTACATAAGGGGTAAAGGTGGATTTGAGACGCTCCCTAGTTCTTGCTCTCTCATTGGCCAAATGTATACACGTGATGCATGACGTCAATATCACGTGACCACCAGTGTGCAGACTTTAAATCGCAAAGTCTTGTTTTTCTTACAAAGACACTATCGATCTATTTATCTATTAAATCTTTAGTTTTTACTGCCAATTTTATCCTCGCTGGCAGAATTGTTTGAATTGTGTGTGTTATTGAAAAAGAAAAGGAAAAACATTCTCTTTTATCCCGCAGTTCATTTGTACATTTTATGCATTGATTTTTTTAAAGGTTTGTTAAAGAAATTAAAAGTTGTACGAACGATATATTTGGAATTTTATTCTATTTTTTTTTGTAATAAAAATTTAATCACGAAATTTTATGATAATAATAACATTAGGTTGTGAACAAACCCTCATTTGGGCTTTAATAAATAAAAAATATTACACATTGGTGAATGACTAGTACTAATATTATATATTCTGAATATAATAATAATAATAATAATAATAATAATAATAATTAAATATTTTAAAGTATTCATTAAGCACATATAAGGCAAGCATTAATAAGCTTTCCTATCGCGTAAATAGTAAAAATAAATAAAAAAGATATTTGCTGTTAACACAGAACCTTGTTGTCCTCTCATGTTAATAAAACACACATTACAATGAAATGAAAGCGGAAATATCACTAGTGGAAATGAATCAGCTGATCTTCTCTTGCACACTGTCTCCTCTACAGACCTGAGAGTTTATTTATTTACTGATGTGTGTGATGGAGCTGAGTCTTTTCTGCAGTTCCTATCTCTCACCACAGGGTGGCAGTGTAATCACGCTGTCGAATTGAACATGCTTTTAAATTAACCTGATTTTTTTTCTCTTAATTCCAGCACATTTTACTAGTATTTCTAAAACGGTGTAGATCAGGAACGTGTTATAAAAAACAGAACGTAACACTTTTACACTAATGAAAGATTTATTATAATCTACAAGGCATGTTGTATTACAGGGTGTCTGAGAAGATCCCAAAAAAATCATTAGCGTAAAGCTACACCACCTTAACTTTTGTATTCATTAGTTAGAGCCTAAACTCTACAGCTTCACACAGACAATCTACAGATTTCTCACTCTGTGTTTCCCGATTCTTTCCCCTAAAGCGTTGATTTTGCTCACATTATCCGCATTAGAGCATCAAGCAGTTGATAGAATGCTAAACTTTCCTCCAGGGGGCAGTGTTGACCTGTAGATAGTGTGTATGTGTGTGTGTGTGTGTGGTCTCTACATTTTAAATAAATTGCACAGAACTATAAACCAGACAAACTGTAAAATCCATAAAAACACTGCATGTGTTTGCCTTAATAACAAGCCATGCCTCCTTTATGAGATTGACACAGAGGCCGCACCTCCTTCACTCAAACGGACACACATGGCCACGCCTCCTTAAACGAGACTGACACATGGAAGCCACGCCTCCTTCACTGAAGCTGATAGATAGAGGCCACGCCTCCTACACTCAGATTAACCCACAGAGGCCACACCTCCTTTAATAAGACTCACTTAATGACACTGACACACACACAGGCCACGCCTCCTTGCCTCAGAAGGTGTTGATTAATTCTCCATAACAGCAGCTCTGATGATCAAGTTTAAATTAAAAACACTTAAAAGGAACAATTTATAAAGCGTTCCTGTTTCCATAGCAACAGCTCATTGACAGTGTTGTGTAACTCAATGATGCGATACAGTGAAGTTTTCTATAAGGAGTAAATTTCGGAATTCCGCTGGTAAATGGTGACTTTTAGCGCGTCTCGTCTTCAGCGAGAGCAGTCCGGGTTTCTGAATCTGCACCTTTTTAATAATTTGTTATTTATCACGCACAAAGCTACTTTTAGTTTCCTGCAGAGGGCGCTGTGTCCAGTTCAGCTCTGAGGAAATGCAAAGGAATGAACGTACGAATGGACAAGCTTAGCGGAATATTCTCTAAACGTCACAGCTGGAGTTTTTCATTTCAGTTTAGCGTTGTGAGAACTTCACTCTTTGGTTATTCTGGGAACGTTGTATGGACGACATTCTAATAACAGTGTAATGCTAATCATTATTAGAGCTAATCTTTAGACCTTGAGCTAATTGTTCTCTTAGAATGTTACAAACCTGTTCTCTGTTCACTTGGATTGATTTGTCCTGAGGTTAAATAAGCGAGCATGCTCGGCTCTGATTGGCTGATTAGCCGTTAGCATAAATAACATTACAAATAACGTAGCTGCAAGTAGCTAATAGTTTTTGCACAATTATCTAAATGATTTCATAATGTTCACGCTCCTCTCATACGATGCATTTATGAGGAAATCGCAATGTCACTAGTTTGTTAAACACGTCACTACAGCTGTTTTAAAACTCTCTCTTTTCGGTATTTAAAAAAATGGTATTTTTTACTTAATTCTATTCTTTTATTAAATTGTTTTTTTTAAAAATTATTACGTGTTTTTATATTTGATCGTACAGCACTCTAAGCGGAAACTCATGCATGAAATATATTCTATAAACACAATTCATTATTATCAATGTTGTTCTTTTAGTTTATCAATAATAACTTTATAAGAGCTCTAGTTTGTCAATATGACGATATGATATTACTATTGTGATGAATTGTGGAATGAGACCTTTTTTTCTCAGATTAAAGTATGAAAACATTAAATATTTTCTGAATTACTTTCTAAGAACAGTTGCAAACCTCTGATTGGACGAAGCTGATTTGGTGTCGAAATTTTGCTTGTTATTAGAAAAATCGTTAAGTTATTAACAATTAATTCATTTACAGTTGTTTTAGTTGTTCTAATATATTACATCAGAATCTCACTAATCCCTGGTGCCTTAACACTGTTATGTATTGTGA
Organism: Clarias fuscus; assembly: GCA_030347435.1. Classification (NCBI taxonomy): domain Eukaryota; kingdom Metazoa; phylum Chordata; class Actinopteri; order Siluriformes; family Clariidae; genus Clarias; species Clarias fuscus. The sequence goes on along the minus strand of CM059220.1, from coordinate 1,456,495 downwards.
TACTATTTACTGTATTGTTCATCTCAGAAACGTTTTAAAGTATTTAAGTATATTATATTAATCGTCACTTCGCCTGAGCCACAAAAGCTCTACTACAGAAATCTACACCATAAAGCCTTCTCTTATTCCCTCCAACAGCAAGCAATAAAACTGAAAATATCATGGAACGTTTCAACCACACACACACACACACACACACCTTTTTTTTCTAGGCCTCATTACTGAAACCCGTGGACGCTGAGACGGCAGAGCGAGTGAGAGCAGGTAATTGAATCCTTTTAGTAAAAGGTCATCTTTAGTCGTCTGTCAGAAAAAGGAAAAAAAAAACTCAGAATGTCTGCAGTCTCAGCTCCATCTGTGTGTAACTTCATTTAGAGTCCACATAACAATCCTGCATTTTTACACACACACAAACACACACACAATATTAAGCTTCCTGAGACATCCTTTCTATAACATGATCTGACAAAAAAAAAAAAACAGGCAGGCAGACAGACAGACAGACAGGCAGACAGAAGGACAGGCAGAGAGACAGATAGACAGATAGGCAGAGAGACAGACAGACAGATAGGCAGAGAGACAGACAGACAGACTGGGAGCCACATAAAAACCATGAATTAAATAAACAGAACTCCTTGGAGAACTGAAATTGTTCTTTAAACTTTTTTCATTTCACAAACACTTCAGTTCAACTTGATGCACATGATAAACAAGACAAGGGGGCGGAGCTTGTTTCCACACAGACAAAGTTGGCTCATAAACTCATAGACATTTAAGGCGGCACGGTGGCTGAATGATTAGCACTGTCGCCTCGCACCTCAGGGTCCAGGTTGGATTCCCAGTCAGGTTCGATTCCCGTCTCTGTGTGCATGGAGTTTGCATGTTCTCCCCACGCTTGGTGGATTACTCCATGTTATCAGGATTCCTCCCACAGTCCAAAGACAGATTAGTCTAAGTGTTCCCAATTTGCCAGTAGTGTGTGTATATGTGTGTGTGCGCGCGCGTGTGTGTGCACCTGCGATGGATTGGCACCCTGTCCAGGGTGTACCCTGCCTTGTGCCCTAAGTCTCCTAGGATAGGCTCCGCCCCTCCGTGACCCTGAATACAGGATAAAGTGGTACAGACGGTGAGTGAGTGAATGAGTGAGTGAGAGCGATGAATTCTTCAATCGCACACAGATGTGATTATGTATTGTTCTGTGCAATGTAATCTGCTCTCAGGCACAAGAATGATGTTCACTGTTGGGACAAGACTGTTTGGAAATTTAGAGCGACTTTTGATAAAATGATGTTGAGATATTGTTGAATGAAGGTTACAAATACAACCTCAAAACAGCATAATCGTACCCTTTATTTTAAGCATTTATGGAGATTTACATCCATTCACAAAGTGTCCATAAGTTTCTAACAGGGTTTAGAGTCTCACTCAGGCCATCAGTTTGGTTTTAATATTGTTTGAAGTTGATTTTTCAACATTATGTTTGGGGTGTTCAGTCAACGTTATCCCATCATCATGTAGTCAACTTTTTAATCAGTTTATGACAGTCCCAACTCTGATTGGAGCAGTCTGATTAGGATAACGTCATACAGCGTCTATATGTCTGTGTGCATAAAGCATTCACACTTCATAAAGCTTTGTCATAAAACTAACACAGATGAAATTTAGATAACTGAATGAAACACAATGTGAAAGCTTTATGCACACAGACTTATAGACGCTGCATGACGTTATCCTAATCGGACTGCTCCAGTCAGAGGACTGTCATAATCTGATGAAAAAGAAAGTGAAACTAGAGAGAGGATGCTTAGGAAGGAACAATAAAGAAAAGCAAAGTAAAAAACTCTTACCTCGAAAGATAAAAGTGGAGGCAATTTGTGTGAGCGTCAGTTCCACCTGTCAATTTGCAGCAGGTACACCTGAGGAGTGTGAAACGCGTGTGAAACAAGGGGATACGCCGAGTGATGAAGTGCTGCTTACAATGTTTAAAAAAAAAAAACTGTTCTATACAGGCAATCAAATCATTAAATACAAATATACAATATAAAATTTTTTTTAATATCTTTATTTAATATAGATTTTTTAATTAAAGTATATGTCAAATCATCACCGTTTGCATCTTCACTGTTACTAAAAAATCATACAGTAGCAAAATCACCTGCGGAGACGGGATAGGAAATGTTCATTAATGGACCAGTTACAGGTACAGTATATACTGCATACAATTTATTACAAATAAAAGGAATTACAAACTGTTTGTAAAGAGTAAAGTAATGTAGAGTTGGAAACATCTAAAGAAACATTTGATACTCGGGATGTTAAGTTAAAAGCAGAGGGATTCAGCGTGATTAACAGCGTGTGGACATCAGCTGGCTGTGTGTGTGTGTGTGTGTGTGTGTGCGTGTGTGTGTGTGTGTGTGCGTGTGTGTGTCCGGCCCCAGTCACACCAACACTACCAAAGTCAGGAGGTGTGTTGTATTTTGCCATATAAGGCGAATCTGGTGATATTTCTGCAACAGAATGGCTGAAATTTCGAGCTGGTTTGTAGCGCGCCAAGAATACCAACTAGTTATTGGTGTTAAATTATTGTAGTTGGATTAAGTAGTATGTAAATTAGTTTTGGATTGCGAATAACTCGGTTTACGAGTGTTCCGCAAGACGAGCAAAGATTTGTAATAAATTGTGACTTGAAAAACGAGCATGTCTTGGTTTACGAGTGCCGAGTTTTTTGACACCGACAGACACACACACCGACACACAAACACACACTCTCTTGCTTTACACCTCCCCCCCTCCCTGGCTTCACACAGACACACACACTCTGCTCTACACAGAAACTCTTCTCTGTCACAATCCTTGATTTATTTGTTTTTTTTAATTTACAGCAGTGATTCCATTAGTCTGCGCTGTTTGTTGTGAAACTTAAAAAGCGAGGGGGGGGAGGGGCTAATTCCACACACACACACACACACACATACACACACACACACACACAGACACACAAATACACGGCGCCTGCGCGCACAAACGGAAACACTTATCTGTTGGGATTTATTTAAACTTTTAATTTGTTAATTTTTAATTTTACTTTATATATTGTATTAATTATTTATTTTTTCGGGCTGTGGAACGAATTATTTGAGTTTTCATTATTTCTTATGGGAAGATTTGATTTGGTTTACAAGTGGTTTGGAATACGAGCCTGGTTCCGGAATGAATTATGCTCGTAATCCAAGGTTCCACTGTACTTGTATTTATGCATAATTTAAACTTTTAATATGTATTTTTTTCAATAAAAAGCGGTTCTTCAATTTCATCTACCATTTTTTTTTTTCAGTTCAAGCTCTGGTACCGATTTAAAAGTCTCTATTTGGCATCGGTATCGTAAAAAATAAATACCCAAACCTGGAAGTAGGAGTGATTTCCTACTTAAATGTTGAGAAATAGTTCTTGCTCCTGCTCCTAAAATTAGGACCAAAATGACATCACTCTGAGAATTATTGGCTACTCAAGAGTGATTTCCTCTGAGACGCTTGATCAATATGGGCCCAAGACTGAACGTGTAAGAAGAGCGGTTCTGGGAGCATGAGGAATCATTTTCACACATGAACTAGACACCACTGTGTGTGTGTGTGTGTGTGTGTAATCAAATATAATTGAATGAAATAATCGAGATTACAACCTGTAGCACCTCATAAATAATCAATATCCTGGAGCAGCACCATTCACGATTCCTTCCACTTCCTTCAAAAATAATAAAATGTTCATTAATGCTTGTAATATTTACTCTTTCTTGCTGTATAAAATGTACAGTATGGTTGTTGTAAGTTTCCACACGTGCATGCTTGAATGAGGGTACATTATCACTGTATCATCTTTAGACCACTACAGTGTAATTCTCCTCGATTTGTAAACCGTTCGAGTCTCCTGACATCCTGGTGTATAAAATCACTTCCTGCTCCAGAGCCACAGCTTCATAAGCAGATCAATTCCAGCCTGTGACACCTTTCCCTCTTTGTCTTAATGGAACTAATCCCATTAAAGGAAACCAGTAAATCCATAGAGGAGCTAATTTCAGCTCTTAACGAAACAACAGCATCGTCTTCCTCCTTCTCCTCCTCGTTGTCTCTTTAGCACTGTAACACTCGCGTGATCTTCCTCACTCAGCTTGGTGATGGATGTTAGTATGACCTTAGTCAAAGTTTGTCAGAGTGCTTTTGCTTAATTGGATCAGTGCGGCTGAGGGGCGGGGTGTGTTCACTATACGGTCAGTCTGTAGCTCAGAGGACGAGGCTGGAACATGACGAGTGTGTGGAGTGGATGGGTTTGTTTAAGGAAAAATTTAATCAGAATCCCTTTGAGCTCATCATGCCGGACTTCCTCTTCTCTTTCTTGGTGCTTTAGTCATCTTCATATTCGTTTGCTCTTTTGTTGTCAGGGTTTTGGAAATACAGTATCTAAGATGAACCTTTTATAATGTTCTCTGTAGCCAATCAAGGGGGTTTAGATCAGCTGAGGGAACTGCACTTCATCTATGTCAATAAAAAAGAGGTTTAGTCTGTACATTGGTCAGAACTCAGTCTTTCAGTGATATCTTTGTTTTATACACTGGAGGACCAGAAAATGTTCTGTATGTCTGTCCAGCCAGATTTAGTCTCATCATCACACAAAACTGTCTGGACAGAATTTACTGAATCTTCTGCAGTCCTCAGATCTCTGGCTGAAGTTTAATCTGCACCATCAGTGAAATCTAAATGTTGAGTAAAAGTGATGTTATGAACAGTTATGTGTGGGATTTAATAATCTACTTTAAAATAATCTACTAATGCGCTACTGTCTCAATGTAAACAAACACCTGCAGCAATAGATATTAATGAGAAAAGATAAAGTGAATATTTTGACTGGGATTAGTTCATATTTTCACTTTGGCTGAAATAACAGCGCTGAAGTGGTATAAGTGAATTTTAACATGCCGGAGTCGTTTTAAGACAAAACTTCATCTTTATCTGATCGACTTTTTCCATTTCTCATCTGTGATTCTCTCTCCGATTACCGAACAGCGAGTGTATTTGTCTGAGCACCAAAGAAGTACAACTTGGTGTAAACAAGGCGTCAGATACTCGACCTTACAGAATGTGATTTCTGTGTATTAATAAGTTCTGCCGAGTATAAGATTATTGAAGTTATTATTAGTCAAATGTTACTAAAACTGCAGCTGAAAAATGTCTTGTTCTGTCAGCAGATCATTTTAGTTTTTAGAAATATATTCCTTTAAAAGTCAGTGAGTTTCCTTTGGATATTCCAGCTTCTTCCCACCTTTTAACAACATGGAGTAAGTGAATTGCCTATTCTAAATTGATTGTAGGTTAACTAAGTGTGTGTGTGTGTTTGTGTGTGTGTGTGTGTGTGTGAGATGGACGAGTGTCCTGTACAGGGTGTGAATCTGCTCTGGATCCACATCATCGCTCGCCGAGAGGAAGCACTTACTGAGGAACGGGAATAAGATGCTAATTCATCTCGCTGCAAATCGACGTGTGTTTGTTTTTGTATTCGTCAGATTTACAGCCGCAAGTTAATAAATTCCGTCTGATTTAATCCCCAGATGTGTCATCTATATTAAATACCAAACTGGCAGAAAGAAAATAAATAAAAAATGTAATCATTAAACAGGCCAGATCCTAAGATTTCGATCTTTCACAGCCAAGTGTTGTGTGTGTGTGTGTGTGTAATTGTCAGCATGAGGCCGGTGATAGACAGAGCTGCGTTTCCAACAAGCCATAAAAACACACACACTCATTTTGAGCTGCTCTTATAAACCGCTGGAGTCGTTCCCTCAAATGGAAGTGTCACTGTGTGTGCTTTCTGATAAATGTCACAGAGCAAGTGTGTGTGTGTGTGTGTGTGTGTGTGTGTGTGTGTGTGTGTGTGTGTGTGTGTGTGTGTGTGTATGCGTGTGTTAAAGTAAGAGACCTGCCCGAGCTTGGAGAGTGTGTGTTTTATGAGTGTGTGTGTGTGTTTCCTCTTGCAGGAACAATTCATTTTATATGAATATACGCAGCCTCTAGTGACCCTCGTCTCCTCGTCCCTCACTCGGCTAACGCTAACGGAGGGAAACGCAGTAAAGTGTGTGTGAGATTTATAACACTTTGGATTCCCTCCACAGCGCTGCCTAATTCTGGATTCTGATTGGTCTATTTATTTTCTAGAACAGCAGCTCTCGCGTCAGTGCCGCCCAAAATCACGTTATATTTTTAGTGAATACGTTATCGTTTCTATAGCAACACTTCATTCTACAGCAGACGCTCTGGATAAGATAACTAGGTGTTTAAGTTTAAATTTCAGGTAAGTTTGAAGTTTACCGCCAAACATGTTTCTCCTGTACTGTACGATGAAATTCTTCCTTTGCTATCCTCAGTGAATGCCACAGAATACTGTACATATAGGTATAGAATTAGGATTGGTGAAAAAATTATTTTTAAGGCACCATAATATAACAAGAGAATAGATACATTAAAAAACAGTTTGCAGCATATGAAAATATAAACAGTAAACAGTCCATAATGAGTGTGCAAATCATGCAAAAGTGTGTGCGCGCGCGCAGGGAAGTCCACAAAGTGTGTGGAAGGCCTACCAATGATTGTGCAAATTCCGCAATGAATGTTCAAAAAAGTCAGTTACAGACGGTAGATCAGCTAGGTTTTCTTATATCTTATATTTTTTCTTATGTTGTACATTTTGTCTTATCTTCTAAAGATATATGTTTCTTTCCTTAGCTAGCGTTATTTTCTATATTTTATTTATTTATTTTATTTTATATTTATTTCCTATTAATAAGCTTTTCATTTTTAAGGTCACAGGTGGTCGCGTAAGTATTTCACTGCATATCGTACTGTGTATGTGACAAATAAAAATGTTATTAGAATTTCATAAACTCATAAACTGTCGGCTGTTTAGGAATCTGATGGCAGTGAGAAACAAAGCGGTCTTCAAAGTCCTCAAACTCCTACGTTTCACACTTCTGTACCTCCGGCCTGAGGGAAATGGTGACAAAAGCCTCTACTCGGGATGGGTGGTGTTCTTGAGGATGGAGGCAGTTCTCCTGCGGACTCTGTGATAGTAAATGCTCTGCAGGGACGGCAGTGGACTTCTTGTGATCTCCTCAGCAGTCTTCACCACTCACTGAAGGCGTTTGTGATCCATCACGGTAGTGCTGGCGTACCATGCAGTGATGCAGTTGGTCAAGATGCTCTCAGTAGTTCGGCTGTAAAAGTTGGCGAGGCCCTTTGAAGACTTCTTGTGTGAAGTGTCCACGTGAGGTTCACTGATGTGGAGGCCTAGATATTTAAAGCTGCTCACTCTCCACTCGTCTACTATCATCTTCTTGTCTGTGTTGAGGAAGAGGTTGCTATCCTCACACTGGCCACCTCCGTCCTATAGGCTGCTTCGTCCCTGCCAGTGATGCGTCCTATCACTGCGGTGTTGTCTGAAACCTCAGGTTTTGTGAGAAGCGACGCAGTCATGGGTGAACAGGGAGTAGAGGATGGGGCTGAGGACACATCCCTGTGGTGTGCCCTTTGTTTGTGATAATGCTGGCTGAGATCCCGTTTCCAATCCTTACCCGACTGGGACCTGCCAGTCAGAAAGTCGAAAAGCCAGTCACAAAGTGTAGGGTTTAGTAGGCATGTTATTTAAATATGTGTTTGAATAACAAGTCTGGAAGGAGTCTCCAGTGTCAGTGCTTTGTAGAGAAGCTGTAAAGAGTTTAACAAAAGACAAGCTAGTTTAAAATTATTCGTCAACTTGAAGAGAAAGAATAAAGCCAGGATGGTGTGAGAAAGGGAGTGTGTAGCTGCTGTAACATTCGTGAGAAAAGCTATTGATTTACAGCATTAAATGTAACTAAACAGTTAAAAAAAAAAAAAAAAGACGATTATGTCATTCTTTTGTTAATGCTTGGCAAATCCCAACTGGTATAAAATAAATAAACCTAGAACTGTCAGTACATAAAACATTTAAGTGCATTTATCTCTATATTGTTGTGAAAACACACACAAACACACTCTTTCTTTCATTTTCAGTAAACGAGTATATTCTGATCTTCATCAATCTTGACTTTAGTTTCAAATACTAACTAACTAGAGTTATGCGTTAGCAGGAACAGTCCTGAGAACAGTTTAGAATGAAAGAAATGATTCTATTGAATTAGTGCTGACTCTAGAACTGTTCTCAGAACTGTCCTTGTTGATGTTAGCATGTCTCCAAATTCACCTCATGCAGGAACTTTGAGTCATATTACTTTGCATTAAGTCATAATTTATTTGTGTTAGTTACTGTACATTCATTATAATAAATAATCAGCCACTGTCATAGCTGACTGTCGTGGATTATTTTCCTATAACAGCATACTCCACATATCTTGATTTGTTCCTCACTCAGCATATGCAGTAGAGCAGGGGTGAAAGGTCACCAAGTACATTTACTTCTTTACTTGACTTAAGTGCAGTTTTCATGTATCTTTCAAGTACTTGTAGTTTTATTAGTGGAGACTTTTTACTTTTACTCAGTTACATCCTACAACAAATATCTCTACTTTCTACTTCACTATCTTACTGAATGCGATTGCTTTACAAAACCTCAGTAGCGTTTAGTAGTGTGTAGTTTTTGAAGCTGACTGTTGTAAACTACCAGTCAAAAGTTTGTACACCCCTTCTAACTCTACAGACGTTCCTGATGTTTATTTCTCTCTACACTGTAAAACAACACTGAAGGCGTTTATACAAAATACACAATAATCTCTTCTGAACAGTTGATATTGAGATGTATATCTGTTACTTCTGCTCTGTAAAGCTTCATAACGGCTAACTAATCTCTTTGTTAATTGGTGATTTCTGAGGCTGGTGCCTCTAAATGAACAGCAGAGCTACGTTTTGGTCTCGCTTTCCTGGGAAGGTCTTCATGAGAGACAGTTTCATCATGGAGCTCGATGGGGTTTACAAACGCACTCGACACAATACTGTTCTTGTAGGAAATGTTCCAGAACAGCCGGTTGGCTTAGTGGTTAGCAATGTCCCCTTGCACCTCCAGATTCCAGGGTTGATTCCCACCTCGAGATCTGTGGGCATGGAGTTTGCATGTTCTCTCCATGCTTGGTGGGTTTCCTCAGGGTTTCCCAGTTTCCTCCCACAGTCCAAAGACCTGCAGATTAGGCTAATTGGCTTTCTGTAAAAGTGTGTGAGAATCCTATTACGGTCATAAAAATAGGTATAAATACAATAGTCCTTGTTGATCTGTAGAGGATCCTGGATGGATGGATCTCTACTTTTACTCAAGTATAGTAATTATGTACTGGTCTAGAGGAAACCTAAATTAGTTAATATAAGAAACAGCAGGAACAGGTCGTAATAAAAGGAGGGATTTATTTATTTATTGCCCTAAATAGGATGCTTTGTGTCCTTATTTTCCAGACGTCAAGTCTGAGTGATTTTCCCTTTGACTTCGCGTCTGATCTCGGTGACAGTGATGTGGGAGGCGGGGCCTGTGATGCATTCTGATCGATGGGTTCAGGTCCATTTTGACTGACAGGTGAAGACAGGGCATGTTCCCTCTTAGAATACATAACGCCTATTGCTCACTGCGGTGAATAAAATATGTGTTTGATGGACAGCGGCTGCTCCGTGTGTGTTCACTCTAGCCGTGTGTGTTGGAAAGGTGTTTGTTTTATTTGTGTGTGCAGTTTAGATTCATTCATCCTTTTTTTTTTGCTCTATTTTCACACGTAGTCACTAATTACTACGTAGAATTTCTCACAATTGCATTCATTTACCAGGACAAGAAGAAGCAGCAGTGCAGATTTACTTAATTATGTTTAGAATTCTACATAAAACAGACACGATGAAACAGCACAGAAATGTCCACAATCTACAGGGATTTCAGTTTAAAGGTGTAGTCGGCTTTTATTTTACCACAAAGAATCACAATGTATCTACACCTACTGAAATTAATGAATGTTAATTATACATGTATGTTATATTAATTTGTATTACATGACAACCCCCCTCAAATAAATGCACAACTAATTGGAAATCTGTGCAAACTGGGTTACTGACTATAAGTACAATCAAAACATTTTTTTTTTCCAGTTGGGGGTTCATGAAAATGTCCTGCTGGACCTGCTGATGTGTTTCCCTGCAGGAACCAGCTTGGTTTTCACATTCTCCATGTACAGAGTAATACAAATTGGACGTTTGAGATTTGAGAACATGTATATTTAATGATAAAATCTCTTAGTGAAGTTTTTGCCTTTTTAGGAACGTAAGAACTCTTCAGTGTTGCTTTGACTGGTTAAAAAGAAACCATCCACATTAATCAGGATAGTCTGGCCTCATTCTCTTACTAAGATCTCTCTATGGTTTCGAAAATAAAGGTTTAGTGCTGAAATTAATACACTGGAATCAGATGCCATGAGGGACTGATAACCGAGATACAGCCAGAACAATTATCATATAGTACCAGATTTACAGATAACTACATCACTTTATGACTAGACAGAATAAAACAAAGGTGTGTGTGTGTGTGTGTGTTATGTGGGTGTTTTGTTTGTTCAGGTAAATGTAAGAAGGCCATAAATCTGAATGTGAAGCGTCCAGCTGTGACGCCCGGCCTGTCGGTGCACTCGTGCTTGATTACTTTGTCAGTAAGCACTGATGGATAGACCTGCTGTGAGTGTTAGCCCTTGTCTCTCTGTTTCTGTGTGTGTGCATGTATGTTTTCCCTCACACAATAACCATGTTTGATTTACCGCTCACCATCCAGTCTCTCTCTCTCTCTCTCTCTGGTTCTCCTGCTTTATAACGTTGGCCGTTACACAGCCTGTTTAAGTAGCGTCATGCTAAATCACCTGTTCTGTAGAAACATGTCTCACTCGTTCATTTGCATGTCTTCCATGCCACTTTTTAATCAGATTGAGGAGGCCTTGGAGGGATGATGGATCACGCTGACAGCGGCCAACCTTCTGCGCCATAAATAAGGCCACGGAAACTATCCGCCATGATGGACCGACCCTGTGTGAGCGTATGGGTGTTTTCATTTGTGTTTTCTACATGCAATGTTCCAGTAAATACTGCACATAGTGTTTGCACGTCATTCTACATTCACACACACATTTAACCTGTACCACATTCGTCCCTCTGGTACACGTAAATTTAAACCTGGGGAAAGCTAGTAAAGCACTCTTCCTGGTGCTTCTTGTTATCCATTTATTTATTCCTAATGAATATTAACCTGGTGTTACAGAGACTAGTGTTGCTGAGCTCCAGGCTCCTCACTTTCATCCTAAACTTTCTTAGAATTTCTTTTCTTAGAAGTTTCTGTTCTCTTCATGTCCAGGTTTCCTCTGGGTTCCCTGGTTTCCTCCTGCCATCCAAAAACTGGCCAGTAGGTGGAACACAAATATAAATTCTATATAATGTATGAACAATTACACATTATAATGGTCACATGTGCACTGTGGGGCAATTTTGCTGAATTTCGTTGCACTCAGAACCTTTGGAAAAAAAATTTCTGAACTCCAACATGGACAAATAAAGAGTTTTACTGCAGAAAGTCATCAATAAGAAAAGCATTGTTTTTTCAAATTGCTATATATCCTTCTTTTAAAAGATTAGATTGTACACATATAGGGCAAACCGCAACAGTGAATGAAGGCAACAAAATGCCATAAAAAAGCCAATCATGTCTATGTCATTCTGTCATGTGATCCTTGAAGCAAAACTACCAGATGAGCAAAAAGAAAATGAATTAATTAAATGCATCCAGTAGACTTTAGGAGAATGCTGATGCTGGGTAAAGGATATTTAATCTCTGTTACTGACATTTCAGGTACACAAGAAGTCCTGAACTAATTCTCTCACATCAGCTATCAAGATGAAACTGAACCTGGTAGAGGATGAGGCTTATGAAGTTTTTGTATTATTTTGCAATACATTTTTCCTTGTTTCAATTTGTTGGCAACATAAACAATATATTGGAGCTGCAGTTATGGTGTCTAAGGTCACCTCCTCTATTGAGAGAGGGTTATTCGAGTTTGACATAAATGAAGGTCATTGGTCTTCCTTGGCTAGAATGTACACATCTGTCTTTGACAGAGTGACCTTTTACTTTCAAATGTAGATGGACTGCCGAGTCTTGTCCTGATGAGATGGCTCTTCAGTGTTGTGCCATGCATTTCTGAAGTGGTTGTTTGTTTTCTTCAATGTACAAATCTGGTCATTCTTCAATACCTTGGACTGTGTCTACTGCATTGTGTTGCTGATGCCTAGATGTTTTGTCCTTGGGTGGACAAGCTTCTGTTTTGGTGTGTTGCAAGGTTTGAAATGGACAGGGATGTACATATAGCCTGGACTTGCTCCATGTGCCTGAAGATGGCATCGATAGGTTCTTCCATCTTTTATCGGATGACAATCCAAAATGGTGACGGTGCTTCCTGCCAGGCCTCTTTACCCACATCAAGCAGTCTACAAAATATTTGAATCTTCCCCCTCATTGATGCCTCCTCACAGCATACACTCACGCAATGATTTAATTGTGGTACACTAGTGTCCTGATGTGGCATACCTGCAGTAACAGGCCTTAAGCCAAAATCAAGCAGGAGATTAAAGGCATTGCCTGGCCCAATAATTGCTCTTTCCATATCCCCTTTTTGTCTAAAGTGCCACCTCCTCTCTGGGTTGTAGCTTTGCAGAGAGGCTTTGTTTCCAGATGGAGGGTGGCATATTCCGTTACCAGCAGGATGGCCATGGAATAACCCAGACAGAAGGCCCCCAGAGATCCATTCCAATTCTGTCAAATGGGTGTCGATTATGGGTTGTGAGATCAGTAGGGCATTCTAGGGGAGTCTCTCTGGCATTTTTGACAGGGTTGGTTGGCAAAAGTTTTTACTTTTGAGACAGTGAAACTGGCCAGATGTTTATTCTGATATTTTGAGATATCTGCTTAGAGTGTGCAAATGGGCCAACTGCATGATAACATCTATGGTGCCACTAGTTGGTTACAGTCATGTCCTCTGTACTAATTTAAGGGCCCTACCCAGACTAAAAAGTAGGAGGCTGGCAGCAGCTGTGCTCCACTGACAGGTTTACCCCCAGATTTTTTGGACTTGCTCCCAAAATATCCTAGAGAGAATGTCTTGTTGTTGGCTTTCTGTTCTTGGCCAAAGTTGCCTTCCTGGGTCACCTGTAGCAACAGCAGACCAGACCAGTCATCATCTTTACTGGTGTCATGTCCACGAATTCAGCCTTTCAAACATCATCCTCTTTTTTCAGTAGATGGCCCACAGCCTCAGTAGGTGAGCCCATAGTCGACATACAGTACAGACCAAACGTTTGGACACAACTTCTCATTCAAAGAGGATGGAGAAAAAAGCAGCTAAGTGAAGAATAAAACGAGTGGCCATCATTACTGTAAGAAATGAAGGTCAGTCAGTCCGAAAAAATTGGGAAAACTTTGAAAGTGTCCCCAAGTGCAGTCACAAAAACCATCAAGTGCTACAAAGAAACTGGCTCACATGCGGACCACCCCAGGAAAGGAAGACCAAGAGTCACCTCTGCTGCGGAGGATAAGTTCATCCGAGTCACCGGCCTCAGAAATCGCAGGTTAACAGCAGCTCAGATCAGAGAGCAGGTCAATGCCACACAGAGTTCTAGCAGCAGACACATCTCTAGAACAACTGTTAAGAGGAGACTGTGTGAATCAGGCCTTCATGCTAGAATATCTGCTAGGAAACTGTAAGCATATTTTAATTAAATGTCAAATATGAACATGCAAAAATATGACAGAATGCATTTGTGCATGCAACAGTATGACACATACTATTAATCTTAGTAAAAGAACATAGAGGTAAGGTGAGGAGACAGAGGTGAGCCAAGGACAATATGATGTCACAGTAGCAAGGACATCATGTGGTGATGTTCAGTATGTAGTATGAACTCAAATGAACTCTAGATAGGTAGCCATCTTAGAGGTGAGATGCTTAGTGGACAGTGTGTACCCAACGGATCCTAGGCATAAGAGTACAGTAGCGAGGCATGAGATAATCAGTGTACAGTGTGTACCCTAGAACACATGATGTAATCTTTGTACACTGAGAATCCAAAAGCACCTGATAAGAAAATGTCCTTGGACATGATGTAATGTCAGCAGACTCATGGGGTGAGCTTGACTTGGATGTCAAATTAAAGGAATACTGACAAATAACCAAAATGTATAAGAAAAATAAGCGCCACCCCTATATTTTTAATATAAACAAACCAAGTCTAAAGATAATGGAAAATAATTAGCAAGAAAAATGAATTATAATGGAAAGAAATATGGAGTCAGATGATGAGGTATATTACATAATGAAACAAGGTAGAAGAAAGTATGATTATAATGGGTTAATAATTTGGTAAGAGATTGGAAAAAAAAGAGTACAGAGGAGGGGGCTAGGTGAGCGCTCCTCCTCTTGCAAACTGTAAAATGATCAATAAAATGATCACGTATGTCACAAGTCAGATCAGTCAGCTTTTGGTAGTGCCCGAATTAACAACATGGGCATTGCAAGGCTGGCTCACTTGGGTTTTGTTGCTGCAATAAATCCTGCCTTACTTCATCCAGATCTGCACGGAGTCTGGAGTCTTTCTTTGGTTCTTTTTACTAAAGTTACAGTGTTTGTGTAATATTTGTAATTACTGTATGGCAACAGTAACAAATGGAAGAGAAAAAGATCTCCCACATTTATTGGTGACCCGACCTGATTGCCTTCATGGAGGACTCCTCCGGTGACTGGGACCAGCGCAAACTGTGGGGCTGGACCCACGAAAAATTCCTGCAAAACACTAAGTAGGAGCTGCGGCTCCAGACGTGGCAGGTGGAAAATTCCTGAGTCCGCCGTTAGGCACAGAACAATAGGTGACTCACCGTTCTGAGACGCGAGTGCAGCCAGGTGTTGAGTAAAAAGGCCTGTAGGTGTTTGTGCTGTAATCTCGAGTCCTAGGGCTAGAACACACTGTGAGGTATCGCTAGGGAACGGAAGGTGATTGCTATTTGAAAATTCCTACAGGTGATGTTTTCTGGGCCCAGGTTGTGTGATAAAATGTTTTATTGTTGAAATTGGTCTGAGTACTCAAATTTTGGAAATTTTTGTATAGAGCGCTTGTGTCGTGTGTTGTTCGTATGTCTTTTAAATGTGTGTGTGTGTGTTGTATTTGTGTGAAAAGTCTTTTATTGAATTTATGTGTGAGTAAGAATATATAATGCCTAGTTAAGAGTGATATGGTATTAGAAATAGCCTAATAAGTAGATAGAAGAATCCAAAAAACACCTTTTTAGATTTTCTGATTTGAAATAATTGATGGCTTATTAGAAGCTGGAGTATTAACGCCTACTAAAAGTCCTTGCAACACTCCTATATTTCCTGTCAAGAAGCCCAACTCAGATAAATGGAGACTTGTGCATGACTTACGAGCCATAAATCAAATTGTAGAAGCAGAATTGCCTATGGTACCTGATCCACACACATTGTTGTCCAATATACCAGAAGACACTGTCATAGATTTGTGTTCAGCATTTTTTAGTAAGCAGACTCGTTAACAGTCCTGACGGTACTAGCTGAATGTGGACATAAAGTTAGCAGAGAAAATTTGCAATTCTGTGAACAGAAGGTAGAATATCTAGGCAGAGTTTTGGAAGGAACATCTAGGCATATATATCTTGAACACATAGAAGCAATATTAAAAGCTCCTAAACCATGAACTGTAAAAAGATATGCTATCCTTTTTGGGCATGGTAGGATTTAGTAGAGACTGGATTTGTGACTTTGCATTGAAAACAGCACCCTTGAGAGCAATAGTCAAAGCAGCTGGACAAACAAAGAATAGTGCAGTGTTAGAATGGACACCTGAAGCACTGGAAGCGTTTGAACAGCTAAAAAGAGAACTCTGTACAGCACCAGCACTTGCTAGCCCAGAGTATAAGAAGCCATTCCACTTGTATGTCTCAGAGCGTGGCGGTTTTGCCACATGGGGTTCTGACTCGACAACAATGGCCTAGTAAGCAACCAATTGCTTATTATAGTACAGCGCTCGATAATATTGAAAAAGGCATGCCATCCTGCTACCAAGGTGTGGCAGCGGCTGCCTTTGCTTACCAGAAAACCTCATCAATTACTATGGGACATCCTGTTGTGCTGTACACCACCCACGCATTGCACGATAGTAAAATGTGCAGCACATAAGAAAGATAGTACACATTTGTTAGTGACGGAAATGAGGTAATAGACGAAGCAGCCAAGAAAGTAGCAATAAATCAAGCAAACATGATGCCAAAATCAGCAGCGCAAACAGAACCTAGTCCACAAACCGATAACAAACCAAGTTCACCAGAGTCAAAGCATTAACCCTGATGAAGGACCAAGCTCAAGTTCAGGTTCAAGTCCAGAGTCAGAAGAAAGGTTAGCACTTATACCTGAAGATTATGCACCTCCAACACCAGGTTTATCTTCACTAGCAGACATGTAGGCAGCAGCATCAGGTGAAGAGATTCATAAATGGTTAACAAGAGGAGCAACAAAAGATGATGATACTAATGTATGGCGATGTGCAGATGGATGTTTTGTAGCTCCACAAAGTTTTCTCAGAACCTTGATAAAGCAAGCTCATGGTAACGATCACGTAGCAAGAGGGGAAGTGATAAAAGGAATCCAAAAGGCATGGTGGTTGCCTTATCTAGGTCTTATGGTTCATCGAACACTATCACAGTTTTGCGACGTTTGTGCTAGATATAACAATAGAAAACACTTCACGTCACCGATAGGACATATCCCAGAGCCAGATGGGCCGTTATACATATAATGTTTGACTATGTGGACATGGGGGAACCTAGAGTACAAGGAAAATGGTACAGCATATAGTGGTTGTGGATAGATTTAGCAACAGCCAAGGAAGATGCAACGGCAGTAGCAAAATTCTTGTGTAGAGAAGCGATACCAATATTTGGAATTCCAGACACAGTTAGTTCAGACAATGGGAAACACTTCACAAATACGATAGTACAGAAAGTAACTCAGTGGTTAAACATCAAGCATGTGTGTCCCACCCCCAATCTCAGGGGATGGTAGAGAGAGCGAATGGAACTCTGAAAATGAAATTGGCTAAAATATGTGCAGACACAGGTATGAATTGGTTTCAAGCTTTGCCATTAGCTTTAATGGGCATGAGATTGCAAACTAACAGCAACATACATCTAACACCACATGAAATGCTTACTGGCAGACCTATGCTTACATATACACATCATTTGTTCGAGGGCCCTATAAAGGCCCTACACTTGAACAACTACAGAGTGAACTTGATCACTCATCATTAGTGTGAAACACTAATCTGAAATACACAAAGTTATTTTCCAACAGGTTAAGGGAGCCACAATACATGAAAGACACCAGACAGAGGGAAGCTGATCAAGCTGATGACGCCGAGGCAGAGAGGAGAAAACTGTGCAACCTGGTGACTGGGTGTTTATCCGAGTGTTCAAAAGAAGGTGGAACCAAGCTAGAAGGGAAGGACCATACAAGGTGGTGTTGGCAACTACAACTGCAGTGAAAGTTAAAGGTAAAGACGGATGGTACCATTTAAATCATTGCTGCAAGTCGCCAAATCTGGACCAGGTAAGAGACAGGGAGCCTTAGGAAGACGCCGAAAAGTCTCCACAAGCAGGACCATCAGGTTTGCAATCAGCTTCCCAGGAGAGCGACATAAGGCCCAGATACCATGCACCAGAACCAAACAAGTTAGACAGCGAGAGCACAGACGTGCCAGAATTGAAATAGCGCGGAGACAGTTAGAAGAAGATCCCACACCTAGAGTTGTAGAATACTCAGATAGTGATTAAATAAAAAAAAACATTAATACTGGTTCAGGTAGTGATTAAATTATTTAAACCAACTATAGTTGAAATCATATACCCAAGCCATAGGACTGGCACAGGAACAATTGGATAAAAAATATATTAATGACTACACAGAATAGATTCGTCCTGTACACGATGTTGGCACCTCAACGAGGAGTGTGTGCCTTAATTGGAGAAGAATGCTGTACGTACATTCCGAGACACACAGGCCCGGATGGTAACATAACTTAGATTTTGAGAGCCATGCAGAAAATAAGAGACGAACATGTTAAAAACACTCAAGACGTGCAGAAGAAGTATGTTTTTTGTTTTTGTTGTATTTCTGTCTTTTCTCTGTCATATGCATGTATTGCAGGATGGAACCGGTACCTGACCTACGGCGGGTAGTTTCCTGTACAGTCTGCCGTGATGCATGGAAAAAAAAGGTTTTCTGGAAAAGACCCCAACGAGAAGATGTACAGATTTGAGACATGATCTGGTTGACTGGTTTCCACACCGCCCAATGGGGACTGTAACGGGTTTGACCCAAAGTTGCACAGGCGGCACCATGAAACACAGACACGAGGCGAGATCTTAGGGGAAAAGGGTAATTTATTTATGATAAATAGGGGAAGGAAAGGGAAAAAGGAGGGAGGACGGAAAGAAAGGGAAGGGATGATGTGTGCACGTGCAGGGTCCGAGGCAGTGCCCAGCTGGCATGCGGGCACGCGGCTGGCGGCGGTGGGCGGAGTGGCCGAACGGAGCACGCGAGGCAGCGCTCCTGCACGCTCCCTCTTGGTTCCTCCCCGCTGTCGATGGCCGGCCTGGCCCCTCCCTGCTCTCTGTGGGCGCGGCCTCAGGCGGGAGTCTCGCTCGGACGTCCATCGGCCGGGCGGCTTTCCCGGCTGGGATCGGCGGCCTTAACGCTGTCCTCCTCGCGGCCTTTTCCTCTTCGGCGGCGGGGACGCGAAGGCGGGCTCGACGCGGGAACGAAGGATGCCGTGGGAGCTCGTGCAGCTCTTTCCCGCGCTGTCCTCAGCGCGGAGATCAAAGGGCGGAAATCCAATGTCCTTTTACAAAGTCCCTGGGGCACGTTGCATTTCTCCCCACTCGCGTGCCACTCTCGAGCTCCACCGCGTTACGCTCTTCTCGGACCCCGGACTAAACTCCACGCCTTGCTTTTATAATGCGGAGCAAGCCCGAGATCCTATTAATGTTAATCACTGCCAGCCGGCCCGCATAGGCGGCCCCGTCCCTTTGCACACCTGCAGAAGGGGTGCCGCCTACTTAGGGAGCCTACGAAGTGAGCGAGGGGCGATAATAGATTTGGACTCACACCCATCACAGGCGCACGCCGTGACAGGACTAAGAAGTTCATCGCAATAGCCAATGTCTTGACACAAGACTTTAAATGGATCAAGGCAAAGACCCAGGAAAGACATCTGGAACTAGGCCTTTATAGAGGTATTGGGATTGAAGAGAATTGGGTTGGATATGATATCTGTGGAGTAATTGAATTCGACGATGTCTACATGGCAGCAGATACGACCATAACTAGAGAAATGTTGGGAGATAACATTTTATGGACAGGTACACCGATATCTTTGCAACGTGTGCTGGATGCTCTTTTGAAAGCTGAAAAAATGTGGCTAGACTTCTTACGTCTGGAAACGGGCAGGTTAAACCGAATTCCACTGTCACAGCTGGTGAACTGTAAGAAACTGCACGCAGTTGAATTTACTGGCGAGAATCGTAAGGCATGGACTGAAGAAGGGACTGAAAATCTTGACATGCTCTCTTTAATTTATAGGGACCCTAACGAACTGCTTAAATGGCTTTGATGGTTTCAAATGTTTTTGTCATGTATGTATTGTTCAGAAGTCGAGTCCTGGTGGTGAATGCACTGTCGAGCACAAAAAAGCTGGCAAGGTGGGAATTTTTCCTTCTAAATTGGCCGTACGGAAGGTTTTTTCGCCCACCTATCGACTCTTCATATTATATTCATTGCATGCTTATTATACCCTCATTTTGCTTATCTCTCTTATATTGATGTTTGGTGAGGGGGTAATATGTAAGGTTTCTTCTGATTTAATGGTTTTGATTTAATAGTTTAAATTTTTGATTTGCATAAGGTTTCTTTAGTAGTAAAGGCTTAGTTTACGGTTAAATAAGGTTTCTTTCTATAATAAGGTTTAATATGTAAGGTTTATTTCTTTTTTGTTTAGTTCTTTTTCTGTAGTAACATGTAAGGCTAATGTTCGTAGGTTAGTATTGAGTTAGTATATGTAAGTTTGTAAGTAAGCATTATTTTCTTTTCTTTATGTGACTTAAAAGTCACAGAGGGGGAAATATGTAAGCATATTTTAATTAAATGTAAAATATGAACATGCAAAAATATGACAGAACGCATTTGTGCATGCAACAATATGACACATACTATTAATCTTAGTAAAAGAACATAGAGGTAAAGGTGAGGAGACAGAGGTGAGCCAAGGACAATATGATGTCACATACTACATACTGAACATCAGTTCAGTATGTAGTATGAACTCAAATGAACTCTAGATAGGTAGCCATCTTAGAGGTGAGATGCTTAGTGGACAGTGTGTACCCAACGGATCCTAGGCATAAGAGTACAGTAGCGAGGCATGAGATAATCAGTGTACAGTGTGTACCCTAGAACACATGATGTAATCTTAGTACAGAATCCAAAAGCACCTGATAAGAAAATGTCCTTGGACATGATGTAATGTCAGCAGACTCATGGGGTGAGCTTGACTTGGATGTCAAATTAAAGGAATACTGACAAATAACCAAAATGTATAAGAAAAATAAGCGCCACCCCTATATTTTTAATATAAACAAACCAATTCTAAAGATAATGGAAAATAATTAGCAAGAAAAATGAATTATAATGGGAAGAAATATGGAGTCAGATGATGAGGTATATTACATAATGAAACAAGGTAGAAGAAAGTATGATTATAATGGGTTAATAATTTGGTAAGAGATTGGAAAAAAAAAGAGTACAGAGGAGGGGGCTAGGTGAGCACTCCTCCTCTTGCAAACTGTAAAATGATCAATAAAATGATCACGTATGTCACAAGTCAGATCAGTCAGCTTTTGGTAGTGCCCGAATTAACAACATGGGCATTGCAAGGCTGGCTCACTTGGGTTTTGTTGCTGCAATAAATCCTGCCTTAGTTCATCCAGATCTGCACGGAGTCCGGAGTCTTTCTTTGGTTCTTTTTACTAAAGTTACAGTGTTTGTGTAATATTTGTAATTACTGTATGGCAACAGTAACAAATGGAAGAGAAAAAGATCTCCCACATTTATTGGTGACCCGACCTGATTGCCTTCATGGAGGACTCCTCCGGTGACTGGGACCAGCGCAAACTGTGGGGCTGGACCCACGAAAAATTCCTGCAAAACACTAAGTAGGAGCTGCGGCTCCAGACGTGGCAGGTGGAAAATTCCTGAGTCTGCCGTTAGGCACAGAACAATAGGTGACTCACCCTTCTGAGACGCGAGTGCAGCCAGGTGTTGAGTAAAAAGGCCTGTAGGTGTTTGTGCTGTAATCTCGAGTCCTAGGGCTAGAACACACTGTGAGGTATCGCTAGGGAACGGAAGGTGATTGCTATTTGAAAATTCCTACAGGTGATGTTTTCTGGGCCCAGGTTGTGTGATAAAATGTTTTATTGTTGAAATTGGTCTGAGTACTCAAATTTTGGAAATTTTTGTATAGAGCGCTTGTGTCGTGTGTTGTTCGTATGTCTTTTAAATGTGTGTGTGTGTGTGTTGTATTTGGGTGAAAAGTCTTTTATTGAATTTATGTGTGAGTAAGAATATATAATGCCTAGTTAAGAGTGATATGGTATTAGAAATAGCCTAATAAGTAGATAGAAGAATCCAAAAAACACCTTTTTAGATTTTCTGATTTGCAATAATTGATGGCTTATTAGAAGCTGGAGTATTAACGCCTACTAAAAGTCCTTGCAACACTCCTATATTTCCTGTCAAGAAGCCCAACTCAGATAAATGGAGACTTGTGCATGACTTACGAGCCATAAATCAAATTGTAGAAGCAGAATTGCCTATGGTACCTGATCCACACACATTGTTGTCCAATATACCAGAAGACACTGTCATAGATTTGTGTTCAGCATTTTTTAGTAAGCAGACTCGTTAACAGTCCTGACGGTACTAGCTGAATGTGGACATAAAGTTAGCAGAGAAAATTTGCAATTCTGTGAACAGAAGGTAGAATATCTAGGCAGAGTTTTGGAAGGAACATCTAGGCATATATATCTTGAACACATAGAAGCAATATTAAAAGCTCCTAAACCATGAACTGTAAAAAGATATGCTATCCTTTTTGGGCATGGTAGGATTTAGTAGAGACTGGATTTGTGACTTTGCATTGAAAACAGCACCCTTGAGAGCAATAGTCAAAGCAGCTGGACAAACAAAGAATAGTGCAGTGTTAGAATGGACACCTGAAGCACTGGAAGCGTTTGAACAGCTAAAAAGAGAACTCTGTACAGCACCAGCACTTGCTAGCCCAGAGTATAAGAAGCCATTCCACTTGTATGTCTCAGAGCGTGGTGGTTTTGCCACATGGGGTTCTGACTCGACAACAATGGCCTAGTAAGCAACCAATTGCTTATTATAGTACAGCGCTCGATAATATTGAAAAAGGCATGCCATCCTGCTACCAAGGTGTGGCAGTGGCTGCCTTTGCTTACCAGAAAGCCTCATCAATTACTATGGGACATCCTGTTGTGCTGTACACCACCCACGCATTGCACGATAGTAAAATGTGCAGCACATAAGAAAGATAGTACACATTTGTTAGTGACGGAAATGAGGTAATAGACGAAGCAGCCAAGAAAGTAGCAATAAATCAAGCAAACATGATGCCAAAATCAGCAGCGCAAACAGAACCTAGTCCACAAACCGATAACAAACCAAGTTCACCAGAGTCAAAGCATTAACCCTGATGAAGGACCAAGCTCAAGTTCAGGTTCAAGTCCAGAGTCAGAAGAAAGGTTAGCACTTATACCTGAAGATTATGCACCTCCAACACCAGGTTTATCTTCACTAGCAGACATGTAGGCAACAGCATCAGGTGAAGAGATTCATAAATGGTTAACAAGAGGAGCAACAAAAGATGATGATACTAATGTATGGCGATGTGCAGATGGACGTTTTGTAGCTCCACAAAGTTTTCTCAGAACCTTGATAAAGCAAGCTCATGGTAACGATCACGTAGCAAGAGGGGAAGTGATAAAAGGAATCCAAAAGGCATGGTGGTTGCCTTATCTAGGTCTTATGGTTCATCGAACACTATCACAGTTTTGCGACGTTTGTGCTAGATATAACAATAGAAAACACTTCACGTCACTGATAGGACATATCCCAGAGCCAGATGGGCCGTTATACATATAATGTTTGACTATGTGGACATGGGGGAACCTAGAGTACAAGGAAAATGGTACATCATATAGTGGTTGTGGATAGATTTAGCAACAGCCAAGGAAGATGCAACGGCAGTAGCAAAATTCTTGTGTAGAGAAGCGATACCAATATTTGGAATTCCAGACACAGTTAGTTCAGACAATGGGAAACACTTCACAAATACGATAGTACAGAAAGTAACTCAGTGGTTAAACATCAAGCATGTGTGTCCCACCCCCAATCTCAGGGGATGGTAGAGAGAGCGAATGGAACTCTGAAAATGAAATTGGCTAAAATATGTGCAGACACAGGTATGAATTGGTTTCAAGCTTTGCCATTAGCTTTAATGGGCATGAGATTGCAAACTAACAGCAACATACATCTAACACCACATGAAATGCTTACTGGCAGACCTATGCTTACATATACACATCATTTGTTCGAGGGCCCTATAAAGGCCCTACACTTGAACAACTACAGAGTGAACTTGATCACTCATCATTAGTGTGAAACACTAATCTGAAATACACAAAGTTATTTTCCAACAGGTTAAGGGAGCCACAATACATGAAAGACACCAGACAGAGGGAAGCTGATCAAGCTGATGACGCCGAGGCAGAGAGGAGAAAACTGTGCAACCTGGTGACTGGGTGTTTATCCGAGTGTTCAAAAGAAGGTGGAACCAAGCTAGAAGGGAAGGACCATACAAGGTGGTGTTGGCAACTACAACTGAAGTGAAAGTTAAAGGTAAAGACGGATGGTACCATTTAAATCATTGCTGCAAGTCGCCAAATCTGGACCAGGTAAGAGACAGGGAGCCTTAGGAAGACGCCGAAAAGTCTCCACAAGCAGGACCATCAGGTTTGCAATCAGCTTCCCAGGAGAGCGACATAAGGCCCAGATACCATGCACCAGAACCAAACAAGTTAGACAGCGAGAGCACAGACGTGCCAGAATTGAAATAGCGCGGAGACAGTTAGAAGAAGATCCCACACCTAGAGTTGTAGAATACTCAGATAGTGATTAAATAAAAAAAAACATTAATACTGGTTCAGGTAGTGATTAAATTATTTAAACCAACTATAGTTGAAATCATATACCCAAGCCATAGGACTGGCACAGGAACAATTGGATAAAAAATATATTAATGACTACACAGAATAGATTCGTCCTGTACACGATGTTGGCACCTCAACGAGGAGTGTGTGCCTTAATTGGAGAAGAATGCTGTACGTACATTCCGAGACACACAGGCCCGGATGGTAACATAACTTAGATTTTGAGAGCCATGCAGAAAATAAGAGACGAACATGTTAAAAACACTCAAGACGTGCAGAAGAAGTATGTTTTTTGTTTTTGTTGTATTTCTGTCTTTTCTCTGTCATATGCATGTATTGCAGGATGGAACCGGTACCTGACCTACGGCGGGTAGTTTCCTGTACAGTCTGCCGTGATGCATGGAAAAAAAAGGTTTTCTGGAAAAGACCCCAACGAGAAGATGTACAGATTTGAGACATGATCTGGTTGACTGGTTTCCACACCGCCCAATGGGGACTGTAACGGGTTTGACCCAAAGTTGCACAGGCGGCACCATGAAACACAGACACGAGGCGAGATCTTAGGGGAAAAGGGTAATTTATTTATGATAAATAGGGGAAGGAAAGGGAAAAAGGAGGGAGGACGGAAAGAAAGGGAAGGGATGATGTGTGCACGTGCAGGGTCCGAGGCAGTGCCCAGCTGGCATGCGGGCACGCGGCTGGCGGCGGTGGGCGGAGTGGCCGAACGGAGCACGCGAGGCAGCGCTCCTGCACGCTCCCTCTTGGTTCCTCCCCGCTGTCGATGGCCGGCCTGGCCCCTCCCAGCTCTCTGTGGGCGCGGCCTCAGGCGGGAGTCTCGCTCGGACGTCCATCGGCCGGGCGGCTTTCCCGGCTGGGATCGGCGGCCTTAACGCTGTCCTCCTCGCGGCCTTTTCCTCTTCGGCGGCGGGGACGCGAAGGCGGGCTCGACGCGGGGAACGAAGGATGCCGTGGGAGCTCGTGCAGCTCTTTCCCGCGCTGTCCTCAGCGCGGAGATCAAAGGGCGGAAATCCAATGTCCTTTTACAAAGTCCCTGGGGCACGTTGCATTTCTCCCCACTCGCTTGCCACTCTCGAGCTCCACCGCGTTACGCTCTTCTCGGACCCCGGACTAAACTCCACGCCTTGCTTTTATAATGCGGAGCAAGCCCGAGATCCTATTAATGTTAATCACTGCCAGCCGGCCCGCATAGGCGGCCCCGTCCCTTTGCACACCTGCAGAAGGGGTGCCGCCTACTTAGGGAGCCTACGAAGTGAGCGAGGGGCGATAATAGATTTGGGCGCACACCCATCACAGGCGCACGCCGTGACAGGACTAAGAAGTTCATCGCAATAGCCAATGTCTTGACACAAGACTTTAAATGGATCAAGGCAAAGACCCAGGAAAGACATCTGGAACTAGGCCTTTATAGAGGTATTGGGATTGAAGAGAATTGGGTTGGATATGATATCTGTGGAGTAATTGAATTCGACGATGTCTACATGGCAGCAGATACGACCATAACTAGAGAAATGTTGGGAGATAACATTTTATGGACAGGTACACCGATATCTTTGCAACGTGTGCTGGATGCTCTTTTGAAAGCTGAAAAAATGTGGCTAGACTTCTTACGTCTGGAAACGGGCAGGTTAAACCGAATTCCACTGTCACAGCTGGTGAACTGTAAGAAACTGCACGCAGTTGAATTTACTGGCGAGAATCGTAAGGCATGGACTGAAGAAGGGACTGAAAATCTTGACATGCTCTCTTTAATTTATAGGGACCCTAACGAACTGCTTAAATGGCTTTGATGGTTTCAAATGTTTTTGTCATGTATGTATTGTTCAGAAGTCGAGTCCTGGTGGTGAATGCACTGTCGAGCACAAAAAAGCTGGCAAGGTGGGAATTTTTCCTTCTAAATTGGCCGTACGGAAGGTTTTTTCGCCCACCTATCGACTCTTCATATTATATTCATTGCATGCTTATTATACCCTCATATACTCATTTTGCTTATCTCTCTTATATTGATGTTTGGTGAGGGGGTAATATGTAAGGTTTCTTCTGATTTAATGGTTTTGATTTAATAGTTTAAATTTTTGATTTGCATAAGGTTTCTTTAGTAGTAAAGGCTTAGTTTACGGTTAAATAAGGTTTCTTTCTATAATAAGGTTTAATATGTAAGGTTTATTTCTTTTTTGTTTAGTTCTTTTTCTGTAGTAACATGTAAGGCTAATGTTCGTAGGTTAGTATTGAGTTAGTATATGTAAGTTTGTAAGTAAGCATTATTTTCTTTTCTTTATGTGACTTAAAAGTCACAGAGGGGGAAATATGTAAGCATATTTTAATTAAATGTAAAATATGAACATGCAAAAATATGACAGAACGCATTTGTGCATGCAACAGTATGACACATACTATTAATCTTAGTAAAAGAACATAGAGGTAAAGGTGAGGAGACAGAGGTGAGCCAAGGACAATATGATGTCACATACTACATACTGAACATCAGTTTAGTATGTAGTATGAACTCAAATGAACTCTAGATAGGTAGCCATCTTAGAGGTGAGATGCTGAGTGGACAGTGTGTACCCAACGGATCCTAGGCATAAGAGTACAGTAGCGAGGCATGAGATAATCAGTGTACAGTGTGTACCCTAGAACACATGATGTAATCTTAGTACAGAATCCAAAAGCACCTGATAAGAAAATGTCCTTGGACATGATGTAATGTCAGCAGACTCATGGGGTGAGCTTGACTTGGATGTCAAATTAAAGGAATACTGACAAATAACCAAAATGTATAAGAAAAATAAGCGCCACCCCTATATTTTTAATATAAACAAACCAATTCTAAAGATAATGGAAAATAATTTGCAAGAAAAAATGAATTATAATGGGAAGAAATATGGAGTCAGATGATGAGGTATATTACATAATGAAACAAGGTAGAAGAAAGTATGATTATAATGGGTTAATAATTTGGTAAGAGATTGGAAAAAAAAAAGAGTACAGAGGAGGGGGCTAGGTGAGCACTCCTCCTCTTGCAAAGTGTAAAATGATCAATAAAATGATCACGTATGTCACAAGTCAGATCAGTCAGCTTTTGGTAGTGCCCGAATTAACAACATGGGCATTGCAAGGCTGGCTCACTTGGGTTTTGTTGCTGCAATAAATCCTGCCTTACTTCATCCAGATCTGCAAGGAGTCCGGAGTCTTTCTTTGGTTCTTTTTACTAAAGTTACAGTGTTTGTGTAATATTTGTAATTACTGTATGGCAACAGTAACAAATGGAAGAGAAAAAAATCTCCCACAAAACCACTGCTAAGAACAGGCAACAAGCAGAAGAGACTTGTTTGGGCTAAAGAACACAATAAAGAAAACTCTTTGAATGAGAAGGTGTGTCCAAACTTTTGGTCTGTACTGTACTTCCTAGAAATAAGCAGAGTTGCTGAGTTTGTTCTTTGCAACATGGAGGTGCTGTGCAAGCTCTTGGGTGAAAGCCTGCTGCAGTAGACCAGCCTCTAGGGAGTGCTGAAGAAAGGGCTGGGGTTGGTTCTGCATCTGCTGCCAGCAGTCTCCACCAGTGTAGAGCTTTGTGGCTGGAGCAAGACAGACATAGATCACAAGCCAGGTGCTGGAAAAGTAGCCATTTATTTATTTAACACATGTCAAATACAAATGCAGTTTTTCAGAGCAGCGGGTGCATGTAGGATTTGTGCAGCAGTCGGGGCATGATGTGGAAGGTTGCGGAAGTGTAGACTGAAGTTCTTCTTCTATTTTTGCCCCAATGCTTGCATATGGAAACAAATGAGAAACACATTACCTGACTGTCGGAAGAGACTACTCCGGTACATTCAAAAAGTCTACACCTTTTACTGTATCCTGCCCATTCTCTGGAATGGGGTGCGAGTGTGCGAAACCACTAGCCTAGCTGTATAGCCGCTTTCATTGGTGCTGAACTGTAGTTGTCCATTCAGCTCTGCATTGGCAACACATTGTGCTGAGGAGCATTCTGCTTTCTTTTCCTGTATAAGGCGTAATCCCGTCATCATACAGTTTATCATAATTTCCGCAACTAATTTACAGAACTCAACTTCAATAAAGTACGCGGTTAAACTGGAACTCTAAGTCATTAACTCAGGAACATCGACCTGGTCTGAGATCTTTGACTTAAAACACACCTGAGATCAGAAACAGCATGTCTGTACAGTAGTTTTCTTTTGCGATTTCCTTTAAACTTTAGCTTTTGTGTTGTGAAAACATGTTTAATAACTTTTTGTTTGTTGATATTTTTTTAGTCCAGATGTCACAGCTCACTTGCTGATTAAGCCAATAATGATCTCTCTCTCTCTCTTACACTCATGAATGTGTGTGTGCTTGTGTGTGTTCAACCCATCTGGCTCTGAAATGCACAGTAACAGCTGGATCTGAACACCAAAACAAACTAACTGTCTCTTTAGGGATTGTGGAGTTAATCAACTGCTGTCTCACTATCCATCGCTGTCTGTCTGCATCTCTCTCACTCGCTTTCTCGCTGTATTATTGCCTCTGTCTTACTCTTGTTTCCTCTCTCCCTGTATGCCTTTCTGTCTCTCTCTTTCTGTCTCTTTGTCTGCCTCTTTCTGTATTTTTCTCCCTCTTTTTATTTCTGTTCTCTCTCTCTCTGCATCCATCTTTCTTTCTCTCCCTTGTTGGTGATTGTTGCTTTCTCCATCTCTTTGTGTTTGTGTTGCTCTCTCTCTTTCTTTCAACTTCTTTCTCTGTATGTCTCTCTGTTTGGCTTTTTTCATTCCCTGTCTCTGTGATTCTGTCTTTTTAATCGGTCTCCCTCTGTCCTTTTCACTCTCTCTGCTTCACTCACTCTGTTTATCTGTCTCTGTCTCAGTCTCAGCTGCTCAGGGGTAATCGACTGCCCTGAAATAGGCCCTATTTGGGGTGTGTTTAAGTGCCAGCGAGCTCAGCGGTAGCTCCTGAGGAGAATGTGTGATCGTTTAGACGCGCAGTCTGCGCTCGGTTAAACGCTCGGGAGCTACAGACTCCCATTACCTGTTAGCTACATTAGCTTCATAGCTCCAGCACAAACACTAAGGAAGCAAGGTTCAGACACTGATGGTGTGTTTAGCTGATGGAGTGCGTTACATCTGGGCTGAAAAGCAAATCAATCAGATTTCATTCACTGAACTCACTGGATTTTATAAGAGCATGTAAAGTTGTGGGAGGAGACAGGACTTAACTGCTGTGTGTTGAATTTTCTCAAAGTGAGACTCCTGTAAAAGTAAACTGAATGCAAATTAAGGGTGAAAAAATAACTTACGAACAGAAATTAAAAATGTATGTGTGAAGGTACAAGGTGTCATAACATCAGTCACTTTCAAAAATCATTTGACTTTAAATGTTGTGTTTTAATGAGCCGTGGGTCTCACAGTGAGCTCGTGGCTTATCGGGATGTGACATCATAACCTGTAGTGACCCACAGCTTGACAGTAGGGCAAATACATTTTATGAACTTGCTTATAGCATCTTATGACCACTATGTTTCTGTAATCATGTTCGCAGATATTTAATTTAGTTTTATTTGTATAGAAACATCATTGTCCCAAAGCAGCTTTACAGAATAAAAAAAATATGGAAATTGAGTAGTGAGGAAATACAACTCAGGTCAGTTGGTCCCTGATGAACGAGCCGAGGGCGAAGGTGCAGCGGGAAAAACTCCCTGAGTTGGTAATAGGAAGAAACCTTGAGAGGAACCAGACTCAACAGGGAACCTATCCTCATCTGGGTGAGGATTCTTCACCTTCTGTCGTCAATCAAAGACACTGTAGCAGCTCCATGTCATGTGACAGCGAGGAGTTTTAAGGGACAGGATGGTCCCTTGATCACTGGACTGCAGCCTCACTCGAGTTCTTGTGCATCTCTGCCCCGTTTATCCAGTAAACCTTTATTTTAATAAGCTTCAATACAGCATCTTCTGTGAACCGCCAGCCCTTTCAGCGATGACGTTCTGTGGCTTTTCTTCCTTGTGGAGGGAGTTGATGGTCATCTTCTGGACAACAGTTGAGTTTGCAGTCTCCCCCGTGTGTGTACTGAACTAAATAGAGAGATACACAGTACTTCTACTGTATGAATAAGAATTTATTGAACCTCCAATGAAATTCTTATAGTTTGAGATACTGGATTTTTTATTTTCATGAGCTGTTAGCTGTAATCCGGAAATATTTCACTTTATGTATAATGAATCAAGAATATATGGTTGTTTCACCTTTCGAATCAAATTATGGGGGAAAAAAAAACCTTTTCCACAACAATGTATGTTCATGATGAAAATTTCTGATGAATGAAGGTGTAATGCGATTGATGTTTATAGAAGGTTTCGAGCACAAAAGAAGGCCGTACATTACGTATGTGAATGACGATCCCGTGAACAGTCAGCGAGTGGAAAGCCTGATCCTTGACAAACAACTGATAACTTGTCACCGACTTGCGGAATAAAGGGATACATCTGTGTGTGTGAACTGTACACACACTCATTCACCAACACCACTTGAACACAGGAACTCGGAGTTATCGCCACATCCCCGGTACAATCCTCATCTCCATTTCCACATGATTGGAAAAGACAGTCTGATCAAGACTCCGACGTACTGAGAAACCTTTCTACCATGATGGTGTCCAAGCACTAGTGAGACACTGGGACAAGTGCATTAGTGTAGCAGGAGATTATATAGAGAATTAAGGGAGGTTTTACTCTGTTCTGTTATTCTGCACAAATAAAAATCAGCTTTTCATGTCCCCTACACAGCTCCGCATTTAGCATGTCCTTTCTACGCTGTAGCTAATGACATCAGAGTAGCGGCAATCCACAATTTTAAAACCATAGCAAAATAGCAAAAAAAAAAACAAAGGAAAATAGGAAATGAGCATTATTGTCCCAATCAAATCACACTGCTCTGGACACGAGCCAAGATCAGATCAGATCAGAAGCTTTCTGGAGAAACGGAATTAATTATAGTGTTTGAACGTTCTTCCTTAAAGATGGAAAATTATGGTTAATTATGCATGATTATACAGAGTGACATCATCACCATCATCATCATGCTTAGATTCTCTTTCTCTCTCTGTTTAAAGGGACGAGTCGTCTCCAGTCCCCTGAGATAATCACTCTGGTCTGATTGGACGAGTCCTCAGAGAGCCCTACATTAGTCCTGCTAATTGAGTCAATGGAATGAAGCTGTCGTGTTTAGCCAGCGGTTAAGCTGATTAGCATGACCTGTGGCCGCGTCACTGACGCAGTAATGAAATCAACCTGGTGCGGTGGCACTGAGCCTCCAGTTCAAAGAGAAAACACAACCTTACTACAAACCTACACGAATCCCCGAGCAGGTTCAAGTCCGCTTCCTGCTCCCTGACACACCGTGTTCAGCTCGGAAACGGATATTAAAATAGTGAGTGTTTAAAACTGCCTTTTAGAGCCTGCAGAGTTCACAGGAGTGAAATATGACCGAATGACACGTTTAGAACAATGATCAATGAAACGTCAATGTGAAATAAAACTCACCCTGATGCTATGGAACCCAAAGCGCTAATAAATATTGATTAAATTACACTAAAAGTTTTCATTACTCTGACCTCGTTAAGCGTTCGTAACGACAATATTTGTCACTTGTGCTGCATTTATTTAATTAATAAACTTTTTGGGTCTATTTAGCGTTTCAGACACTGATGCTACATTTATCTCCTTTATTGTTCGCAGTGGTGCATTTTTCTTCACCTTCCATTTAATTCATCATTATGTAATTACTTTTATTACTTCTGCTTCGTTAATAAATTTGGTCTGTTTAATTTTGGACCCATAATGGAACAAGTCGTCTTTCTTCCTCCCATCAGGTCGCTCATCCCATTTTCACCACCTGCTCCCTTATTTTTTTTTTTACAGTTTCTATATGTTGTAGTTATTTCCACTTCTGTCTTGTTCAGCATTTGTCACATCAATATTTATCACTTACTATTTTTTTTTCTTTTCTTTTCATCTGCTTGCTACTTTTACTTTGCCTGGCCAAAACAAATGTAGCCTGGCGAAATTGAACCAGCAAAGGACACAAAAAAGTCTTTTGGGGTCTTTTATTCTGAAAATAAAAATTGGGGCTCAATAAAAATAAAATAGTCTCAGGGAATTCACCCCTATAAGCACAGTCCTAACACATTCAATGTTCTTCAATTAGTTCAACTTGAGAGGCTGTGCATCTGAGCCTCAGCTTCCAAACCAGCTAACCAAAAGTGCCAGTACCAAACAGCAAATAAAAAAAGAAACTAAAAGCTGTTCACTAAACATACAAAAATACAGTGCCTTGTGAAAGTATTCGGCCCCCTTGAACTTTGTGAACTTTTTCCACATTTCAGGCTTCAAACATAAAGATATAAAACTGTAATTTTTTGTGAACAATCAACAACAAGTGGGACACAATCATGAAGTGGAACGAAATTTATTGGATATTTCAAACTTTTTTAACAAATAAAAAACGGAAAAATTGGGCGTGCAAAATTATTCAGCCCCTTTACTTTCAGTGCAGCAAACTCTCTCCAGAAGTTCAGTGAGGATCTCTGAATGATCCAATGTTGACCCAAATGACTAATGATGATAAATAGAATCCACCTGTGTGTAATCAAGTCTCCGTATAAATGCACCTGCACTGTGATAGTCTCAGAGGTCCGTTTAAAGCGCAGAGAGCACCATGAAGAACAAGGAACAAACCAGGCAGGTCGGAGATACTGTTGTGGAGAAGTTTAAAGCCGGATTTGGACACAAAAAGATTTCCCAAGCTCTAAACATCCCAAGCACTGTGCAAGCGATAATATTGAAATGGAAGGAGTATCAGACCAATGCAAATCTACCAAGCCCTGGCCGTCCTTCTAAACTTTCAGCTCATACAAGGAGAAGACTGATCAGAGATGCAGCCAAGAGGCCCATGATCACTCTGGATGAACTGCAGAGATCTACAGCTGAGGTGGGAGACTCTGTCCATAGGACAACAATCAGTCGTATACTGCAAAAATCTGGCCTTCATGGAAGAGTGGCAAAAAGAAAGCCATTTCTTAAAGATATCCATAAAAAGTGTCGTTTAAAGTTTGCCACAAGCCACCTGGGAGACACACCAAACATGTGGTCAGATGAGACCAAAATCGAACTTTCTGGCAACAATGCAAAGCGTTATTTTTGGCGTAAAAGCAATACAGCTCATCACCCTGAACACACCGTCCCCACTGTCAAACATGGTGGTGGCAGCATCATGGTTTGGGCCTGCAGGGACAGGGAAGATGGTTAAAATTGATGGGAAGATGGATGGAGCCAAATACAGGACCATTCTGGAAGAAAACCTGATGGAGTCTGCAAAAGACCTGAGACTGGGCCGGAGATTTGTCTTCCAACAAGACAATGATCCAAACCATAAAAGCAAAATCTACAATGGAATGGAAATAAACATATCCAGGTGTTAGAATGGCCAAGTCAAAGTCCAGACCTGAATCCAATCGAGAATCTGTGGAAAGAACTGAAAACTGCTGTTCACAAACGCTCTCCATCCAACCTCACTGAGCTCGAGCTGGAGAAATGGGCAAAAATTTCAGTCTCTCAATGTGCAAAACTGATAGAGACATACCCCAAGCGACTTATAGCTGTAATCGCAGCAAAAGGTGGCGCTACAAAGTATTAACTTAAGGGGGCTGAATAATTTTGCACGCCCAATTTTTCAGTTTTTTATTTGTTAAAGTTTGAAATATCCAATAAATTTCGTTCCACTTCATGATTGTGTCCCACTTGTTGTTGATTGTTGACAAAAAATTACAGTTTTATATCTTTATGTTTGAAGCCTGAAATGTGGCAAAAGGTCACAAAGTTCAAGGGGGCCGAATACCTTCACAATGCACTGTAACTGTGGTGGCTCTTCCTGATTTAACAACAGAAATGACACATTCCACTGTTAACAAGCTTACATTTCACAGAACTTGTATAAAATGTACTTTACAACAATGAATGCAGAAATTTCCTCAAAATACTGACTGTTCAGTGCATTCACTCGAGAACAGGTTATCTTGTCGCAGACTTCGCACAGGTCACACTTTAAACATTTCTCAACATATCTGTTAACATCCAACAATAAACAACAATATTAGCCACTAACATCCCACAGTATTTCTGTATACAACACTCTTAAACATTGTTAACAAAATATTTTGATGTAAGAAGCACACTTTACAGCATATTTACCTGAATGGAACAATCAGATGCACCTAAACATAACGCGCTGCAGCCGACGGTCTGACTTCCTGGTTTTTTTCTTCACCGTTATCCCTCCGTATCCCCAAGGATGCCCGTAAATGGCAGTGCCATCTAGTGGCGTACATAAAAATTGCATGTATTACTCCCACCTGGCTACACAAAGTAATACATTCTAAGACTTCATATCAATTACCTTTAGCTTTGATCACACACACACACACACACACACACACACACACTCTGGTGTAAATGATTCCTCGTGCTCCCAGAATCACTCTCTCACACTCTGAGTCCTGGAATACGGTGCATACCATCAGGGAAGAAGAAACCCTCCATAGATGTGATGTGCTGGTGATTCAGTACATTCAGGTGGTCAGCTGACTTCATTTTATCTCCACATAACGTTGCTGAGTCTCGACCTGAGCGACTGAAGCGACCCCAGATCATAACACTGTCTCCAGAGGCTTGTACAGTGGACACTATGCATGATGGGAGCATCGCTTCATGCGCTTCCCTTCTCACCCTGACACGCCCATCGCTCTGGAATAGACTAGTGTTCATTTCGTCAACAAACATAATGATGAAAAATATTGTGACGACCTTTTTTTTCCTGAGACCAAGACGAGATGATGATGAGACGTCACGGATATCAATAAACAGTGACAGTGATGAAATCAGCATGTAATATTGTTGACGAGATTAAAATGTGCTTAACGAAAATAAAACCTCAGTCTTTATTTTTCATCAACATATAATTTCCGTCACAGTCCGCTGCGATACGGAGTTCGTTCATTACATCACGGCGCGCGGCGTATCAGTGACGGGACGTTACGAGTTCAGTCATCTTTAACTCTTCATCATCATCAACATTAGTGTCAGACGGGCCAAAGAGAAGAGACGATACTTTGCGCCCAGAGGGGAAACAGTGGGGGAACACAATCGCTGGGAAAAATACCACAAACCTGAAGAGACGCATCAAGGCATCCCATAATAATCAACCAGTTTTACAGCCTCTTTGTGGTGATTATGTTACACATGTTATTCTAATTATGTTATGTGTATTTTATCTTATTTTATCTTATTTTATAGTTAAACCGTTGCCAAACACATTAAGCTAATAGGTTAGCAAATAATTGTGACCCAGAGGAGCTACAGGATCAATACAAAAGTCCAAGTGTGTAAATTCATATAAAAACATTTAAAACACTATACTGTCCGTACTGCTCCTATTGTTTTATTAAAAAAATATGGACAAGCAGCAGATGTAAAATAAATATAATTAGCTGAAAACATCAGAAGAAAAGATACATTTTAAATGTTAAGGTAATTATTTTGTGAAAAACCTCTAAAAAAGGGTTTTGTTTAGACTAGATTGACTGTAGGGTTCATTAATAATAATAACCTTATTACTAAAATGTTACGCTTTCATTGAATAAAACTAGACTAAAATACTTAACAGTTCCTTTGACTAAAACTAGATGAAACAAAAATAGTATAAGATTGACTAAATATGATAAAAAACTAACAGGGACATTTATCCCGGGACTAAGACTAAAATTGAAAATAGCTGACAAAATGAACCCCATCCTCAGGTCACATGACCTTTCTCCATCGCTCCAGAGTGCAGTCTGTATCTCTCTAACAAACTGAAGCCTTTATTCTGATGAGTCTCAGTAACGAGTGGTTTTATTATGGACACGCAGCTGTTTAGTCCCAGTGCTGTGTGTGTGTGTGTGTGTGTGTGTGTGTGTGTATGTGTGTGTGTGTGTGTATGTATATATGTGTGTGTGTGTGTGTGCGTGTGTGTGTGTGTGTGTATATGTGTGTGTATGTATATATGTGCGTGTGTGTGTGTGTATGTGTGTGTGTGTGTGTATGTGTGTGTATGTATATATGTGTGTGTGTGTGTGTGTGTGTGTGTGTGTGTGTGTGTGTATATGTGTGTGTATGTATATATTTGTGTGTATGTGTGTGTGTATGTATATATGTGTCTGTGTGTGTGTGTGTGTATATGTGTGTGTATGTATATGTGTGTGTGTGTGTGTGTGTGTGTATATGTGTGTGTATGTATATATGTGTGTGTGTGTGTGTGTGTGTGTGTAAATGCTCTTACTTTCACTATTAAACACAGATCTATTTTTTCACCATGCCACTTCACCGAGTGTTTAAGTCATCTCCATTCATGATGTTTTTTTCCAGC
The DNA here is from genome assembly GCA_030347435.1 of Clarias fuscus. Taxonomy (NCBI): domain Eukaryota; kingdom Metazoa; phylum Chordata; class Actinopteri; order Siluriformes; family Clariidae; genus Clarias; species Clarias fuscus. The sequence goes on along the minus strand of CM059220.1, from coordinate 1,419,596 downwards.
CACGTTTCTTCCACTCTGCCTGATCGATTGGATCAAGTCATTTTTGTTGATTTCATTTAATTTAAACAGCATGGATCATTTCTGATTACTTCACCTTTGCTTAGCAATTGACAGCTATTTTTTTTCTGTGCCCATTTTTATTACTTCCAGGTTATTTATTGATCAGATTTTTGTTCCCTCCATTTTTCTATTGATTGCTGGAGGTCATTTCATTTGGCCGTGGGGTCATTTTACGGGTGATTTCCACTTTATTTATCTTTTGCTCGCCTTTGTTGCTCCTTTACTGTTTGTCATTTTTTTCTTCTCCCGTCTTCTCTCGCTTGTCGCGTGTTGGTGGCGTCCTGGTTTCTTCTCCCGTTGGGTCGTGCAGCAGCAGTAATATTTTCCCACATTGATCATTTGTCCTGCGTCATTTCTTTCTGTCTCATTGATCGTTTCTTGAGAAGAAGAAGAAGACTGATGGAGGATTTCCAGCATTTTGTTCTGGAGACTTGACCTGATGTTGCTGGTAATGTATTCAGCAGAATGTCTCCACACGCAGGACACACGTCTAACAAGATTAATGCAATCTCTCTCTCTCTCTCTCTCTCTCTCTCTCTCTCTAATGTCTGGGAGTCACAGTCGTATCTCTGTCATGTCACGATCGTTTGATTTTCTAAATGGAGAAAGGCACAATGTGATTAATGGTAACTGTGATGGAAGGAGGAGCACAAAGAGAGAGAGAGAGAGAGAGAGAGAGAGAGAGAGAGAGACGGCATTAATCTTGTTAGTTTAGAAAGGAGGATTAAAATTAATTATGGTCTCATCTTTTCTTGGGTTTTATTGAAGTATTAAAAAAAACATTTTTTTAACACCATGAACACACTGATACTGCAGAAGATGCTGTTGGTACAAAACTGCCCTACCGAGCCGCAGAGCTGCATACTGTCTGCTCCGCGGTGGTCCTACGGCGGTTCTGTTGAGGGACAGCGTACTGTGATGTAGCGGGCGGAGTCTCTCTCTCTCTCTCTCTCTCGCTCTGTCCACTTTGTGTCTCATTAGTTTTTCCTGCAATGCATTATGTACACTTAATGTAATGTAGCGGTTTGAGCGCGCGCGTGTGTGTGTGTGTGTGTGTGTGTGTGTGTGTGTGTGTGTGTGTGTGTGTGTGTGTGTGTGCGTGCACTATGTCAGGAGGAGCTGATACACTCCAGGGTGGAGAGATGATGGAGATGGATGAATAGACTCTATTCTCCCTCAAGGACTTTCCATTAGACTTCTCTCCTTCTTTACCCCCCACCCCCCATTCTCCCTTTCTCTCCGAAAGAAAAAAATAATGAACAGAAAGAAAGAAAGAGAATATTAGGTGCCTCACTACAGTGTACAATACAGCAATGTGATGTTTAGACACTACTGGGGAAATCTTCTCCTCTGTTTCTCTTTGTCTCTCTCTCTCTCTGTCATTGTGTGCTTGTTTACTAGGCCGAGGTTATCAGCAGTTAAAGCTGTGTAAACACACACACACACACACACACACACACACACACACACACACACACACACACACACACACTTTCCCAACATTAGTGGCAAATGAAAGCATTTGGTTTATATTAAAGTAATGTGTGTTACATTAGTCCTGGGGTCACATCAGGGCGTGTTTACATCATGGCTGGGGTCACAAGAGTGTTATATATGTCAGGGTCAAGGGTCATCAGGATTACATAAGGGCTAAGAATGCACGCTCGCTGGACAGTCCATTAGGTACACCTGTTCAACTGCTTGCTAATGCAAATATCTAATCAACCAATCACAAGGCAGCAACTCGATGCGTGTAGACCTGGTGAAGACGATCTGCTGAAGTTCAAACCTCTTGTTGGTGCCAGACGGGCGCCTCAAACTACTTACCCAAACTGCGTAGTTATTTAACACAAGTCTGTATGATTCTTCATGTACAATCTAATGATTGACAGATTTCTTTGTAAACCTCCGTATATACAGACTGCGGTCACACACACACATAGTCGTGTGCAGCCGAATCCGAGGAAGCTCCTGTGTTACTTTGATAAAATATTTGTTTTTCCTAACAGTGAAAGTGTGTGTGTGTGTGTGTGTGTGTGTGTGTGTGTATGTGTGTGTGTCAGCCCACACAATGACCACGCACAATCAGTCAGTTCTGCCCAGGTTTCCCATCAGCCCCTGCACGGTGGGGTCTCTCTCTCTCTCTCTCTCTCTCTCTCTCTCTCTCTGTAGGTGTCTCTCCTGATTGCTAACTCTAGATTGCAAACATGACAATCACTCAGTCAGCACAATAACCTTCATCTCTGTACACTAGAACGTGAGGCAAAACGTGGTCCAGCTTAAAACTGTACTTGTACTGAGTCAAACATTATCCACACTCTGATTATAAAATTTATTTTAACCAACTTATGATAAAATATAATCTCCTTTCTTTTCAATACACTTTGTCCACAGGCTTTCACGTTCCCTCGTTAAAACTGTTAGAGGCCACGAATGCACCGCTTGTCTTTAGTTCTTCATCAGAAGTGACTCTTCATCCTCGTAGTTCTGCTTTCAGGCGACCGAACAGGTGAAAGTCTGATGGAGTGAGATCAGGACTATAGTGAGGACGCTTTAACACCTCAGCGTGTCGACAGTGTGGAGCAGAAGTGCGCGGACGTGCATCATCACGTGAGATCACAACGACCTCGGATATCAGTCCCTCTGAGTTTAATCTGAAGTTCAGTCTTCAGCTCTTCAATAAGCGTCTCACTGGAACGAGCGCTGTCGATTGTGGAACCTTTCTCATGCTGTTCCAATACTTCTGGCCCTTGAGAATCCCAGTAAACTGTAAGCGTTGATGCATTTTCCAGCTGATGGTCGACTTTTGAACTTTTTCTCGGTCGGTGATTGAGGACGTTCCCGTTCCGCGCTCTGCTGTTCACTCTCAGACTCGTAGTGATGAATCCGTGTCTCGTCTCCAGTAATGATTCTCTTTAAGAAACTTTCACCTTCCTTAGAGTGTTGGTCCAAATTTTGCTTGCAGATATCAAAACGCTCTTGTTTATGATCTCCCGTGAGTTGTTTTCCGCACCTCTGAATCACTGCACTCTGCTCTTCTTTCATGCAAACCACAAGCGGGATGTTCATTTTTCGCTCGCACGGCGCTTACACATGAACTGATGTAACACACTCGCACACATCTGCACAGCAGTGACTCCAACGGAACGCGCTGATAAAACAGTGCAGCTCACAGAAGAAGTACAGCAGAATACGAGTGCGGATCATTTTTGACTCACCCCATAATTATATATAAAATTACAACTAAAATAAAACGTACAAAAAATTATGAACGCATGTAAGACAAGCAGCTTTAGTCCTTATCAATCACAAGGTCGCGACGGCATCACTGACATACCGAGAACAAAAAGTTTCATTTTTAAACCAGGTACTTTTTAAAAAGTTGTCGTCTAGTGTCTTTGTCCTGAAAGTTCTCATGAGTGCCCTGTCTTTGGCTCTCAAGTAATAAAACCACTCTTTACAGGATTTATCCTCGTGAGGAACGACATGATCCTTTCTGAGAAATAACGTTTATAAATATCATAGTCCATCTCCATATATTATCAGTAGGAGACGAGACCGTCTCACTCGCATACTAATCTCTTACTCTCAGGTCGTCCCTGTCCCTCATCAGAATTCTCCTCTCGCCTTCCCGTCACCCCGTTTCCACTGAGGCATCTTATGTCCCCTCCCTCTGTCCCTATCTGCACCGCCCACTCGAGTGCACTTAACTTTATTAAAGTTGGCTGAAATTAATTACGACCTGACCGGGACTAATGCACACACCAGCTCCATTTTCAGTATTACGAACACCCCCGCCCTTCCTCATCTCTCTCTCTCTCTCTCTCTCTCTCTCTCTCTCGGAGGTACAGCGCTCCCGTTATAAATCAGATTCTTCGCAGAGAGAGTCGTGACATGCCGCCTTAATGGCTCTTACACAAACTTGCTTAATTGAATTCCCGCTAGTGACGGAGCGTCTGCCCGCCATCAGAAAGAAAAAGAAAAAAAAGATGGTAAGAATGGAGGAATTAATCTGATGTGAGTGTGTGAGTCATCGATAGCCACCGCGACCCTCACAAACCGTGACGCAAGTCCACTATATCCTTGTCCAAGTTCATGGAGCGGCCCTGATGCACCACTTTGCATTTCCATGTAGGAAACCTGGCTGATGAATTTGTCCAAGCATGGTAATCCAGAGTGGGGTCACGCCCATGACATCACGGCATAAAGACTTACAGCAAAAGAAAGCATTCTGACGTGATCCTGATCTTCAAATGAGCCAATTTTTTCTCTGTGGGAACGTCAGTATGAGTTGATTTTGTGTATTGTTTTTTTTTTTTTTTTTTGTGTTGGTGTGCTTTGTTTATCATCGAGTCCAGCCACGGGTCTGTTACCTCACCGTCTATTTATACCCTGCCATGACATATTCCATGCTATGCTCAACTTTTATCTGGCACAACATTTGTCAACTTGCAATCATAAAGTGTTACTACAAGCTAGCTCACAGCTTCTACTGTAGAATGCATGTTATCTAATCTAGCTGTGTGACTAGTTAGTTATCTTATGTTGGTGTAATTAATATCTGCAACTAAAGTAATATCACACTCAAGGTCGTGCCGTTGTACTGACAATTGTACTGCCGTTGTACTGCCGTCTGTCTGTATGTCTGTATGTCTGTCCGGACAGATTTTGGCACAGCACCACGCAAAACTGGCTAGACAAGATTTAATGCAATCTTGGGAGTGGTTACAAATCTGCCTGAAGTTTAACATACGGCATGAATTAAATCTAAATATTTAGTAGAAGTCTAGTTATCAGCAGTTATGCGCCCGATTATAAACCACAAGTTTTGACAGCATACTGTGCATGCGTGAAAATGTGGGCATGTCTTAAATCGACCGCTGCACAGAATTGAATGAATCTTCTGCAGCACTGAAGCCTGAAGTTTAATCTGCACCATCAGTGAATCTAAATGTTGAGTAAAAGTGATGTTATGAACAGTTATGTGTGGGATTTAATCATCTACTTTAAAATAATCTACTAATGCGCTACTGTCTCAATGTAAACAAACACCTGCACCAATAGATATTAATGAGAAAAGATAAAGTGAATATTTTGACTGGGATTAGTTCATATTCTCACTTTGGCTGAAATAACAGCGCTGAAGTGGTATAAGTGAATTTTAACACGCCGGAGTCGTTTTAAGACGAAACTTCATCTTTATCCCATCGACTTTTTCCATTTCTCATCTGTGATTCTCTCTCCGATTACCGAACAGGGAGTGTATTTGTCTGAGCACCAAAGAAGTACAACTTAGTGTAAACAAGGCGTCAGATACTCGACCTTACAGAATGTGATTTCTGTGTATTAATAAGTGAGACAGAGAGTTCTGCTGTACAGAGAGACACACAGACATGGACGTGGACTTCAACCTCAAATTATAATAATAATAATAAGAAGAAGAAGAAGAAGAAGAAGAATATCACTACATTAAAGATCAGCAGATTATTATTAGATTTAACTTTTTTACTATTTCTACAAACTCTATATCTGCAAGAATTCGCATATTAACGCTAGTATACAATATGAGACAATATACATATTTATTATGTTTTATTATTTTTTGTTTGTTTTTTAATTTCATTTAAATATGTCATTACCTTGGAGAGAGAGTCATTCCAGTCTCTGACCTCAACTTCTCAAATCTCAAATGTCAATATTTGTTTGATGCTCAAAGGAAAAGCCCACTGGAACGAAGGAGCGGTCTGGATTTTTTGGGGAGACAAAGCCGTCAGAAAGTGATGACATTAGGATTATGATAATGACGCTCCCTTGAGGCTCCTCTTCACCCGGTCAGTTTCACTCTGACGAGACGCGCGCATGACCTTTCACTGTGTGTGTTTTTTTTTTTTCTGAGATGCATGAACTCTCAGAGTATCAAACACAAACCCTTCAGAACACAGACAGGAATCAACAGCATCAACACACACACCTCAGGAGAGAGAGACAGAGAGAGAGAGAGATAGCTGAGGAGAATTTATTGTCGTGGAAAGGAGATTTTATTTTTCTCGAAGTTCCTCCGAGACGTCTTTATCAGTCTCTGTGCAGTGAGGCTTAACACCTTATAATACCCACTTTTACAACAGAGAATATTTTTCTAATAATTACTTGTACAGATTCAAATTAGGAGCCATAATAACACAACTGAAAATAAAATAAGATGAGAAATGTTTGGCCGGTGAGTGTATAATATTCACATTTTAAAATAATATAGGAATCTACTTACAGGACTTTTCCTTAAAGGAAAATAGAAAAGAATTTTGCCCAATAATTGCAAACAAAATACCTGTTTTACATTTACAGAAAGTATGAGGGATTTTAATTCCATAAACATGCACATTTTACTGTGAGTGGGAAGTGTTAGAGGGAATAAAGAGGCAAAAATGCTCAGAGTCATACACTGTAAACCCTAATGCTCAAAGTAATTAAACATATTGATTACTGTTAACTTAAATAATTACAATTAGTTCAAATTAATAGACCTTGATGAGTGTTTAGAACTTTTTGGTATTTATGAGTTTGTAGAAATGACACTTTTCAAGTTAGCTGCACAAATTTGATATTTTAAGTAACTGTAAGTACTTAAGTAAGAGTAACTGTCACCTTAAAGTTCCACCAACTTAAACTGTTTCAGACTAGCGATTTTGTGTCCGCTTTTTATTTCAGATACGTATGTTATGTTATTAGTTGTGTCTCGAAGGAAAGGCAAGTCATGCAATTACACATCATGGTCAGCATTTCCTGAAATTCCCACTTCTAATGCTACACATCACTGTAGTTAGGTAACAGAACACCATACAGAAATGTAGTGAAGTCAAAGTACAGATATTTGGTGTACTTATAAAGGTAGTAACAGTGAAAAGTATCCTCTCACAAAACTACTCAAGTAAAGTACACAAACATGAAATACATACGTAAGTACAGTATTTCCCACCTCTGTTTATTTCTAAGGACCTGGCACTGTACTTCTGATGAGCAGCTCAGGAAAATCAGCTGGAAGCTGTTACACAGTTCAAGAAAGAGTGAACAACATTAAAAAAAAGGGCCTGTGGGAAAAAAAAAAGCAAAAACAAACAACAATTTTTCAGACTAAAAAACACTAATCACTATTATTAAGCGTGATTCAGAACTAAGATGAATCATTCACACACTTCACATGCGCCAGTACGCGTGGCGTCGCGGCATCCAACACAACGGCGCAGCTGATGAACAAAATTTGATATAATTCAAGATTCGAAATTCAAGATGCGAAGAACTTTAGTGATCCCAAAGGGAAATAGTTGGAACAATTAATTGTTAGCAAGTCACAGTATAAACTGTTGTAAATCCATATAATATGGGAGAAGTGTAGCGGCACTATTTTAAAAACGTTGATTGCAGTAGAACATCCATCCCTGCAGTATACCAACGATCACTACAAGCACTACACTCCAAGCTTTTTATCATATTGTCTCTATATTTTGTATTTGACTGGATAAGATAATGCATGCTTATATATATATATATTTAAAAAAATATTTTTTGGTAGAAACTAATGTGGGTGAGAGGAGTGAACCACAGGACTGAGCTCTTTAGACTTGCATGAACCATAAAATCTTGTCTTTCACTTGTCGCTTTATTACTTTGTCATGTAGAAGTAAGGACTGGGGAACATTTTTGTTGATACTGCACTGAGACCTCAGCTATATGAACAATAAAGTTCGGAAAAATTCAGCATCTCTGTGTGACATCACAATTTAGATAAGAATTAATAACGCAGGTTCCTTGCAAAAAAAAGAAGTGCTTATTAATGATTAGCTGTTAAATATGCCAGAAAACTGCAATGTTACTGTATGTCCTTGTATGTAAGAACTCTTATGTGTGAAACAGCGCTTATGTTCACTCAGTCCAAAGTTTGTACACCCCTTCTAACTCCGCGGTCGTTCCTAATGTTTATTTCTCTTTACACTGTAAAACAATAGACGTTTAAAAAACGTAAAAAAAAAAACTGTAGACGTTTATCCAAAAACACACAATAATCTCCTCTGAACAGTTGATATTGAGATGTATATCTGCTCCTTCTGCTCTGTAAAGCTTCATAACGGCTCTAATCTGAGGTGGTGGTTTCTGAAGCTGGTGACTCTAAATGAACTTCTCCTCTGCAGCAGAGCTCAGTTTTGGTCTCGCTTTCCTGAGAGACAGTTTCATCATGGAGCTTGATGGTTTTGCAAATGAACTTTTTTGACTGGTATTGCAAAAACTGTTCTACTAATGTTTTAAAATAACGACTGACTGTTGATGTTACTTAATTATCTACCTAATTATATATGTGGTATCACATAGTTTAGAAATTTCCAGTATTGTTCTAGAATGTAGAAAAGAAATCACTAAACAAGAAAGTGTGTCCAGACATTTGACTGGTCCTGTACACGAGCCTAAAGCATATTATTCTTAGCTTTCCTCTGAGACTGGGAGTGATTACAGGAGTTTTTATTCAGATGTATTCACTCAAATGCTAGCGTCTAGAAACAACCTGACCTGTAACATTTTAAACAATCTGCTGTACATGTCAATCTGCTATATGCAGCATTTCTTTGAAATTGGCCTGAAAACAATTTTCAGGAAGCACGTCTTGGCTTTATATTTAGCCCGTGAAGGTCAGAACTGGGTCGGCTTGTTAGGATCGGCGAATGTGCTGCTTCGTCCATTTACTAATCAACTCAACAGGCTTATTTACAAAAGCTGTCTCAGCACACTATTTATTTATCTATTTATTTATTTATTTATTTATATCTATATATTTTTATGATGAGTTGATGCAGGTCTCTGTGCCTCTGTGCCAGGTCTCGTCTATTAGATTAAATAAAGCTCTTTGTGTGGTTTGGCATCTCCTCCATCTCCTCCATCTCCGAGGACGAGGTTACATTCCTGCGATGGCTCAGGAAGAAAAAGGATGTGAGTTTATAAGACCGGACAGTAATGCAATTAAAATTGTGCTGTGTACGATAACACGCTGCACAGGAAACAGCAAGGATTTAGGACCAAAAGAATACAAGATCTTGGTGCACTAAAATGAAGGTCGAGTTAATCAGGTATAAAAAGTAATTCATTTTTTAAAATCTGTTAAAAGTTTTGGTCTGATCGAGGTTTAACAGCAACACTATGGTGGTTATTCAATTAATTTCCTTATAATAAATCCCAGAGGTGGTTTGATTGAGAGTGGTTTACTTTTTACTTTTCCTTCACTACATCCAACAGAAAATATCTGTACTTTCTACTTCACTATATTTCTCCATGATATCGCATTACATAACCACAGTGGTGTGTAGTATTTCAAGCAAGAATAATGCCACCTTATGAATAAGTGTGTTCACTTGTGAAATGCTTAATGTTACAGGTGTTTGAAATAAAAAGCTGGCTTGACGAAAACAGCGCATTCACAGTTGGGAATTAGTTCAAATGAAGTAAAATTTAATTAAATTTAAGTACATTTTAGGGTCAATACAATTCAAGTTGACAAGAAAATGGGGGACTTTTACTTTCACTTTTGTAATATTTGACCTGGGATATTACCGGATTTTTGTACTTTGCCCACAACAGATCAATCCACAGTAGAAATACCGTACCTGCGCTGTAAACCCTAATGCTCAAAGTAATTAAGTAATTTCAATTTTTTACTTACTTACATTTTATATTTTTATATTCTTACATTTTACATTTTACATTTTATATTCTATATTTTATATTTTATTTAATTTTATTCTCTTAGGTCAGGGCAGTTGCCTAAGCATTTCACTGCATATCGTACTGTGTAGGATTGTGTATGTGACAAATAAAATTTGAATTTTGAATTTTTTTTTTTTTTTTTTAATTAAACACGTTGAATACTGTTAACTTAAATAATTGCAATTAGGTCAAATTAATAGACCTTTTTGAGTATTCTGAATTTTTTGGTGTTCATGAATTTGTAGAAATGACACTTTTCAAGTTTGCTGAACAAATTTGATATTTTAAGTAATCGTAAGTAAGTAAGTAAGTAACACTAACTGTCACCTTAACGTTCCACCAACTTAAACTCTATAGCGCACCGGTGGCTCAGTGGTAGGTGTTTCACCTGCCATGCGAAAGGCCCGGGTTTGATTCCCAACAACTGCAGCAACAATTTATTTGATTTGCAACAAGTTCAACAAACTCAAAAATTTATAGTTCTGTTTACTTAAAATTGGAAACATCATTACTTAAAAAAAAATTGATGTAACTGATTACCTGAAATCTTTTGAGTTTTGCCAACTTAATCGGGTTTACAGTGTGGATACACTGTTAAAATCATCAAACTCAATCCTGAATACGATTCACAAAACAAGTGTATATATATTTTTTTTAACTTTAACACAGTAGGAAGCTTTTAGACTTCTGTACATGCTTTTCATTCGACTTCAGAAAATACATCCCAATTACTTTTCATCATTTTATCACAAAACATATCTGACTTATTTATGATCATCACTTGATTCACAATAACTCGATTGGGAGATGTGTTCATTTGTACAACCCAGCTTCAAGTGACTCAATTCTCATTCTTTCCCTAATGCGACACAGATCAGATGTTTCAGTCTGAATGCACAAATCTGATGTTTTTCAGATTGGATCTGAGTCACTTTCGTAAATATCCTTTACATGGTCATGTGACTTGAATGAAAATGGTGCACATGTATTGCATATTATTATATTAACTTTTCCTCATTTCTCTTTCTCGTTTTCTCTGATTACACTAGCTCTCTTTTCCTCTGTCCACTGAATTTTTTTTTCCACTCTTTTCATTCCTCTCCCCCTCCTCCTTCATCCTCTTACATCCTGCAGGATTGTCCATTCATCCCCAGGGTACTTAATCAATCAAGGCCACATTTAAAAGCCATGCTCATATTCTTGTGGTCCGCTACATGGCTAATATTACTGACGAGAAGCTAAAATAAGCAGTTACTAATTAGCATGATGGAAAGACAGATATCTTCCCTAATTTGAATCTTTTGATCACACTGCAATAAGATGACAGCGTGACTCTTTTGCCGTGTTAAACATTTAATAGCTTTACTTGACTTTGTATTGATTTTGTCTTGAATTATGCAGTTATGTTAGGCTAAGTGGTGGCTATTGATTTTTTTTTTTAGTTATTAGCGATGCTAGCCTCACTGCTCTGATGCACAGCTCTACACAGTTACTTCATGAATTTATAAATTACTTTATCAAGCACCAGAAGAAAAATGAAAAGATGATTTGTAATGTATAAGGTACTTACAGAGGATGTTTGTATAGTTGTATTATTACTTCTAGTACTCACTTTAGTGCACTAGTGATCATTTTATTACTGCTTCGTGGTTCGCACTGTCGCCTTGCACCTCCAGGGACCGGGTCATATTCTTGTTATTATTTTATTTGTGTATTATTATTAGTAGTAGTAGTAGTAGTCGTTGTAGTTATGCTTCCCTTTATACTAATAATCTTTATTAGTAAAGATAATTTACTTTGTCTGCTTCGGGACAATGTTAATTGTTAGAAGCGCTATACAGATAAAATTGAATCGAATTTAAATGCTAGCTCACTGATCGGTGTCATTGCGGCTCACACTGTGGCCAAAGGGTTCAAGTCTCACCTTCAGGTCTGTGTGTGGAGTTTGCATGTTCTCTCTGTGTTTGGTGAGTTTCTTCCAGGTACTCCGGTTTCCTCCCACAGTTCAAAGACATGCAGATTAGGCTAGTATACGAATGTGTGTACTTGTGAATTGGCACCCATATTTGTAATAATAATAATAATAATAATAATAATAATAATCATCATCATCATCATCATTTTGTTGTTGTTAGCGGTGGTGGTGCTTCAGACAATGGAAAATAGACCTCTAAAGGATTTTCTCATGCTTTGTGATCCTCATGGCAGGTGGAAGTGACGATAAGTCATCATTAACATCACCTTTTTTGGGTTCCAGGTTGTTTAGGATGGGCGGTACTGTGGTGTTAGTGATACTAAGTGCGCTGCACTGGGTGTGTGAGGATAAAAGTGTGTGAAGCACGCTGGGTTATAATCGAATGGACGCCTGGCGTTAGCTGCAGGATCTTAGCGTGCTCTTTGTAGCTGGCAGGTTTCAAACGAGCTTCGGCTCATCGAGCTTGCCTCTGTTCCGTCACCGCCCCTGAAAGAGCACGACCTTTTAGGGACCATCTGTCTGGAAATGTCCATGTTCAGTCATGCTAAACACAAAAAGGAGCATCAGTAAAGTCAGAGGTAATGTGAAAGACGCGGTCCTACAGCCCTCTCCGAATGTATTGAAGCTGAGAGACATTGAAGATTTTGGAATTGTGATCAAATGATGAAAATGAGATGACGAATCAGTTTCCTAATATTTACATCTATATGTGGTAGTAAACTTTAAGAAAACTTAAAATACACCCATTTTTTTCAAGTAATGAAAAAATATTGGAACTTGTGACTGATGGCTGTTTCTTGTCACCCAGGTGTGCTCTCTTAGATTCATCACTGATTGTGGGGTTCATCATTAAATACTGCATTTTAAAATGGGATATCAGCATGAAGATTAGAGAGGTTTCTGTTTGGGAAAGCAACCGGCATCAAGCTGAGAAAAGCAGGACAATCGATCAGAGCCGTTGCACAAGCGTTGAACTCGGCAAAAATGAAAGAAACCTACTAACATCCAGGTGAACATAACCAGATAAAGACCAGGTTGGTCAAAGGAAAACAACAATTGCTGACAGAAATAACTGAAAATCACAGTCAGTGACATCACAAACAGACATCAGCGTTAAGAATCAGTAAGCCAGAATGGAAATTCACAGAGGAATACTGAGATGAGCCATGAGAAAGTTCTGGAACCAAGAGAGATCTAAACGTCTACCAAAGTGATGGAAAAGCAACAGTGTGGAGACAGAAAGGTGAATTTCCATTCTGCTGATGATCCAGAACATGTGAGCTGATGGGTGAAGCATGGTGGTGTGTACAGTAGTGTCATGGACTACTTGGGCTTGCATGGCTGCTTCTGGAAGGTTCTCACTACTCTTTATTGATGATGTTTGGGTGGGTCAGTGGGTACGTGGCTTGGGGCACTTATTGAAAACAATGTGCCAAGCAAGCAAAAATTGGGTTTTATTTACTTTTATATATTTTATGACCACCTGTTCCAATACTTTTGCTCATCAAAAAATGAGCCATGACGTTCTAAGTTGTTTAAGACATCCACGCGATATCTGAAACTGAAAGTTCAAATTGCGATTATCTTTTTTTTTTTTTTTTTTTTTTTTTAATCAGAAACCCGGATGTTGCTGTTCCAGTACTTTTGGATAAGAAAGTTGGTAAATCATCCCAACTTTATCTATCACATAGCCCATATCAGCTCCAGCCAATTCCAGCTGTTTACACATGTGCAACAATAGTCAATCCATCGTAAAAGTTGGAATTTGTGGAAGTTGTAAAACAGCCTTATATCCCGAGCTTAGTTTTCCTTCAGGAAATACTTATGACTTTTATTCACTACATTATAAATGATAACAAACACACTTATTTAAATGTTGTATCAGTCATTATAATAATAATAATAATTATTATTATACAGCTAGAACTAACTACAGTTTCGTTTTTTTCACACAGATTTTATGGCTTCATTAATGGAGCTTTTCCTCTGCGTTGAATTTGATACAAAGTGAAAGTGTTTCAAAGCTTGGCCTATGTTTAAGCGCCTCATTAAGTAATGCTCGTGTCCCCGTCTCTGTGTGTAAGCATCAGGTGGTGTATCAGACGTCCCACGCTGAGATCGATGTTGGGTTGATGTGTAAATTATTCAGCTGCTTGGCCTCAGCTCACTCACAGGACCCCCCCAGAACCACACCCAGACATGTGCCACTTCATTTCACTCACACAGTGTGTGTGTGTGTGTGTGTGTGTGTGTGTGTGTGTGTGTGTGTGTGTGTGTGTGCGTCTGTGTGAGTGAAAGAGATGCTGTAAATGTGCACAGTAAAAGATACAGTACTAATGAGGTCAGCAGTTCACTTGTAAGTTTCTTTACAAACAAATGGGGAAAAAAAGTCACGTGACCTGGACACAGGACGTATCCAGTAACCAGTTAAAACTCTGCTTTGTGAGCTCCATAAGGTCACTTCTAGCTTTCAGTTTAGGTAGTTTGTGAAATGGCTTAAGTGCTACATGGTGTGAAAATACACTGATCTATAAACTAGCAGTGAAGCAAAGAAAAACCAGAATGTAAAGGGTGTGAGAATGTCAAAAACTATTAACTAATTAAGTGCACTTTTAGGTACCTGTAGCACTACACAGTGTGAAAGGGGGTGAATACTTTCAGCACTGCACTCCAGCTATTAACCAACATTACATCTGTTTGATGTTTTAAATTTGTCAGAGATTCTGCTCATGCTTTGGCCATGTGCTCGGGTTATTTAATTTTTAGCATTATTTGCTCTAATTATCGGCAGTGCTGGTGTGTTGGACGTTGCTGTTCAGTCTCCACGGGTTTTCTCACCATCTGCCTCGAGTCTGCCTCAACACGCTGCCATATTCCTGAAAAAAAAATAATAAACAGAGAGAAATGGATAATTATTTTCTCTGACGTTGAGTTCAAAGCGCAGTGGGCAGCTGTTCCCGATCCTGCAGCCTCTCAGAGCCAGAGTTCTGCAGGGCCTTGATCATGATCATGATGGGTTTGATTACATCTGTACACATCTGCTGAGACACAGCACTGATGAAGTGATAAGCGGAGAGAGAGATGTGTCTAAGATAAGTCTCTAAGATAAGTAATTTAGGTTAGCTAAGTGCATTGATTAGAGTGTTGTGTAACTTGTCTTTAACTATGAAAATCTACGAGCAACTTAAGCAAGGTTTTGGTTAAACCTTTGTTTTAACATCAGCCCACTTTCAGGACAGAAGAGCAGCAACAGATTAGTGCTCATCTTGTTGTGTGTGTATTACAGCCTAAAGTAGCAGCACAGCCCTGTTTAGCGCATGTCGATTCAATGCCAGATTTATTGACAGCTGTGTCATGGCCTGATGAAGTCCTGGTGACATGGAGGCTAAAAAGGTGTCAGGCTTGTCACGAGCTGGAGTGGCACTGCATGGGATGTTGGTGCACGGTTTCAGGCTTACCCTCATGCGTCACCTCGTTTTTGCATAATAGTGATGGGGTCAGTGGGACTCACTATGCAGCTCGGTACCCAGGCCCTCTGTTGTCAGATTTAGGTTCATTTTCACTTCGTTTCTTGTTTTTGTTCATGCTCTCGTCTGTCATTGTCTCAAAAACATCAAATAAAACCTGTGGGCCACACAACATAAATCTACAAGAAAACCCACTTATGAGATTTCTTTCGTTTTTTATATACAGCTTTCAAGTAGTTGTTAATCCTTTTTTGGATTTTTTAAAAATATATTTGAGAAGATGACCTAAGAAGTCTCCCTTCACAGCTCTCTGAACAATAACATGAGCTCTATCTGGTTGGAGCCATCTCGTATCCTTGTATCCTTCACCATCACCCTTCCTATCCTATCCGAAATTTCTTTTTTTTACTTTTTGCAGGAACCTTCAATCTATCTCCCCTTCCTCTGTGTCATCACGTACCCCATCATCCCTCCCAATGGGAAATTGCAGCAATCTGCCAGACCTTTGCTCCCAACCCCCTCGTCATCCAATCCCACCACTTGTTCGTTAGACCTAATCCCTTCCACGATGCTCCAGGCCATCTCACAAGACCTCCTTTCCTTCATCAAAACCACCATTAACCATTCCATATAATCTGGACATGTTCCTGCTGCTTTTAGAAAAAATAAATTTTTCTATTATAGATTACAGATTATATTATCTATTCTTACAAGCATTGGAATCTGTGGAACAACCCCGGCAATGGTTTGCTTCTTATGTAGAAGAATGGTCGTATGAGGTGACATTGAGGATCTGTCCAATGCAGACTCTCTACTGGTGTCCCACAGGGTTCAGTACTTGGTCGTCTTCTGTTCTCCCTCTATACCCGGTCACTTGGAAACATCATATCATAGCTTTTCATACCATTGTCATGCAGATGACATGCAACTTATTCTCTCCTTTTCTTCCTCAGACACTCAGGTTTGCACCTGGATCTCAGCATGTCTGGCAGACATCTCATCCTGGATGGCAGCTCATCAACTGAAGTTCAAGCTGTGTAAAACTGAACTGCTGTTCCCTGGCGACTGATCCCCTGGTCAAGACCTTGTGATCTCCCTGGACAACAATTAGATCACTCCTTTAGCCACTGCCCAAAATCTTGGGGTAACTCTGGACAATCATCTGTCATTTTCCCCACACATTGCTAAACTTACTCGCTCTTATTGATTTCTTCTTTACAGCATAAGAAGAATCTGCCCATTTTTTCTTCACAGGCTACTTAGGTGCTTGTTTAGTCCCTTATTTCAAGACTGGACTACTACAACTCACTCCTGGCAGGTCTGCCTCTGTCTACCTGTCTGAATGCAGCTACACGTCTCATTTTCAACCTTCCAAAGTTCTTTCACGCCACCCGCTTCTAGTAACCCAGTGTAAGTATCTATCCAATTACAGAGACTTGAAAGCACTTATTGTAGGTCGCTCTGGATAAGAACATCTGCCAAATGCCCAAATGTAACTGTAATTCTTGAAACAATTCTTCAATTAGGCTTTTATTGTCATTCCAACCATATACAGTTAGTACACAGTGAAACGAAACAACGTTCCTCCAGGACCAAGGTGCTACATACATGCAACAACATAAATGTACAACACAAATTTTAAAATTTTTAAGTTAACCTAAAAAAAAAAAACTATCAAATTTCTATACAAAAATACACAATAGACAAAGTGCACGTGCAAATGCGCAAACAAATAGGTACATGACGGACACAACAATGTAACACATAACAGTACTTTTTTTTCTTGTTGTTTATTTGTTGTTTTTCTTCTTCTTTGGCGTTCCATCAGCCCTACTGTGGGGCAATAATGCAGGATTATTGATTTGAGACTCAAGTGTAATATGTTTATCTTGTAGGAAGGCCAAACAGAGCATGAAGATACCATTTTCTTCTTCTTCTTCTTCTTTGCCCTATTGACCTGGCAGTGCCTTCTGTTACACTGTTACATTTCCTGTTATTCCATGACCCAAACCAAACAAATCCCCTGAATAAGTTAAGGGGTGTTCTTTGTGCATGGACCCTGCAGCTATATATTTTTATTGTTTATTTCTGCATTATTAATTAATTATTCAGCACTCATCCCTTCTTTATTCTTTACCTTCTTAGGCATTATTTTTATCGGTTAGAGCTGTGACTAAGCCCCGCGATGCAGCTGTGTGACAAGTCCAACATTCAGTCCTTCAAAGACCTCAAGAATTAATCTTATCAGCATTCAGATACGAGATCGCTTCCTTATCTTGAGCATCCTAATGGTCCCTATTAGGTGGGCAAATAGGATTTGTTTCTATTTTTATTTCTTGAAGAATCTTTAATATGTGCAGAAGACAAGTAATTTAAAAGGGGCAACACAGTTCTAAAAGAAGCGATGCTGCATTAGCCTAATTGCATTCATTTCATGTGCATATGTTTAACTTTTCCATGAACCATCTGAGTGCTCGAACTGTGTCATTAATGGTAATTGGGATAATTCCGGGTTAAGTGGTTATGATTCAGTATCGATTTTGAACTCAGGAGTTTACCATAACAGATCATTTCTCATTTATTAAACCGAGCATACATACAGAAAATTATGCCTATGCCTCTAAGCATGGTTTCAGTTCCAGACCAGTAAGAGTTTTGTACTGGGCTTTTGTATTGCGCTTAACTTTTTTTTTTTTTTAAGCAAACTCTTCTGAACCTACTTTACAGTGACAAGGAGATGTCTTTCTCTGTGAATAATGTATATTATATATCAGAATAAATGATCCTTAACCAGATTTCAGCTTTTAACCACCTCCTCCTTCTCAGAGGGCTCAGGATGCTTTCTTTTAAATACTTTTTTTTTTTTAATTACATGGAAGCTTCTGACACTGTGGCGAGACTGTTGGGAGTCTGTGCCTTGTCTCAGAATCTTGTATCTTTATTCTGTTTTAAAGACACTGCTGTGGTTGTTTTTCAGGACTCAATCAGCTGGACATGTTTATGTTGGAAATGAAGTGTATTTCAAGTCCTTTCAGCTCATGTTAGGATAGTAGGATATGTAATGTTACAAGCAGAGGTGGGAAGTAATGAGTTACATTTACTCCATTACATTTCCTCCGTTACACTTACTTAAGTAACTTTTAGAAGAAAAACTTCTATGAATAGTTTTACTGCATCATACAGTGGAACCTTGGATTACGAGCATGATTCGTTCCGGAAAGCGGCCTCGTATTCCAAACACTCGTAAACCAAATCTTTCCCATAAGAAATAATGAAAACTCAAATTATTCGTTCCACAGCCCAAAACAATAAATACATAAAAATAATTAATACAATATACAGTGGAATCTCGGATTGCGAGTAACACGGTTTACGAGTGTTCCGCAAGACAAGCAAAGATTTTTATAAAATTTTGACTTGAAAAACTTGAAAAACTGAGCAAGTATTGGTTTACGGGTGTTTACGGGTGCCGAGTATCATGTATCACGAAAGCGTTCTTGTTTTCATAGAACTATTCATAGAAGTTTTTTTTTTTTCAAAAAGTTACTTAAGTAACTGTAACGGAGTAAATTACTACTTTTTACTTCTACCTGAGTAATATTATTTTGAAGTACAGCTACTCTTACTTGAGTACAATGGTTGGCTACTCTTACTAGATTACTCACAATTCTACAGGATCGGTAGGATTCAATCTATCAGGATTAGTGCTAAGTTTTATTCTGACATGTAGCAGACTCTGGTTCAATTTCCAGCCAAAAAATATATATTTAAATTGCTCAATTCTGGTGTAACACCAGTTTTTTTTTTTTAGGTCATAAAATCGTATTTGGTGAATAGAGAGAAAGTTGATGAAACTGAGATTTTAGGCATCCATGACATCTGGTTAAAGCTCAGCTTATAAAATAAAACAGAACAGGACAGAGTACTGACCCCTGAAGTACACCTTGTTGTATGTAACAGGAACATACTTATTATTATTTTGTACCGTTATTATTTCACTTTGTTCTTGTTTTGGCATCCCTGTGGGGGGGAAAAACATTTGCAAATAAAGTAAATGATAATCAGATTCCAGACATGGAATAGCAGCAGAGACGAATCATCATTTGCTTTTACTAAAGATGCATAATAACATTATTTTCCCCATTCAGCATCTGTGTGTGTCTGTATGTGACCATGTGTTTCACTCAGCAGATCACTGAATGAATTAACTCCATATAAGAGATTTAGCTGTTCCTCTTGACAGGGTCCAGTCCTTAGCAGTAAGCTGAAAAAAGGTGAAAAAAAGAGGCAAGTAGATTTGGCAATGTTCATCCTGTCCTGTATCTGAAGATCAAGTTAAATTTTTTGCATCAATTGCTGAATTATGATAATGCCATGTTATAGTTAAAGTTATACTAAAATGTACATAGAAATTTAAAGCATTATACCCCCCCCCCCCCCCCCCAATTAAAATATTAGAATTTTATATGCCTTAGTGCAAACAATAAAATCAATCATTACCAGAAATGGGTGTGGCTATAATGACTTCAGTATCAACAACAGCATGGGAATGCCTCGAAATGTTTTTGACTTATGATTGTTGTGTCTTGGTCTTTTGACTCCATTACATTCATCGATCACCATGAAGTCAGTGAATCATTTGATCTCTGTATTCAAGTCAAAATGTTTCTGTGTCTGTGAATGGTTTAAGTGTTTGAAGCAAGGAAACTTTTGTCACTGTGTTCAAGTCAGTAAAATGCATTTGAGTCAGGTGAATCATTTCATACTTTTCAATCAGTGAATCATTCAGTAACTGTTTGTTTGAGTCAGTTAACCAATCATTTGAATAATTTGATAGCTGTGATCACTACTAACTGTGAGTCAGTGAGCTGCTTGATAACTGTTAGAGTCAGAAAACAATTCAGTAACTTTGTCCAGGTCAAGTGAAACATTTGCTGTGTTTGAATCAATGAATCAATTCTATCACTAGGTTTGAGTCAGGGGAATCATTCAATCACACTGTTGATTTGACGAATTATTCACTAACTATAGATGAGTCTGTGAGTCGTTTCATAATCATTTGAGTCATAAACTTTGTTTAAACCAAGTGAATCATTTCATAATGGTGTGTGAATTTGAGACTTATTTAATAAAGTTGCAATCATTTGATAATGGTGTTTGAGTCAGTCTTTAGGTCTTGAGTGTAAATCTTTAGGCCATGTCTGAGTCAGTGAATGATCGTATAAGTGTGTTTCAGTCAGTGAGTCATTTGATAATTATCCTTGAATCTGTTGGAATGTTTGATAACTACTGTATGTTTGATTCCACGGTTGAAATTTACGTCACTTGTTCAGTAGATCAGGAGAGTCATTAAGTCCTGATGAAGCTCATTGTAACCAAGCTCATTAGATTAGATTAGATTAGATTCAACTTTATTGTCATTGCACATAGTCACAAGGCAACGAAATGCAGTTAGCATCTAACCAGAAGTGCAAGTTAGCAGTGCAATATAAACATATATACAGATCTATAGAAACTTGTATGATAGAATTAAGGTCTATGTATAAATTGTATTACAGAAAAAAAAAAAATATATATATATATATATATATATATATGTACATGAATATACACTGTAAAGTGAGCATAGATGGATAAATTAATGTACAGAATAGTTGTAAATCTACAGATATGTCTGATTATAAATATGTGGAATAAAGATATACAGAAACTATATATAGGTGAATTTACATTATGTGCAATAGTATGAATATGCATATGAATAAATATGAGTAATTTAACCGCTGGATGTGAATGCAGAGTATACCTATACACACATCTACATATATGAATATACACATATTGGTATACAGTCCATGTGCAGACTGTACAAATGAATGAACGGGAAGTATTTACAAAGGTATTAAACAGGAATGTTGGTTATCAATGATGGTGGTACCGTCTATGTAAGGGGGACAGTGAATTTGTGTTCAGTAAGGTAACCACTGTGGGGTAAAAACTGTTCCTCAGCCTGCTGCTCTTGGTTTTTAGGCATCTGAACCTTTTTCCAGAAGGAAGGAGAGAAAACAGTTCATGTGCAGGGTGAGAGGTGTCTTTCACGATGCTTCGTGCTCTACGCAGACACCTCCTCTTGTAGATTTCCTCAATGCCAGGAAGTGGGGTACCAGTGATACGCTGAGCAGTTTTTACCACCCTTTGGATGGATTTACGGTCCGAGACAGAGCAGTTACCATACCAGACTGTAATGCAGCTGGTTAGTATGCTCTCTATTGCACAACGGTAGAAATTGTTCATTATGTCTTTAGAAAGGTGATTCTTCCTTAATAGTCTCAGAAAGAAGAGGCGCTGGGAAGCTTTCTTGAGGAGACTGGTGGTGTTAGTGGACCAAGTCAAATCCTCAGAAATGTGTATCCCCAAGAACTTGAAGTTTGTAACACGGTCGACCCTTGTCCCGTTGATGTAGACAGGGGAGTGTGTGTTACTCCTTCTCCTTCTAAAGTCCACAATGAGTTCCTTGGTCTTACTGGTGTTCAGGAGCAAGTGGTTGTCAGCACACCACTCGGCCAAGTGCTTTACCTCTGCCCTGTAGTTAGTCTCATCATTGTCATTGATGAGGCCAATCACTGTCGTGTCATCTGCAAACTTAATTATGGTATTAGAACCATGCATAGGGCTGCAGTCATGTGTGTAAAGTGAAAACAGGAAGGGGCTCAGCACACAGCCTTGTGGCACACCAGTGTTCAGGATTATGGTTGAGGAGAGAACGTTATTAGCTTTAACATTCTGTGGTCTGTTGGTCAGAAAATCCAGTATCCAGCTGCATAGAGAGGTGTTGATTCCGAGATCAGTAAGCTTACTGATCAGCCTGGAGGGGATGACTGTGTTGAACGCTGAGCTGAAATCCACGAACAACATTCTTGTGTAAGTGTTCTTATTATCCATGCTGTATGTTTTATCAAGTCATGTGACTGAATGGATTAGTGGATCATTTATGATGGATAGGACAAATGAACACTATTAAAATCAGGGCTATAAAAGAATTTTGAGAACCTTGATGTAACTTGAGGCACAGTATAAGCCATTATCAAAAAGTGGAGAAAATGGAGCACCACATTGGCTTTACCAAGTACAGGACCCCCCCTCCACAATTTACAAAAGGATGAGAAAGAGTCCAACAGCAAGGAAGGAACTGCAGGAAGATCTGGAGAGTACTGATTACTCTCTGCATGGGGCAACAATCTCTCATATTATTCGTGTCTGGGATACAGGCTGAAGTGGCTAGACAGAAGCCATTTTTTAAAATTATTTTTCCACATTCCAGTTGAACATATATCACCAAGTCACATGGAGAATATGGTCTCATGGACCATTCTAAAATATTAAATAATTCAATCTCTCTAAGCAAAATACACTCAACATAAACATTAAGTTATGTTTGTTGCAAAAAAGCATACCTTCTTGATGGTGAAGCATGGTGGTGGCAGCATTGTGCTGTAGGGTTGATTCTCTTCAGCCAGAAGTAACCGGGAATTTTATCAACACCTGTCTTTTTCATTGGAAAATGTTTAGATGAAAGCTGAAGATTGAAAAGGATTTTTACTTTTCAGCACGATAATGACCAAATCCTGCCTCCAAATAACCAAAGGGACGCTCAACCAAAGGACATGGCCTGACAGTCAGACCTGAATCTGCAGGGTGACATGAAGCGAGCTGCACACGGGTGCGATGCCCTCACAACTTTACAGATTTTTATTTTTTTTTGGTTGGCACCAAGGAGGATAGCACTTAATTTCACTGCACTTGTGTAATGACAATAAAGGTTCAATTCTATTCTATTTTAAATGTTTTTATAAGAAAGGGTGAGACAATTTGACATGTTAAGATTTACTATGCTGTACGACAGTGTGTGTTGTGTAATAAACTCAAAACATGTTTCAACAAACCTTAGTTTTGAGGTGTCTGCATTTGTGCAACTACTTTTTGTACTTTTTTTAAAGCCACAAAATTCTGAATTTCAAAAGACTAAAATGACTCGAGTCACTGAAAAGAGTCAAACATTCAATTAAATCTTTATTTCAACATTTAATCTCTAATTTAATCAAATAAGAAATTGCTTAATTTCAGCAATTTCTTTAAGTTTAGGTCACACAGTATCAGGTCGAGGTGCAGTAGGTTTTATATAGATGTAAATTTTACTGTAAGAAATGTAGCTTTGATAATTTTGTCTATGAATCAAAAACATAAAATAATAAATGGAAGTGGACCAAGACCTGAGCCTTGATGGATTAGAGTTACATAGAAATAAAACTGAAAACATCAGAAATGCAAATGCTGCCTGTAATAATACTATTAATTTTCAACAACAACAAAGAAAGAAAATGTCTGGTTTAATACTTCTTCAGATTTCTCTTTTCTTCCTGTGTCCATCCATTATCAGAAGAATCCTGATCATGTGGACGGTTTTCAGTGTGTCTGTCTCCATCAGGATGTTTCTACTGATCATGTTCGAGATGAAATGAGATGTGTTGTACAGGGTGGGCCATTTATATGGATACACCTTAATAAAATGGGAATGGTTGGTGATATTAACGTCCTGTTTGTGGCACATTAGTATATGTGAGGGGGCAAACTTTTCAAGATGGGTGGTGACCATGGTGGCCATTTGGAAGTCGGCCATCTGGATCCAACTTTTGTGCAACCCTCTTCTCCCACTCTTCACACACTGATAGCAACACCGCAGGAGAAATGCCAGCACAGGCTTCCAGTATCCGTAGTTTCAGGTGCTACACATCTCGTATCTTCACACCATAGACAATTGCCTTCAGATGACCCCAAAGATAAAAGTCTAAGGGGGTCAGATTGGGAGACCTTGGGGGCCATTCAACTGGCCCACGACGACCAATCCACTTTTCAGGAAACTGTTCATCTAGGAATGCTCGGACCTGACACCCATAATGTGGTGGTGCACCATCTTGCTGGAAAAACTCAGGGAACATGCCAGCTTCAGTGCATAAAGAGGGAAACACATCATCATGTAGCAATTTCAAATATCCAGTGGCCTTGAGGTTTCCATTGATGAAGAATGGCCCCACTATCTTTGTACCCCATATACCACACCATACCATCACTTTTTTTGTTCCAACAGTCTTGGAGGGATCTATCCAATGTGGGTTAGTGTCAGACCAATAGCGGTGGTTTTGTTTGTTAACTTCCCCATTCACATAAAAATTTGCCTCATCACTGAACAAAATCTTCTGCGTGAACTGAGGGTCCTGTTCCAATTTTTGTTTTGCCCATTCTGCAAATTGTGTGCGCCGATCTGGGTCATCCTCGTTGAGATGCTGCAGTAGCTGGAGTTTGTAAGGGTGCCATTTGTGAGTAGCTAATATCCGCCGAAGGGATATGTAACATGCGGCGAGTGCTACGCTGTGGGCTCTTGCTGAATGAAGCTAGGACAGCCACTGATGTTTGTTCATTAGTGACAGTTTTCATGCGTCCACATTTTGGCAAATCCAACACTGAACCAGTTTCACGAAACTTAGCAAGCAGTTTGCTAACTGTAGCATGGGAGATGGGTGGTCTCGTAGGGTGTCTTGCATTGAAATCTGCTGCAATGACCCGGTTACTGCGTTCACCAGATATCAACACAGTTTCAATCCGCTCATCACGTGTTAACCTCTTCGACATGTCAATGGCTGTGAACAAAGAGAAACTTGTAAATAACTCATGAAAGAATAAAGTTACGTTAAAACCAAGCACACCATTGTTTTTCTTGTGAAATTCCCAATAAGTTTGATGTGTCACATGACCCTCTTCCTATTGAAAAAAACAAAAGTTGGATCCAAGATGGCCGACTTCCAAATGGCCACCATGGTCACCACCCATCTTGAAAAGTTTCCCCCCTCACATATACTAATGTGCCACAAACAGGACGTTAATATCACCAACCATTCCCATTTTATTAAGGTGTATCCATATAAATGGCCCACCCTGTACACTTTACAAAATTGCATCGCTGTAAAACCTAAATGGAGGACGTGGCATGATGGGACCGAATAGGAGAGTAAAGTGAGCAGAGGAATTTAGGTGAATTATGAGCTCTTCCTCAGCTAGGAAACATCTTTACCTTACGCCTCATTTACCCTTGAGGCTATAAAAGCCCTGCTGTTTTACCCCCGGGGGAGACATGAGCGAGTCAGCGCCAGCCGTTAGCCGTTAGATTTACCGTCTGTGCGATCGGCTCGATGGAGTTTTATCAACAGACGCTGGAGCTCGGCGCTCAGTCAGAGCTCAACCTCTGGCTTTAATGTGAACCGCAAAGTGGAGAGAGTTTCTCTTCGTCTCTGAAGTGCGAATGAAAACAGCACACCGGTGAAACCGCTGCCGATCCCGCCGGAGCGCTACGCTAACACGCTCCAGCGAGGCGCTAAACGCCGCCGCTGTCTCAGCTAATGAGTCGCCTTGTCTTTACTCACAGCTCACCTTAATGATGTGATGCATGAAGAGTTTCCTCATCGCTCGCTCTCTCATCCTGACGGCACTCCTGAGACCCGCCGCGTCTGACGGCGGGGTTTTTATTTTCCTCTGCAAAAAAAATAATCAACACACTCAGGACGGCAAGACCGGATCTGATCAAAAGTCTGAGCTGAAAAGATCAGAACAATTCTCTGAATTCTAATCATCTGCCACAGAGGATGAAGATCATCAGCTCGTCACAGTTTCAGATTCATTAAACCTGTTCGCGAGAGGAAACTAGAGGAAACACTGAGGATGGATTAGCTTTATCATGCTAACATTCTTTTATTTCCTTCCGTCTTTCTTTCTATCCTTAGTGCAGAAGAACGAGGCGTGAGACCCACATCTCTAAACACTCATACAAACAATTCATGAATAAATCTTTCCGCTTCTAGATCCATAATTAAGGCCTGTTCTTTATCTTTATTCTCTCATTCTTTCCTTTATGCATTTATTTTTCATTTTCCTCTGGGAAATAATCTTTCTTTCAGTTCTTATTATTTATTCCTTTATTCCACCATTCAAATCTATTTTATTTATTTCTTACATTAAGCCACTCTTTTGTTTTTTCCTGTTCAATATTAATATCTCATTACATTGCAAAGTTTTTTTCTTCTTTCTTTGTTTGTTCATTACCTTTATTATTCTTCCCTTAGTTCTTTTTATTTTTGTTGATTTAGTAGAAAAATTATTAGAATCTTTCTTTCTTTCTTTTCTCTCTCTCTCTCTCTCTCTCTCTCTCTCTGCAGTTTACATCCTTTCCATCATTTCTTTTTTCCCTTTCTATTTTGATTTCTTCATTCCTTCCACCATGTGTATTTCTTTCCTACTTCTTTTTGTTTATTCTCTCTATTTTTTCCCTCCCTTTGTTCTGTTTTGTTCTTTTACTACATCAAGCTAATTTCCTTTCATTCCATTCTTTCTTTAAAAACTACACATGCATCCAGACAGTGGTCTGAAAAGCAGGAAGAAAACACACACACACATGCACATATAGACATACTGTACACACAGACAAATACACACACACACAAACAAATGTACAGGATTTTACTCTCAGAGGTGTGTGTGTGTGTGTGTGTGTGTGTGTGTGTGTGTGTGTGTGTGTGTGTGTGTGTGTGTGTGTGTGTGTGTGTCCCTGCTCCAGATGTAGACTGGATGATGGTGATGATGTAATCAGGGGTTTTAAGCGCTGCTCCTCGGGCGCTTCAGCCTTCACTCGCTCCAGCTCTTCTAAAGCTGATGAACTGACTCCAGCACTTAAACCTGAGACAGAGAGACAGAGAGAGAGAGAGAGAGAGAGAGAGAGAGAGAGAGACTTTCTGTCTCTCACACTGATGGTGAATTACGCTGCGGGGAAACTGTTCATTTTTACGTCCTGCTTTTCATCAGATTTTTAAAAAATGGGAAAATGTCCAGATGCAGCCTTCTGATATTACTGTCTTTTGCTTTTAAATCTTTTAGTTCCTGTCTGCTTTCCTTCCTCTCTTTTTTTGTCCTTTGTTTGTATTTTCCCCTCATCTTTTTCTTTTTGCCTTTTTGTGTTTTGTTGTTTGCTTTATTTCTAGTTTCAGATTTTCTGATTTTTTTTTTTTCCAGGCCATTCCTACATGCTTTATGTTCTCTTTTTTTGGATTCTTTCTTCCTTTTCTCATTTCATCTTATTCTTTCTGCTATATTTTTTTTCTTCTACATTTCCTTTCTTTTCATTGCATATTTTCTCTTCTTTTTTTTCTTTTCTCCTTCCTTCTCTCACATGAGCTTGTTTTTGTATTTTCCTTTTTATTTCTTTACTGAATTTTTCATTTTTGTTTACTTCTCATCACATTTTTCTTCAAAGTGTGGGCAAGTTTCCATCCCTGGAAACTGGTTACTAGATTACTAACTCCTCTTCCTTCCATTCTGTCCAACTTCTTTTGTCCCTTGTCTTCTCCATTCTTTCTCGGCGGTTAAATCACAGCAGATCCACATTTCTCACTCGTTCCTTTATCCTCCGTCTCTCGTTCCTCATCCGTCCCTCCATCACTCTGATATACGGCTCTGCATCCTCCACGTCACCTCCATCCACAAAATTGCTTATTGATCTGACGATAACTAAACGTATCACACTCCTCTTCCTCTTCCTCCTCCTCCTTCACTGTGCAAACACACACACACACACACACACACACACACACTGTGGAGAAGACACTTCACTATTAGCTCTCCTTGCTTTCTCATGTAAATGTTTCTTCCTGAGCTCAGGTATTGAAGACAGTAAACACACATCCACTGGACACTGAACAGTAAAGAGCACCGTGCAGGCCACAGGTCCAGAACTAATATAGCCAGTTGTTATTATTAGACATTAATTCAATTAAATTCATTATACTGCTGATAAATTATATATTTTTCAGTACATAAAGAAATAATTATAATTCTTTGCATTTATCTTTCCCCCCGCACTACTTCATCCTTACAGTTTTTTTTCTTTCCCTAATTCTTTCTTTATGTCTTTTTTCCCTTTTTGTTCCTTCTTTATTTATTTATTTATTTGCCATTTTTGGTTGGCCTATCATCTTTTGTCCCTTTGTCTTGATTTTCTCTATTTTTTACTTTTGTTCATTGCTTTAAGATGAACTCCACTCCGAACAGGTTTAAACACACCTCTCCCCACTTTAGCCCCACCCCTAAACATCCTAGCTCTGTCTATACCTACTTTAGCTCCACCCCTAACCACTTAAAAACCAACTCTAACAACTTTAATTTCAACTCTACCCACTTTGGCCCCACCCCTAAACACTCTACACCTCTACCCCAGTTTAGCCCAACCCCAATCACTCTAAGCCAACCTCTACCCGCTACAACCCCACCCCTAACCACTATACACCTATTTCCACCCACTTTAGCCCCACCCCTAACCACTCTATACCCATCTCTACTCACATTACCCCCATCCCAATCACTCTAAACCCACCTCTACCCATTTTATCCCCACCCATAACCACTATAAGCCTGCCTCTACCCACTGTACCCCACCCCAATCACTCTAAACCCACCTCCACCCACTTAAACTCCACCCCTAACCACTCTACACCTACTTCTACCCACTTTAGCCCCACCCCTAAACACCATATAACCACGTCTACTCACATTACCCCCAACCCAATCACTCTAAACCCACCTCTACCCACTTTTGCCCCACCCCTAACCACTGTAAACTGCCTCCACCTAGAGCCTCTGATAGCCTCAGATTCCTGTTCTTGGCAGACAGGAGAGAAACGTGACGTAGTTTTCTTCTGTTGTAGCTCATCCACATCAAAGTTTGATGTGTTGTGCATGCTGAGATAATTTTCTGCTCACCACGGTTGTGAGCGCTCAATTACTTTGTGTATTTTTTATTTTTTTTGCACCATTCGGTGTAAACTCTGAATCTTAGCAACAGATCAAGAGTTTCTGCCACAGTTAAGGTGTTCAGACTTTTTCTTCATTCTGATATTTGATGTGGACTTTAACTGATTCGTGACGTGTGGCTACAGGATGATGTATCTGCTGATCACATACAGTACCTGCAGGAATGACTGATTGTACAGATGTTCCTATTAAAGTTTCACCGACTGGAAATTTACAGTTTAATGTGTTTGTGGTAGACGCCATGCCATGGCGATGGTCAGCGCTTGAGTCTCCTCGTGCTTGAGAGGAAACCGGTCCCACAGCTCAATCATGTTAAGGGTGACTGAAGACCAGAGACAGCGATCAGTTGGAAAACACGCTGACCTTTCGCTCCTCGACCTCGAGCGGAGACGAGCGGCGCATTGATCTCCAGGAGCAGATTTTTAGCGTGATAAATGTCACGTGTAATCGTATAAATCACTGATGCTCCTTCATCTCGCTGTGTTTATCTGATAAAGTGGACCAGAGGGGAAGCTTTTCTCAATCTGACCCCAGCGCACACGGACATTAATCTTAACCTGACCAATACACTGACAAACACCAGTGTTAGCATTTAGCATTGTGCGCTAACACAGCAGCTGATTCCTGCTAACGCCTCATGCTAGTGCTGCAGTTTGCACCCGGTGATTAATTACGTTTTTTTTATTTAAAAGAAATTGTGTAAAAAAAGCTTTCTAGTGCTTATGGTTAGCAAACTTGTAAGAAGAAGTATTAATGCGCACGCACGCACACACACACACACACACACTTGTTTTTCCCTCTTATACATGTACTTATACACTTGTACTTCCCTACTATCTTAATTTGATAGTTTTAATTTGATTCCTTTTCTTTGAATTTTTCCCTTCACGTTATTCCCGCTCTTCTTGCCTCGCTCATTCTCTTCTCCTTCCTATTTTTACCTTTTTGCAACTCTATTTTCTTTTATCTTTTCTTCTCTCTTGATTTCTACAGTATCTTTTGGTGTACTGCTGCTTTTTCGTCTATGCTCTTCATTATGTCTTTCAGTTAATTTCTTTCTTTCTTTCATTCTATCTATCTATCTAATATTATATGTTTATTTTTCTTTCCTTCTTTCTTCCTTCCTTTCTTTCATTCTGTATGCATGTATGCAGCATTAGCTTAGAGTTCACAGAGCTGCTGGTTTTCTTCTCATCAGGAATCCGCACTGTGTCAGTTCCAGAACCATTAAAAAAAAATAATTAAAAAACCTCTGTTTAACTTTGTCTTGCTAGGGTTAGGGTTAGGGTTAGGGTTAGGGTTAATTGATATGCTAACGTTACTTTGCATTTAATCGAACTCCATCATCTGAACCCTAAATGCCGTCTCGTGTTAGCCTCCTTACATTTCCTGTAGTTAAACTACAAAGATTCCAGTTAGCTTGTTAGCTAAAGTGCTGCATAAGCCTTTTGGCACCTGCACTGCAGCTGCCACTCAAATCAGCCACACCCCTAATTTAGCATAAATGAATGAATTAGTTCCATAAAACACACTTCCATGAATTTTCTTTTCATCTTTGTGCCGCTGCTTTGAGACAATGACCATCAATAAAATTGAACTGAATTGAATTAAAAATTCACTCCTAGGCAGTTGTTATGAATGAGAAATCTAGCGATGGAGTTTTTGTCCCAGGCTCTAAACATGTTTATTTTTGTTCTAAAATTTTACAACCTTGGATTAATTCATGTTCTCAGGGCACAGGAATCTTCTTATTAGATTACAATGTCTTACAATATTATAAAACCTTACAACATGTCTTTCTGAAAAAAAGGGAAAAAAATAAGTTGATAAAACAGACAAAAAGACAAGAGAATAAATAGACGAGACGGAGGACAGGACGAGGCGGAACGTTTATGCGTCCTTTATCTCAGCCTCTAGACAGCGTGAAGAGAAAACAGGCCGCTTTTGGAACTTTTAAATGAGTTTAGTGTCCCTGCGTGTCTGTGGAAAGAGCAGCCATGACGGTTCGTCTCAATGAGCCGCGCCGGACGCTAGCGCTTGTAGCCCTCACAGCTATTAGCTAACGCTCCTGCTTCAGCGGCCAATTAGAGCCAGGCACACGACACTCTGTCCTCTAAAACATCTCTCTCCGAAATGTCACGTTGGTCATTAACACACATACACGCACACTTTTCTTTTTCCCTATTACGTCTCTTAATTCAGAACTTTGATTTCTTTTTCTTTTTCCTTCCCTTTATTCCTAATCTTCTTGGCTCGCTCATCTTCTACTTCTTACTCCTACCTTTCTCGTCTTTCTGTTCATCCCTCTTCATTTCTACCTTCTGGTCTATTTCTGCTTTTCTTCTTATGTTCATTATTTCTTACAATATTTTTTTCTTTCTCAGAAAAAGATTTCTTTCTTTCTTTCTTTCTTTCTCTTCCTGTTATGGTTCCTCTTTCTTATATTCAGTCCCTCTTTTCTCTTTCTTTTTTAATGTAGTTATTTATTCATCTTACCATCATTTATTCGTTCTTTGTTTCATTTCTCCCGTTTTGCATTTTTCTTTTTTCCTTTGCTTTTGAGTTTATTTACGTTTATTTACTGCTTTTCAGTGCTTTCCTTCCTTTCCCTATTTTCATTTCCATCATTTACATTTCAAAATGTATAATTTTCTTTTTCTCCTTTTTTCTTTCTTGGTCTTCTTTTTTTTGTTTTTCTTTTTTATTATTTCTTCTCACCAAGATTATTTAATTTGTTTTCTTTCATTATTTCTTTTCCTTCATTTTGTATTTTTTCATTTTGTTTTTGTTTCTGTTCTATATTTAAAAAATATATTTCTTCCTTTTCCTTCCTTCCTTCCTTCCTTTCTGCCTTTAGTTTAATTTCTTTCACTTAGGATTCTCATCTTTTCTTGTTCTGTCCCTGTTTATTTGTTTATCTCTAAACCCTTTCTTCCAAATTTCCATTTCTTTTCCCTGTTTTCCTTCCTTCTCTCCCTCCTCTCTTTCTCCCTCTCTCTCGTAATTGTCCGCAGCTTTAGAGACGTCGTGCTGGGACGCGGAGTACGGTGCGGTTTTTGGGAGGGACATGTCAGTGTGTCCAGCGCTCCACCATTCATTAGCAGAATATTTGCGCATTATAAGCAGTAATTAGTGTGTGGAATGCAGAGGCAATAAAAATAACCCATCTCTGGGTGCGCGCTGGTTGCGGGTCAGTCGCCTGGTGATAATTGGCCATTATGAGGACGCGGGTTTATTCTTAGGACCCTCAGCGCACATTACAGACTGAAACGCTTGAAGTGGAAATCTGCCTTAAACTTCTCTTCAGGCTGGACGTGAGCTTCACTTCACAGGTTTCTATTATCTCCTCAGACTGCTGGGGAAATCACTGACAGTCAGCAAATCAGGACGGGAGCGCCGAGCGCCGGAGCACACAGCTGTGATTAGCTGCAACAATGGAACTGATTCTTTAAGCGCACTTAATGAAGAGTTCTCTCAGAGTACAGCCAGGTCGAGCGCCCCATGACCTTCAGCTCGGCGGTCTGCGCATGGGCGCGACCCGGCTGGAACCCAGACGCCGTGTGACCTTGGCACGTGGGTGTAATTAGGTTGCAGGGTCATACACCCGAAAAACATCGCCCTGTTTCAGGGAGCTAGAACAACATCGATGAGATGATGCTGAGAGAACGTTTAGTGAACGACATCAACACAACAACAGAATATCAACCGTTTATGCTGCTGTTTAAAACCCCTAAAATTCAAGTGGCACAGACCTGTACCACCAACACAACACAGATAACGAAAAACAAGAGTGCTCATATGGTGCCTTGACGGTGGTGTGTGTTGACGGGGAGGCTTCAGACTTCAAACTGTGTATTTGGGTTTTTGGATATGTCAGGCAGAACAAAAGTTATTATTAGTTTTATAAAAGATAAATTTGTATTCCACTACAGGAATATGGGAATGACGTTGCAAAATGCAGAACTCTCAAAATGAGCTCATCATTACTACTTTGTAGGGCATGAAAACAACCGAAAAGATAAAATATAAAAATATGTGATCATGTGTATCTCTGCTATTTCTTTACCTATGTGACCCATTTTCACATTTTTTGCTGAGTCATGTTTGGGTAGTCATGGTTTTCTTTCTTTTCACTGTTTCCTGATGACATAATTTGGTAAATTGCAGTAATCCAGTAGTTTTGTACTAAGTTTCTCTCTCTTATAAAAACATCAACGCATTGTATAATTTATGATATTCTTTCTTTCTTTCTTTCTTTCTTTCTTTCTTTCTTACTGGGATTAAATGATTACATCATCATTTACTACTGAGACTCAAGTGTCAGGGTGAGGTTTTTAAAAATAAATTTAAACTAGTGATAAAAAGAAGTTGTGAAAAAAAAAAAGGTTAGTAAAGTTAATTAGTTTCCTGTAGCCTCCACATCCCTAGTGTCTTTTATTAATCTTATGGCAACTTATAATGATTTTTTATTTATTAAAAAACAATGCATCATATTTTTCTTTCTTTCTTTTACTTCTTTTCTTTCCTATTCAATTTCACATTGTCCGTAAACACTGTTTGTAGTACACCAACAAAACTCTCATCAGAGCGTGGCGAGGAGACTCAGCACAGTGGCATGAAAAAGACTGGCACGGACGTACAGTACCAGTACATAAATGCTCTAAGGCTGTAGGCTCCGCATAGACTTGACGCAGAAGCATAAATCAATGAACAAACAAACAAACAAACCAATAAATAAATAAAGAAATAAATATACTTTCATTGGCAGTAGGAGCAAGTATTTCAGTTGTTTTAAAGTTATATTTGCATTCAATCAAAATAATTACTTTTTTAAAATACAACTTTCGAGGCAAGAAAAAATCGAATATCAACATCCATAATGTTGCCACATAAACAAACCAAAGATTTTTACTGAGATTAAATGAGAAATCAGAAAATGTTGCCCACAAAGTTGCTGCGTCTGCAGTCAGTGACGTTTCTGCCCTGTTGCGTGTGTGTTGTAAAAGCTCATAAAATCAACTATGCCTGTAGAGATAAAGGAAAGCTGTAACTTTGTGTCTCGGGCTGTCAGTGTGGGTTTGTGAGAGTGTGTGTGGAAGTTCGATCTGAGGCAGCAGGTGTGTGTCGCCCCCTCTGTGTGCCTGCGTGTTGGATTCGGATCAGCAGAAATGTTCTAGGCTTCAGGAGGGCTTTAGCTCTATCGACCTAAAGAGCCTCCTTGATGCTGTTCTGTATGGGGATCCTTTGGAAAAACAGTACAAGATCTCTTGGAAACAACAATCAAGCTGTAACTTTTCACCAGTAAGTTTGGGATCATCATTTTATTGCCACACCAAATTTATAATGCTTTGTAAAAGCAGGAATAAAAGAAGAAGTTTAGTTTTTGTTTTGCTTTCTTTTTTAATATTTGGATAAAGGGGATTGTGATCTGGTTACAGTGCTGTTGGAGGTGGACGTTTGTGAGATCTGATTGATAACAGTGGTATGGGGGGGGCTGGAGAGACTATGATCTGTTGATCTATTGAAGGCCAAACCTAAGTGAACTGCTAGTATTTTATGATCTGCCCTGATGGTGCAGGCTATTTGTTAGTGCCTTGTATAATAAAGACCACATGAGAGGGGAGAGCATTTTCTTGCATAGAATAGCCTTCTAACACAGGACTTAGACACAGTCTCAGTCTTTAACTCTGGGCTGAAAAGTCAATTATTTAGCGCAGCATGTTTGTAAATAGATGAACCTTAGGTAAAGGAGCAGATCTGGGGGACTCATGGACGTAGAGTATTCTGGTGAACTGGTATGTTTAGATGCTGTCCTCCCCACTCTCATTGTTCACTCAGGTTTGTTGACGGTGACGTGATTGGTCTCTTTACATCTCAGTTCCCCCGCATGTCTGTGTTTCCTTCTGGCTCCTCCCTTTTAATTATGATGTCATATTTTAGTTCTGCTGGAGTCCCTGCTTGCACTCTGCACAAGTGACTGACTCATCCTGGTGTCTCACTTCAGGTAGGAGTTCTCATCACATGACTGATGCTTTCGCTTTATAACCACAATCTTTGTGGAGGATTGCATTGCACAGATTCACTATGATGGCTTATAACTGCAGTTGTTCAAATATTTTTAGGACTGAAAATTGCCACGAACAATTTCGTTCCAAACTCTCCATCACTAAACTTTATATAAACTAAAACATTAAACACACCGTGTTATATGATTGCACTTTCGACATCAGCTCATATAATATAATGTTGCTTTTAATTGATTTTATAAATACATAGTTTTAAATAAACACATAAAGTAAAAAAAAAATACATTTTTATGATTTTACATTTAGTTTATAGACATTTACTCTTCCTATATTTTACTTTGGTAAATGTCATAAAACAAAAGTATTTATGAAGCTCCAGTACTTACAGGACTAACCCCCTAGCCCCCCCCCCCCCCCCCCCCCCCCAAAAAAAAAAAAAAAGAAAAAAAAACTCTTCCCAGTTGTGTTAGACTAATCGCACTTAGTTATTGACCTAGTTAACCCAGTGTAAGTATCTATCCAACTATTAAACTTTAAAGCACTTTTTGTAAGTCGCTCTGGATAAGAGCGTCTGCCAAATGCCTAAATGTAAATGTAAATGTAAATGTAAATGAAGCTCTGTTGATAGTTTGTTAATGGTATCATCCAAATGAGGATGGGTTCTGGTTCCTCTCAATGCTTCTTCCTCATGTTCATCTCAAGGAGTTTAGGGGTAAACATTATTGTAATTTATATCCAGATGTTTTATTCCTGTAAAGCTGCTTTGTCAAGTATTAACAGCACTATACCAATAAAACTGAATTGAATTGGATTGCTTGGACTGGTTATAATAGTTGTGGGAATCTGATCTAATTGGTCAGAATGATGTTGCATATGGAGGGACTGCGATCTGATTAATTATGACAAATTGTAGGTGGGAGGACTGATCTGCTTGGTTACAGTACTTTTGGCATGAGAAACTGATCTTGCAGAAATACTGGAGTTAATGGGACACTGTGTCATGAACACAGCAATAAAGCTTTACAAATACAGATACTAAAGAAAATGTTTAGGCATTTTTTTATTATTAAAAAAGGTTGCAGTTGTATTGTAGTAGGCAAATACGATCTAATTGGTGTGAATGAATAAAACAAAAAGCCTCCATTTGCCATCTCTCATAAACATCTTTATTGTACAATATTACATAAACACATATTTCTTTAATAAAGAATCTATGATAAATCTTTTTTTTTTTAAATAATGTTTTAAGATTAAATAGAATCTGTATTCTAATAAAAATACATGGCACACAGAGTTATGGAAGTGCAAAAATAACAGACTTTTCATTGTTTTTGCCTAAATAAATATAAACTCTGACAGTACTGTTATTACACTGAGACTAACACGTCAAACATCGGACAGACAATAGCAACATTTTAACACATAACCAGATATTTTATACACATTAACATTATGTTTCACACAATATTTAAAACTAAAACAGGACACATTGATACTGCATGCTGTAGTTTACTATGTACCATAGACATTAGAGCATAAAAATAAAGAAAGCTAGAAGTAAATGTATATATTTATTTGGAAGATTGTAAACCATTTATATAGTAAATACAAGTTTAATGCAAAAATGAATAAATAGGCAAGGGTTTAAATAAACAAATAAAAGGGCAACAACCTCTTATTTTTAAATGCATAATATGAGGAGTTAAAAAAAAAATGCTGCCACAAGCTGAATTTTGGGGTCCATCACTCCTTGCAAATAATGTGGCTATTTCCTGTTTCATGCAGTTTTGAGCTTCATGAGAAAAATCCCTCAATTATAGCACAAATTCTTTTCATTTCTCATTCTCAGTGAGGGAGAGGGGAAAAAATCTGATTGCAAGACTAAGTGCTTGGACCTCTAAAAGTCCTAACAAAAACAGTAGGGAGTCTTTAGTGCTTGAACTCTTTAATAAATGAGAAATGAGTGAATAAGTCATGTTTAATTTGCATTGCATAATTACACAAAAAAGCTTAACATTCATTAAATAACTGCATGAGTACAAATATATAATAAATAAATATTGCTTTTAAAAGTTCATATATGAATACATATTTGGGTAATTCATAATTCAAATAAATAAATAATTACATAAATAAATAAATGCAATTTTAATGATTTTAGATTTCATTTATACACATTTACTTTTACTATATTTTGCCTTTGATGGTAAATGTAATAAAAATAATTTATAAACCTCTGTTTTAGGTTATGAAAAAACCTGTTAACTTAAAACTATATATACATGATACAGAACATTACCAGTGGACATTTTAGAAACTCTCTTTTATATTCTATTGAACGTTTTTAGTCATTGTTTTGTTTTTTAATGAACAAAAATAAGTATTACATCATATATGGCTATCTTTTCTAACAATGTAACAAAGTAATATCTTGAACTATAATATGCAGAAACATATACATTAAATACATGTAAATTACATTAAATACATGTAAACAATGTAAATTATGATTGTTTATACATCACGGTGACAACATTTCACAGAAACACACATATATCACATATGGCATTATAAATAGATTTAACTCTTAATTTATTGCTTTGTATTTTGTTTTGGTGTTATTTTATGGGTGACAAAACAAAAATAGGTTCATAATCGCACATATTACAGTAAACTGCTGGATGTTAAGTTTATAGCCTTTACAATATACATTATAACTTCACAGAATTGTCCATTCAAATTGTCAGATATTTCTCATTTTACTTCAAGTACATGATACTAACATAACATTTTTTTCATTATCCAGCAAAAGTGTTACTTTGTCATTACCATATTTACCTAATATTCTGACATGACTTTGCAAACTTTACATTACAAAGGTTACATTTTAAAATAAAAGTTCACATTTTGTTTATAGATTGTGGCACATAACTAGTGACCATTTACATGTTTGGCAATGTTATCTTTAGGATATGGGTTCATTTCAAAGAGCTCCATAATGTCTTCTGCAGGATCTGTGTAAAATGACCAACAAAGTCTTTCTTTTAAAGACCTGTAGGAACTACAAATGAACACAAACAACTACAATTAAACACAATGTGAGAATTTCTTGTGAACACAAACATGTTCATATATGTTTAATTGTATATACAGCAGACCGTGGAATCATAAGACCTTGGAAATACTGTATGGGAAGCTTTGAAAATGGTCAGACTTTGAAAATGCGGGCCTCTAGAAGCGTAGCACCTTGGAAACACAGGCCCTTGAGAACATACTTTATGACTTTGGAAACATATGAACCTGGACACATAAGACTGTAGAAACATAGGCTCCTGGAAACACAGGACCTTGAAGGCACAAGCCCATAGAAACATATAACCTTTTAAATAAAAGACCTTGGAAACACAAGTTCATAGAAACATATACTGTAGGACCCTGAAAACACCTAAAGCTGAATGTAGGACCATTTAAGCATAGTGTCCTAGAAACACCACGCATGTAAAAAAAAAAAAAAGGACGCCCAAATATTAGGTCTTAATAACATAGGCCTGGAAAAACAGGATCTTGGAAACACAGAAACTTGTGACCAAAGGACATGTGAAGCATGGTACCCTGGAAACACCATACTCTAGAAACATAGAACCCAGTTACATAGGGCCCTAGAAACATAGAACCCAGTTACATAGGGTCCTAGAAACATTGGTCTTGAGAAACATGGAAGCCATGAATCAGAGCCTTGGAAACACAAAACCTTGGAATGATGGGTCACTTAGAATCTTGGGAATATTAGTTTCTCATAACCAACCGTATCATACTGTACAACAGAGGGCACTGAGAACTGGGGCCTGGCAACATAGGAAGCTGGAAGCAGTGAACCTATAAAAGCCAGAAACCACAGAACCCTCACACTTTAGCACTGAGCACCTAATCTATCATATGTGAACCTAAAATCTAAGATCACTGGAAACATATTACTGGCAACTTAGAACAATATCTTGGCAATATACTGTCGACCTAATTTACTGAGAAAAGATTCGGCTCCCTGAAAACATAAGGTCCTGAGAACATAAGGGTGTAGGGTCGACCGACTTACACACATCCATCCCTGACTGACGATGGCTTGACTTGTGATTTTTTTTTTTCTTTTCTTTTTCGATTTTATGATTGTGCAAAAGCGATATGTATTTAGTAGGAATTTTGAATGTTGATCTTTGCCCAGGCTTGTGAGAGGTTGCATGATACTCTCTCATGATGCTAGGTGGAAACAGCAAGCCATAGCTCCCAGTAACCACATTGCAAATCAAAGAGTGTTTGTGCAATATAAACAGCAACTACTTAAACTTTTGTTTTGTTAACTAACTGGAGGTTTTGCACATATCCCTCGTCATACAGGCTCTGAATTACTAACTTTTGCTTACTTTTATAACACAGTTAAGGTTCTCGGTTACTCAACAGAAGGCCGGAGGTTTAACCCCCAAGTCCTGCCAACCTGCCACTGTTGGGCCTTTAGGGGGTTCTGTATCATAGCTGACCCTGTGCTCTGACCCAAACTCCATAACAAGCTGGGAATTTTACAGCCATTTTGCTGTAATGTCTATGTGGCAAATAAAGACTTGTCTCCTGTTTCTTCTACACTGTATAACAGGGACAGATTTAAGATGCAGCATGACAGAGTATCACAGTGTTCAGTCAACCACAATATCTACACACAGTTTCCAGTTGTTAAACAGGGAGAATTCTAACACACTACAGCGCAGTGGATATTTGTTAAGGGACTGAATTGGCAATAAAGTTTTATGAGAACTAACCATGGCTTATAAAACTCTCACGCAAATCATTTTTAGTGTTTTTTTTTTCTCTCAATGAAGTGAGCATGAGTTTTGCTTCTAAATGAAGTAAGCACACACATCAAACACACACACACACACACACACACACACACACACACAAATCTATCTCATGCCATATAAAACTAAACACATATATAGGCTCTGTCTGGATTATGAGTAACCAGACACGTGCCAATATCTTTTTTATGATTTTCACATGTGATAAAACATTTTAGCATGTTTAATATCACTTTAGGAATATATAAGCTATGTTTTACTGCAAATGTCAGCATTTTCACCCTAAACAGCAGCATGATGCAAAAGTGAGCCGCGCAGAAATACAGCTTGCTGTAGTCGTTACCGTAATTGTAACTATCCCGCGAGTTTGCGCTCCTCCTAATGGTGGATTTTAACATTAGCACTGAAGCCTGCGCTAGTCCGCGATAGAGAACAGATTACAAGCCAGTTCGGAGAATCAGGCCATACATCATATTTTAGGCATTTAAATAAAATAATACCAAAGACGTTAGTGACATCTTAACATATCCTGCCAGCTTGACATGGATCACATCCTGGGCGTGGCTGGCTTTGCCCCACCCTCTTTCTGACTGAAAGCCTTGCATCTGTTGCACAGCTCCCTCATATCTGTAAGTGCTTGCTCCAGAGCTTTCACCAGCAGCAAAGATGATGTGGACACACACTCACGGAAACTGGACACACAGAACAGGATGCGTTCAGCCTGAGGATTGTAACACGCCCCATAACCAGTAGCAACCACCGGGCCGTAACAGCAGAACATGTCTACTGTTGTAGGAACCTACAGGGGGAGGAGAGATGGTGTTGGTGCACAGTCATTCATACAGAGCACTCAGGCTCATACTGTAACTCTATAGCCCTTTATAGCTTTTTTTCCCTTTCTTTTTGGAAAAACTGTTGGAACTGAAAGGTAATGTGTGAAAAAATATACATCAGAAGTGAATCAGGTAATAATTAGCATGTCATACAGGTTTTGACCACTAGGGGCAACTGATTAGCAAAGTGAGGATCTTAGCTGTCACTTTGTTGTTTGCTACGCATTGGTGGAGCATCTGAGGCTGAGACTCGCTCTTACCTGACTAGTGGAGAGGATGAACTGGTTGCTGAGCAGGTACGTCTCGTCGGTGAAAATCTCTGGAGTTTCCATCTTCAGCTCCTTGGCCATTTCCCGAAGCCCGAGCAGGTGATTATCTATTCCCAGTCCAGTAATGGCCTTAACGGGATCAGAGACAGGACTTAGTGTAGGAGTAGCTACTGAGACACACTGTGCTGTTCATTAATGATAATGAAAGGATGAGCGTATTAAATAAAATGGTAGATTAAAGGTTAGCCTGATTAATGTGTACTATAATACTAGTTTAGGGATGAACCAGTTTACTATATTACTTGTTTAGGGATTAACATTTTGACTATAATACTAGTCTGGAAATTAGCCTGTTTACTATATTGCTAGTTTAGGGACTAGCCTGTTTACTTTAATACTAGTTGGAATTAACCATTTACTATATTACTATCTTATTGATTAACCTGTTTATTATAACACTAGTTTATGGTTTAACCAGTTTACTATAATACTAGTTTAATACTAGGATGGTAAATAAAATGCTGTTTTAAAAGTTTCATGTTTAAAATACCACTCGTTTAAGGATTATGCTGATTACTGTAGCTTTGCCTGTTCACACTACTATTGGTAAGATAAGAAGTTTCGGTGCCATGTACAGGACCATCACTGCGTACCTTCTTCGTGTATTGGGTCTGTGTGTCTACAGCCTTCCTCAGCCTCTCCATCTTCTCTGAGTCCTGAAAGAAAAGAAATCCATCGACACACATATCTTGATTTTTTTTTTTCCTTTTAGGTTTTTTAAACTGCATGTTCTATTTTATGACACAATTAATGTTTCTGTTCATTTTTACATGAATGACTCAAATATAATTTATCGTCATCATCACTCATCACAATATAATTACAACAAAGAAACTGCAGGTCACACATGCCAAACTTGTGACCTAGAAAATACTGCAGGGAGGATTTCAAAACCAAACACACAGGCCCAGGAACAGGTTGTGATCGGAAAATCAGGGAAGGTCGGGGGGATTTTTGCTAGTTTATAGAGAAATGTGGGAGAATATTACCAGCGGGAGGAAATCGGGAGAGGGTGATGTAATTGGGAGACTCCCAGGAAAAACGGGTGGGTTGGCGTGTGGTGTTGGTGGATTTTAATCACTTATGACAGTTATTAAGGGATTTATAATATTCATAACTCTTGTATTTCTGTAGTAACAGCTGATTTACAGGAATGTTGATGGAAGGAGTCTCCAGTGTCAGATACTCAGAGACAAAGCTTTAACTTGAAGAATTTTTTTTAACCTCTCCTGGACAAAAAAATCATTTTAGTATCATTTTGTATAATGGAAATAAGAACTGTAATCATTGATAATCTAGTATACAGGTAAAGTCTAAAGGTATTTATCAGTATGTGGGTCAGTAGTGAAGATGGAACTGTAACAGTGATGCTGGTTCTGTTCAGCATCAGGCTGCAGGATTACGGGTTTCACTCCAACATGATGCCTAGTCACCATCCATACACACTGAAAGGCCTTAGTGTGTGTTACACACCGTGCTGCTGTCTAATCTCTAACGTGATTAGTGGCTGGTCTCACCAGAGGAGACGCGGCCGGTGGGACTC
Organism: Clarias fuscus; assembly: GCA_030347435.1. NCBI lineage: Eukaryota > Metazoa > Chordata > Actinopteri > Siluriformes > Clariidae > Clarias > Clarias fuscus. The sequence goes on along the minus strand of CM059220.1, from coordinate 1,376,864 downwards.
GTCTAACAGAGCGCGCCGTGATGGACGGAATTAGAAGCGAGAAGCAGTAATGGGGGATAAGGAAGAAAAACGAGGCACCTGCGCGCACACTCCCTCATCTGTCATGGCTTTGGAGAAGTGCAGCGCCTCCGCGGTAGACGAGCGGATGTTGTCGACGCGGCCATGACGGAAACAGCGAGTGGAGGCGCTCTCGTAGGTGGAGACCGGCCTCTTGGTGCATCTGAGGCAAGAAAACACACAAGTGCATTAATATAATGCAGATTATCCTTTAACAAAGTCGAGCATGAAGAAAAATGTTGGTGAAAGGTTTCAGAGAGAGAACTGTACAGTAAGATAATACTTTACGATCTTTTACCTGTAAAAGGCCAGCTGTAGCGCCACCTGGATGTAAGCGTCAGGACTCATCTTCTGCTTTTTGATTAACTCCTTGCCGTAACCTCTGAACGTGAAAACCTCCATGTCCAGGTTTCTCACAAGCCTACACAGACGAGAGCTCAGTCCAGAGATATCTAGTTCTCCTAAATGAGAATATTGAGTCTCTCTCTCTCTCTCTTTTATCAGCAATATTCTCATCGGTCAAACGGTAACACAGTACACTCTTAACGTATAAAAGAATGAGAACAGAATTAAGAGTGTGTGATGGGTAGTGTTACTCTTACTACCCCATAGCTGATTATTTTCCTACAACAGCTTGTCTCCAAGTGTTTTATTCCTCTTATACCACGGTAATTTACTAACCCTATAGAACATACGTTTTATCCATTTATAGTTACATTTAGTTGTGAAACACATCTACAACACATCTCAGCCCCAGGGCCTAACAGCAGGTTAAGGGGTGTTTTTATGCTGTTGGTACCATTTCTGAAACACTTATCATGTACAGGTGCACAGGAGTCCTGGAGACAGAAACTGGACGAAACTGGAGCACCGGAGGAAGCCCACCAAGCAGGGGGAGAATATGCAAATGCCATGCACACAGGGTGGGACTCAAACCCTTGACGCTGGAGGTGTGAGGTTACAGTGTGAACACTTTCTAATAAATACTTAGGATGTCTAACATTCTTACAAGTTTTACTTTCTGGCCAGGGTTGCCAGGTCTCAGCCAAATTTTCAGCCAAACCACACAACCAAATACAGTTATGCACGCACGCTCACACACACACACACACACACACACACACACACACACACACACACACACACACACACACACACACACACACACACACACACTGCTCTTCGACAGAGTCTGTATCTTGTTACTGGAATCTTCTTTTTGCGTGACTTAACAAGGAACCCCTTTAATGACACCTGCTTTTGCCTCTTTTTCAGGATTTGATGTTGCACAATCTCACAGTGCAAGAGACAGAAGAACCTTTGGCTCAGTTGTGATCACATGACGTATGGCAGTCGTAGCGCATACGTTCTATAATACTCGTATATCAAGACCTTGCTCATTTAACAAATGAAAATGAATTAAACCATTTGTCCGTCTTGCAAAACGCTTGCAGACCAAGTTACTCGCAATCCAAGGTTGCACTGTTTTTCCATCTGCAACAATTTACAACAGTTATTTCAATTTGCTGTACAATTTGTAAACCTAAAAAGTACTTTTTACAACTTGGCGTCAAATTTGTATTAGTAGTACAATATTGTGAACGATTTAATTGAATTTTATATAGATTAAAGTTTAAAGCTAAGGGTGGTACCTCTACCTTTTACTGTTTCAGGGCTGCATTATATTGTGTTATATAGTGTGTATTGGTCTGTGTTGTACTGATCTTACCTCTGAAGGTTGCTAGCGGAGGACGACAGCATGGTCAGGGTCTGAGAAGAACAATTCCAGGAGAGTCTTTGAGGAGTTGGGAGATCACTCGCACTCAACCTCTTCATCAGCTTACTGGGGCTTTTGCTCCTGATGGACCAAAAGATCATCACAACCATCAGGAAACCTAGAGTGGTGTGTTTTATAGTATTCTCTCACACTGCACACACTTAGAGTATCTACAGTATGCTGTTGGGCAAAGTGTTACCAAAGTGTCAGGTTTAAAAAATTATTTAGGTTTAAGAACACTATGGAGTAAGAGGTTGAGGGGAATATTAAATGCCTCAATATGACACTCTTAGCGAATTAAGAGCATCAATATGTATTTATAGAAACAATGATGAATGAAGTGGTGGTTCATGGCATGTTGTCCCCGTGCTTGGTGTGTTTCCTCTAGGTGCTCTGGTTTCCTACCGCAGTCCAAATACATGCACAGTAGAACGACTGGTGTTTCCAAATCGAGTTCGTGCTTGTGCTGTGGAACAGTCCGCATCCAGGGTGTACCTTGCGTTGTACCCTGAGCATCAAATTAACCACAAATACACTAACTCTCTGGCTGCTTCTTAGGCTAATTGGCCATGTGGTGTGTGTGTGTGTGTGTGTGTGTGTGTGTGTGTGTGTGCCCTGTGATGGATTGGCACCCTGTCTCAGCCTTGTGCCCAAAGTCTCCTGGCCTCCTGCACCTTGTTTCTGGTGTTCTGCTTACATGTAATTCAGGAGAAATTCAGTACACTGGACCATGACGATCCCTTCGAAGGGTGAGTGTTCACACACCACTCCACACACACCATCAGCACCAACGACAAACTGCAAACAACAAGCACAACACATGAACTTGTCTTCGTGAACGGATGAAACACATTTTCTCCAGTAATCATGCTATTGGAGATCCATGAAAGAAGTCAGTTCCTGTTCTTACTCACATTAAAGCAGCTACAGTATAAGCAGTTTTCATATCAGTCTTCAACACTCGAGATTACTCATGAGTGTGATAAACTATACACTTGATTAATATCATTCAACACATTTAAAGTTTGGAGTCAGATTTATTGGGCGTACCTGCATGGACTTGTCGTACCAGCGGTTGGCGCCGTTCTTGTCATGGCCGCCGCCGTGCAGCATGAGTAACGCTCGGTTGGAGTCGGTGGGCTGAACTCCAGTCGGCTCGTCCAGACACAGCACACACACACACCGCTCCATCAGCTCCAGAGACTCCCGGTTCACTGGGTCTGTTAATCACACACCGATATGTGAGAGTGTGTATATTAATGGACTGAATCTCTAATTTCCTCTGGGGATCAATAAAGGATTATCTTATGCTATTTTATCTTAATGTAAAATATATCAGTGTGTCTGACTAAGCCAACAGCGAACTCTGGCCAATTACGCTTATAACCCCACAGAACCCTAACGCTGGATGACATACACTGTTTGGACAACGTCATTTTTTGCAATTGAGATAACTTTGAAAGTATAACCCCAATACAATACTGCAAATACAATCTCAAAACATTCATACCGAATAACATCTGTTCACCCAACGTCCGAGCACATCCACGGTCCCTAGTGGTTAGTTTCTCAGTTTCTAATAAGGTTTAGAATTCCACTGGGAGCTTGGGACGGACGCAACAGCTTCCCACACACAGCGTGTATCTCATGTCAGACATCTTTTACTGTTCTGATGTGTAAAAATAATGAAATATTTCTATAAGGTGCGTCTTCGCTCCCTAATTACGCCACTGTAATGTGGGGTTTGTACTAGCTTCAACAATATGCCCCCTAGTGGCCCCACAGTGCATTCACTTCAGTGACTGGAGTCCGAGTCCCGCTCAGTCCGTCGGTTTGGTGTATTAATATTATTTTAAAGTTGTTTTTGCAACATTGTGTTCTGGGCACCTTCTTCAGCATGACAACTGGTGAACAAATTCCAAAATGCCGTCTTTTGGTTTTTGTTTTTATTTATTTATTTTTTGTTGAAAAAAGTCCTCATAGATCTACAATGCAATGGCATGCAAAAACAGTGCAATCACACACAGTGTTAAAAATACATTTAATACTTGTTTTACTGAAAAAAATGTGCTCTCCAAAAAGAGGACCGCCAAATCAGGCAGTCGTTATGTGTTTCACAGCGGTTTAAATTTCAGTGCCGCATCTTAACATTGGAATGCGCTGCTTGAGCCTTCATTCAAACGGCACCAAAACATCATCTTTAATCCCAATAAAAAGAGCTAATTAGCCGGTCAACACATGAATGAGTTATGATCGACAGTCGTTCGATATGAACGCCCCCTCTAAGCCCCGCCCCTTCCCACATCTCACATTAGACATTACTTCAGCATGTGTTCTTCTCTCGAATCAATTTCCCTGCTTGAGCGATCATACTTAGCTAACATCATGTTTCTCCTACACGTCGCTTCCCAATATGACTAATTATTACTTGTCATGTAAAAAATAAAACCGCTGAACACGTCTCAGGTTTAAATAAGGATTTTTTAAAATAATTTTATTCTTTTTAATATCTTTATTAAAAAGAATAAAATCTTGTGAGTTTTTGACCTAACCAAGACCGCAAAGTCAGTTTATTTCCATACCAAACCCTGTATTAGTGTGACCTCTGACCTTTAAGCAGCACGTCTCTAGCTTTAGCCCACTCGGTCCGGCCGTCAGAGGTGAAGAGGCCGATGGGGGGCTGTTTCTCCTCCACCTTCTCCGCCATTTTACTGATCCTGACTAGCTGTGTAAGAACATCGCTCTCGTTCAGCCTCCCGGACTTCTCCATCAGATTCAACACAAAGAACTGAGGAGAGAAGCGGAGACTCATAACATTATCCCTGATTCTGAATAATAATAACAAGAATGAAACAGAAGTTTATTCAAATACCGCAGCATCATTTGTACAAATCTAACAGAAATTATAAATGTACTAATCACTCCTAGAACTCTTTTGAACTCTTTTTGTCTAACAGCATATTCACAAGTTTTTTATTCCTTTTATACCATAGAGTTATTAATACATGACACATCATACTTTTATCTGTTTATAGTTACATTTAATGACGCATTCTAAACCCAAGACACATTACTCTTGGTCCATTCTTGCATTTTTCCATAAGCGGCAAATGGAGTCTGGTTTGACTGAATGACGCAGACGTCCGTTTCAGAAAACAGCTTAAGATTATGATTATTTCCTTTTGCGTCAGAAACTGATTATAATGATGCTCCTTCACTAAGTCATCTCTCGCTCTCTCTAATTTTTACTGTTAAATGAAATAAATCTGTTTGGAAACGCACAGTTACTCTGTCTAATGTCCTGTAAAGGTGCAAGAGGCACGGATTCATCAGGTAAAGTCCTCTGGGACTGATTAGTGTGTGTGTGTGTGTGTGTGTGTGTGTGTGTGTGTGGGTTGGGGCTAACATCTTGTCAGTGCTGATGGTTCAAACCAGACAAAGTGGCAGATCCAATCAGGACTAATCGAGTTAGCCAGCTGCAGCTCCGTAGCCAAGAGCTCATTAGCAGCATAACAACCATTCCTGAGTCATTTCCAGGTACAGGATTCTCTCCGTAACACCGCCTACCCCCTGCACCACCACGAGTACCACTGGTACTCCAAATGACTGCTCAAAACCCACCAGAGTAACTCTCATAAACAATGAGCCATGGGTGAGAATCACATGCTAACCAAAAGAGCATTTCTGATTTTGTATCAGTGCGTATGTGTGCACGGTTCAGCATAGAAGATGGTGCATATTGGTGATGGTGATCTGTGGTGTGTTTGATGGGAAGAGTGTCATCATTTTATTTATGTGGACTTTATAGGCAGCACTGTATGGTTTTAGACGTGGTTTGTAGGGCATATAGTGAATAAAGCGTGGTTTGGGATACAACCACACTGATTTTGAGCCTCCAATAACTACCTGGACTCCATCAATTAACATCTGTTAACAACTGTTATACTGAACTGCCTGCCACCTAACACATAGTACGAGTGCAGATCAATTCCTGCTTTCTGTTTCAGCCAGATGAGGACGGGTTCGCTGTTGAGTCCGGTTCCTCTCCAGGTTTTTTCCTGCTGCCACCTCAGGGAGTTTTTCCTTGTCACTGTCGCCCTCGGCTCGTTCATCTGACCATTTTTGATTCATACACATTCACATTTCATACAAACCTAAATAATTCTTTTGATTGTGTAAAGCTGCTTTGCGACAATGTCAATTGTTAAAAGAGCTATACAAATAAATTTGAATAAAATTGAATTGAATTGAATTGAATTGAATGGTGTTTCCTTGGCTCATAGTGAATAAGGTGAGGTTTGGGACACAATCACACTGACATAGTGGTGTTTGTACATTCACAGCATTATCCAGAGCAACTCATATTTTTAGAATAAGGTGTGGTTTGGGACACGCCCATGCTGATTTAATGGTGTTTCTGTGGAATATAATGAATAAGGCGTGGCTCACATTTTTATCGGATGGGTTTGAACCTGAGACATTCCGAACTGTAGTCCGATACCTTAACCACTGAGCGACCCCTGCCCCTGTAGAGAATAAGGTATGGCTCGGGACACACCCACACTGATTTAACGTTGTTTCTGTGGCATATAGTGAAGAAGATGTGGTTTGAGACACGCCCCAACAGATGGACAATAGTGAAAAAGTTATATTGGTGGTTATAGTCACTAAGGTACAGTTTCTGTGACTTGAATTTTTTTTTGTGTGTTATGAATTTAGGTGTAGATTGAGGCATGCCCACAGTGATGCTGTTAATGTGGCCTAACCAGTTTAATCATCATCATCATCATCATCACCATCATCATCATCATCATCATCATCCTAATAACCTGGTTGTTGCAGGCCACTATAACGTGCCCGGGGTCAGGTGCTTTCTCAGCTCCGGAGCTCCTCTGTGTGATCAGTGAGTCTTTTTTCAGTCCAGGTCGCCTATACGATGTAAAGAGATGGTAATACTGCTCCATACACAGCTCACTGCCGGCCTGCTGACCTCGAGCGTAATCCAGGGGTAAAGCCCTCCTGATCACACACCAAACACATACACAGCATTAACACCCAGACCTTATCAAACACATTTCCATCGAGCTGCCCGCAAACATTTCCTTTGGGTCATCTGTAAACATTTGCATTGTGGTTTATCTACAAACATCTGGGGTCCGTTCTTCGTACGTCGCTTGACACATCCGAGATGAATTGACAGATCTAAGATGAGATCATCGCGCTAATTACGATGCGGCTAATTCGGTTCTTCGACACACCTGTTGTTGATGATCAGTATCGCTGGATTGAGTTGTCTAGGATTATTGCGCGTTCGTGCGTTTGTTTAAAAGGCGACATGCATCGACAGTAGAAACACTGATCGCAACCCCTGCGATCGGGTGACGAAATGGCAAAAGAGCAGCTCAATTTTTTTTTTTCTCAAGCGGAGCAAAAGCTTTTATTAGAGGGTTATGGAGAATTTCAAACTTTAATAAAGACAATTTAAAATAAATGTAATTATTAAATACATGAGTGCTGCCCGTGTTACATGTTGTGTGTGTGTGTGTGTGTGTGTATTCAAATCCTATTTGTATTCATTTAAAATTAGCTGAACAAATTTGATATTTGAAGTAATCATAAGTACTTAAGTAACAGTAACAGTAAGTGTCACCTCAAAGTTCCAGCAGTTTAAATCTAAACAGCTCTGGTGGCTCAGTGGTTGGTGTCTCTCCTGCCACGTGAAAGACCCGGGTTCGGTTCCCGCGCTGGATTGACTTCTCTTTATTTGCAACAAATTCAAATATTGATGGTTCTGTTTACTTAAAATTGGAAACATCATTACTTAAAAAAATATTTTGAGTTTTGCCAACTTAATCGGGTTTACAGTGTAAAAGTGAAGTAGAAGAAGAAGTATAGTAAGAAGTATATCGTCATGCTGTGCTAAAGGATCCTGTCTATCACGCAATACACGAGGAATTTGAAAAACTCTGCGTATAATCCTGACACCTTCAGTAACCGGTTGCTCTCATAAACAGGACAAGACATGACTGCGACAGATTTGAGAAAATGACCTCCACTTATATAGACGCAATCGGGGGACAGAATGTTACATATGATTAGACACACACAGAGATTAACACACGAATGATGACCACAGACACACACATGTCTACATATACTGTATTTATGTTTAAATACATCCATCCATATATTCATGCAAGATACTTTTCTTTTCCCTCGTGAGTCAGTCCGTGTCAGTCAGTCATGCTCTTTAACCAATCAGATGTGACCTCGCCATTTCAACCAATCATAACCCGCCAAGAGCGCAGCCTAAATCCTGTTTACATGAAATAAACCTGCTCCCGAGCAGCTTTAAGCTTACGGACAGTTTAAGCTTATGACAGCAAGCGCGAGATTCGCTTCGAAGAACGAAACAATCCAAGATCAGGGGTAGCTCAGTGGTTAAGGCATTGGACTACAGTTCGGAAGGTCCCAGGTTCAAGTCCCACTACCACCAAGTTGTCCCTGTTGGGCCCTTGAGCAAGGCCCTTAACCCCAACTGCTCAGATGTATAATGAGATGTATAATGAGCTCTGGATAAGGGCGTCTGCCAAATGCTTAGATGTAGATGTAGATCAGGACAAACCCACAACAATCACATCCAGCTAACTGAGTTAGCGACGTACGAAGAACGGACCCCTGATTTGGCCATCTGTAAATATTTCTACCACGGTGTCAGTAAACATTCATATGTACAGTACACTGTAGTGTAAAAGTATACCTGTAAAATGTCAATAATGTTTACAGGTTGTCTTTCCTGCAGACCATTTCAGTCATGGTGTGAGTAAATATTTCCATTGGGCCATCTGTAATCTACAGTATGCGTATTGTTATAATAAACTCTCTATAATGTTTACAGCCGTCTATAGACGTTTCCATTGGGCCATGCATAGACATTTACTTCGGGACATCAGTAATTATTTCCATTGTAAATAAAACTGTAAATATATCTGTAAACATTTCCATCAGGCCTTCTGGACATTTATTTTTTTTTTTTTGTCTGAGAACATGTCCACTGCAACGTCTGTAATAAAACAGCTTTGTTACTATAAACTGCATGTAACATTCACAGTTCGTCAGCAGACATTTCCACGGTGGCGTCTGTAAACGTTTTGTTCAGCTTTTAGGTTTTACTTCACAAACTCCGGCCATGCAAAGGTTTGTCCTGTAACTCATCACAGTAGATCTGATGTGCACGGGGGAGGAACAGCGTACCTGTCCAGCATGGCTTTATACTCCATCACTCCTGAAATGATATGAGCAGCAAATCTGTAAGAAGAAGAAAAGATCATCAGACGCAGTGAAACTATCAGACGCAGTGAAACTATCAGACGCAGTGAAACTATCAGACGCAGTGAGCACTGTACTGTAATATAAGGAAGAGAGATGGCAAAATGTTATATTGATGGTGTGTGTATGGCGTGGTGAAGCCTCATGTACACAAGGAATAATCACAAGCACATAAGCTGATCATGGGTCTCTCTCTCTCACACACACACGCACACACACACACACACACACACACACGCACACACACACACACACACACACACGGTCTATTGTGGCTCAGAAATGAGACAGTAATATAATTACGCACTGAAGATGTATAGATTGGAGAGATGTTTTGTTCCTCACTGCTGCTTTCTGAGAAATGTTTTACACACACACACACACACACACACACACACACACACACAAACACACGTGCGCGCTTCCTACAGTCGCACATGGCGGTCCATGCGCATCTCGTTCTTTACCGTTTATTCCTTTCTGTGTGTGTGTGTGTGTGTGTGTGTGTGTGTGTGTGTGTGTGTGTGTGTGTGTGTGTGTGTGTGTGTGTGTGTGTGTGTGAAGGCGGCTCACACAAGCCTCCATTTTGCTTGCTGATGGAGACGGTGCTGTAGGTTGTGTCTGTTGTTTGGAGTTTTACAGAAAGTTTCATTTTATTTAGTTTCCATTTAAAATTGAATAAATGTGGTGTTACAGAGAAGCAGTGTGTGCTGTTATAAATGAGGTTTAGTGTTTGGATTAAAGTAAAAAAAATTTTTGCTTTTATTTTTTACTTGCAAAAACTTATCGTAGTGTCAGCACCTCATGAACGGGAGAAATAAGAGTAAGAAAAAGGAAAAAACTGAACTGTCTCTCTGTCTCTCTCTCTCTTAAACACACACACACACACACACACACACACACACACACACACAGCACTGAGGCAGTGTGTGTTAACAGCATCACATTCTTCCGCCTCACTGGAATAAAGTAAAGACTCAAACTTATTGTTCATCAGCAGAGAATAAAATCAGCGTAGGTTTTTATTTGTATTATTTTATTCATTATTTATTACTTATAGTTTTAAAATCAGAAACACTGCTCACTCTGTTATCAACCCGTTCCAGATCCAGTGCTCCAGGGTTCTGATTAATTTGTGTGCACACAAATTAATTGCTACTGTCACAGGATGTTTATTAACTGTATAAATACGTTTTCACATGATTATTATAATTTCATAATTGTCTCGTCGCAGCAGCGTACTGTACTGTACCTGAGGGAGTCGTCTCTGTCTCGGAAGTCCTGCTTGGGAAACACCAGGACGGGACTGGAGTTGACTGGCAGCGCGAGTCTGTTGTTCAGGTACATGTCCTCCAACCAGTAATCATAAACCTGCAACATTCACACGCACACACACACACACACACGGTTTATAGCCATAAACATTATACAGCCATAAGCATGATTATGGAGAAAAGGGGAAAGAACAGTGAGTAATAATCATCTGGTGAAGAACTGAGTCTTTAACAGGAGGAAAAGTCAGTAACCAGTCTGTTCCCTCCAGCTGAACGCAGCATTAAGACGTATTTCATGTAGGTAAAGAATAAACAAAAGACAGAAGTGGAAGTGCAGAAATGATGTCAGACTAATAAACTATAAAAATTTATTTATTCATCCACATAATGTCACTGACAGAAACGTCCACAAGAAAACTAGATCTGTAAAGGAAGCAGCAGAAATCATCTGTGCCTTTAGAGAGCATACATATACTACAGTACAGTGTATGGCTAAAAGTACTCGCACCCCTGATTATCACCCATGACTCTGTTGAGCGCCCGTCTTCTACAGTATAATTCGCTCCATTCTTCTCTTCTGAGAAAGCTTTCCACTAGACGTTGGGGCGTCCCTGCGTGGATTGGTGGACAATCAGCTACGAGACCATTCGTGAGGTCATGTGTTGATGTTAGGATGTCGAGGAGGCTCTACTGTAGTTCCTGTTAATCCCAAAGCTGTGAAATGGAGTTCGGTTCAGTTTGTGGAAGAACCACCTATGGGGGTGATGCTCAGTGGTGCACATACTTTTAGCTTGCTCTGAGTAATCAAGCGCAGTGGGATGCACAGTGTGTTATTGCAGTTGTGTTTAACTAGTCAGCTGTACACAGATGAGGCAGAACATCAACGCCACTGCCAGGTGAACCGAACGCCCAGTTACACCCCAGTAAACCGCTGACAGGATCATTGGCACCCAAGTCTCACCTGTCCAGTCTGATCCCAAAGACAAAGGCAACAGAACAGCCAGGGCACCACAACTCACCACACCCGGGACCCAGCAGGCACAAGGCCACCGACCCGGCCTCCAAACTCCCCAGATCTCAATCTGATCAGTCTCCCATAGGAATCACTGGACGGACAAAAACATTCCGATCGATGGAGGTCCCAGCCGACAACCAACAGCACCCAAGGGACCCGATGCCAACGTCCTGTTTCTAGACACCACAGCACCCCCCAGAGGCCATGTAGAGCCACACCCCAAGGAGCTAGAGCTGCCTAAGTGGCACAAGGGGAACCCAAAACCTAGCAGTACCCAAAACAACAACAATACCCATTCTATATTTCCACAAAAGACCAATTACACACGTGGACAAAATTGTTGGTACCCTTCGGTCAATGAAAGAAAAACTCACAATGGTCACAGAAATAACTTTAATCTGACAAAAGTAATAATAAATAAGAATTCTATGAATGTTAACCAATGAAAGTCAGACATTGCTTTTTAACCATGCTTCAACAGAATTATATAAAAAAAAATGAACTCATGGAACAGGACTGGACAAAAATGATGGTACCCCTAACTTAATAGTTTGTTGCACAACCTTTTGAGGGAATCACTGCAATCAAACGATTGTATGTAATAAAAGAAGGAGTTTAGTTCTAGGATTGACATTGGAGACCTCTTGCAACAGTTTGCTTTAAATAAAACCTTTGTTCTTACTCAGAGACGCTCTGACGACTGATCTTTTTTAATAAATAGCATTTCTACCACAGTGAACACAGATTAAGGGCTTCTCAGGACTTTTTATGATCAGTAATCTTGAAGGCTTCCACCAGAAAGAACTTTTATCTTCTGACAGCAGAATAAAAATACAGTATTTCCATTTTGGCAGTTTTGAAAAAAAAAAAAAAAAAAATTTCTTTCTCAAAAACAAGTTGTTATGGGATATTTTGTGCATCGTTTCTTCGAGTCTCAGCACAAAGGCCACAGTTTAAAACTCAAATGTGTTTTGCTTATATCAGTCTGAATTATGTGTGATTTTTCAAAAAGGTCAAACTCCACCTCTCACAGTTTTGCCCCAAAGGAGAAATCAACCTGCAGGTGTGTTTGTAGTTATAGAAGTGTGCAATTTATTAGTTTTAATAAGAAAAAAAAGAACAGGAAATATATAACAGATATAACACGGTGTACATAACACAAATCTTCTCTTCTTCTACACAAAGCAATCACGCGTCTTCTGAGTGCTGTGGCCTTATCGCTCGGCTTCATTTTCTTTTTTATAAGTATTACTTGTGTAAATACAGAACTGCATCGTAGCTCCCAAATGCATAAAACAAGAATATATTTGGGGCTTTTCAACCTTTTGTGTCTGTAGACAATAATTTGCCAAAATGAGTCTAAAATTGTGTTTATCTCATTTTGCCTTCATATTCTGCATATATATTTAATATAAATTACATCACTGTGAATGTTTCGCTCAGTACAGGATTTATTTGTGTGTGTGTGTGTGTGTGTGTGTGTGTGTGTGGTATTTTATATTTTATACCCAGTTCTCGGTCTTCTCTCTCCTCTCTATCAGTTTCTTCTGGAGCATCTCTCCTGTTCCTCCTGGTTTGCCGAACTTCTCAACCATGGCTTTGGTTTTTTGGAACTGGGCGTCAGGGACGAGGTGTTTCACACACTTCAGGTATGCAGACAGGGTTTGCTGCAGGTCCGGTACAGGTACTTTAGGAAGGACCTAAGGGAAATTCAATTATACAAATGTAATCAGAATTATGATTATTTAATATGAAAGCAGTTTGATTATTGACCATGTAACAAAAGTTACACGCTACATACATGTGGTGTTGAGGAATATCCAAAGAGTTGAATAGGGAAAATGTAAAAATGGAATTAGTATAAGGAGACTCAGTAATGTGAACCTCAAGTGATGTGAAACAGGATCAGAAGTGTGTGTGTGTGTGTGCGTGTGTGTGTGTGTGTGTGTGTGTGTGTGTGTGTGTGTGTGCGCGTGTGTGTGTGTGCGCGTGTGTGTGTGTGTGTCTGTCTCCTGGCCTTGTGTTAATTAATAAGATGAATTGATAAGCATTTTATTTCTCTCCTTCACAAAGTAAAATCATCCCGAGGATAAAAGCAACCCGAGATCTCCAAGCTTTCGTGATCAGAGTCGTTTATAAAATGTCAAAATGTCACACATGTTCCTCAGTCCTAATTAATTTTCTTAATTTGTCAATTATTCTCAAAGAATTATTTGTCAATTATTCTACTCTGAAAAATTCTTCTCTGGCCCTGTAAATTTCACTGTAATGAAAAGGTTATGTTACCTTAATGACATCTCTAAAGATCACATACTGTACATGAATGTTTGAGTTAGACAAATCAAAATAAATGCCTAAAAACACAACTATTCATTTTGTCTTAAATTTACACTATAATTTAAGTTTATTTATAGAAATTAGTATTTGACTAACTGAGTTATATTTTTTATATTTTTAACATGAACTTAATATTTTTTATACATTTCAATCAAAATATTTAGCAGTGGAGTAATTATACTGAGTTGTTTCAAGAACTACAATCATCAATCATTCCAACTCAACATTCTTTACGTTTAACAACAAAAACTTAAATAATTGAGTAAGTTGACCCATGCAAGAGCTCATGGTAAGTCTGATGTAACAGAGACAAGAAGCGAGGACACACTGCTGTGGGAACGGACATAAAGCACCTGGAACACTCCTTACAACAGCAAACACCGAAATAATGACTGTCTGCATGCAGACACAACTTTATAGGGGGTCAGTTACTTTTCTGAATCCTGTCACAGCCGCCCTCCATAGCTACCGATAGCTAACAATAGGTCATTCCAGGTGTTCATTGTGATTCTGCTTGTTTGTTCCAACCACCAAACTGCTCAGGTAAATCTGGTGTAAAAGGAGAGATTTATTCGCGTAACACCGAGCAGCATGCGCATGCGTGTCCAGCTTTCCTTCGGGTTTCTCGGTGTAGACGGCCGCGGTTAAAAGTGTATTTAAGTGTAAAAAATTTTCACCAAAAAAAAATTTAGTACAGCACAGTTTTATTTGTTAGAATGTAAAGAAAGACTCCACTGAGTGTTCTTCAGTCTGGTCAGAAGGATCAGACAGCACAGTGTGGCCAGGGAATGTTGTTGTTTCCTCCTTCACTGTATTGATGAGTAGTGGGTGTGGTATAAGCACACACTATAGTCAAGGCTTGGCTCTGGAGGTTAAAAAAACATCTCACTGGGTCATTGGGACAAAAAAAAGCGCACAATAAGCTACAATCTTTTCTTTAGATGTTCTGACAATAGGAGTGAGAGACAATGTGAATCTGATCATTCTTTTAAACCGCAGTGTGGAACATTCAGACAAAATAAGTCAAGGACGTTTTTTTTGGACAGTAGATGAATGATATATGTTAATAAATATGTCTATAAATAACAACCCACCATCTGCTAGAGGAACCGATGGGGTTGGTGCACCCCAATTGGGTGGCCCTCAGCCTTCATGGACCAGACCAAAGCGGTAGGAGCTGACTCTGGGCACGTGGAACATCACTTCCCTATGGAGGAAGGAGCTGGAGCTTGTGCAAGTGGTGGAGTGTTATTAGTTAGATCTGGTGGGGCTCATCTCTATGCACAGCCACGGTTCTGGATCCGTACTCCTGGATAGGGATTTGACTTTGTTCTTCTCCCAAGTTGCCCAGGGCAGGGGAGGCCACTGGACAGACCTGTTAAGCCCAAATGAGTAGTGCTGGTGAACGTTTAGGGGAGGCCCCTGTCCAAGAGGCTTTCAAACCCCACATCCAGCGGAGATTTTTCAGCATCCCTGTGGAAGCTGGGGACATTGAATCAGAGTGGTCAATGTTCAAAGCCTCTATTGCTGAAGTTGCAGCTGTGAGCTATGATCTTAAGGTTCTGGGTGCCTCAAGGAGTGGTAACCCTCGAACAGCATGGTGGAGACCTGTGTTCAGGGAAGCTGTCCGACTGACAAAGGAGGCCTTCAGGGACATGTTATCCCGTGGGCCTCTAGATTCAGTTGCAAGGTACCGGCAGGCTCTAAGGATGGCAGCCGCAGTGGTAGCAGAGGGAAAGTAGCGGGTGTGGGAGGAGCTTGGAGAATCAATGGAGAAGGACTGTCAGGTGTTGATCTCCCTGGGTGGAGTGACTGAGGTAGTGAAACAACTCAGCGGGTGTGTGCCAACTACAGGAGCATTACACTATTCAGCCTCCCTGGGGAAGTACTTTAAGGTGCTGGAAAGGAGGGTTCAGCTGATTGTCGACCCCTAGACTAAAGAAGAACAATGTGGATTCCACTCTGGTCATGAAACAATGGACCAGCTTTTTACTCCTGGAAAAAGGAATCCTGAAGGGTGCTTGGGAATATGCCCATCCAGTCTACAGTACATGTGTTTTGTGGATTTGGAGAAGGCATATGATCAGGTCCCCCAGGATTTTCTGCGGGAGGTACTATGGGAGTATGGGGTGAGGAAGTCACGTCTCAGGGCCATCCAATCCCTTTACTTTCTAAGTGAGAGCTGTGTTTGGGTACTTGGCTGTAAGCTGGACTTGTTTCCAGTGGGTGTTGGCCACTGCCAGGGCTGTGGTCTGTCACCAATCCTTTGTGATTTTCATGGAAAGGATACAAGGATATCAAGGTAAAGCCGTGGAGGAGAGGGTATCCAGTTTGACGGGCTAAGGATCTGCTTTTTGCAGATGATGTGGTCTGTGACCTTGCTGGATTGGTTTGCAGTTTGAGTGTGAAATGGCAGGAATGAGGATCAGCACCTCAAAATCTGTGGCCATGGTTCTCAGCAAGAAACTGATGGATTGACTACTCCAGGTAGGGAGCAAGTCATTACACCAAATGAAGGAGTGTAAAGGTATCTTGGGGTCTTGTTTCGAGTAACGGAACATTGGAATGCGAGGTTGGTCGGAGAATCAGAGCGGCGGGAGCGGTATTGCAGTTGCTTTACCACACTGTTATGATGAAAAGAGAATTGAGCCAAAAGGCAAAGTTCTCAATCTACTGGTCAGTCTACATTCCGACCCTCACCTACTGTATGGTCATGAGCACTGGATCAAGACCAAAAGATTGAGAATGCAAGCACCCAAAACAGGTTTTCTCAGAAGGGTAACTGGCTTTTCTCTTGGAGATAGGATGAGAAGCTCAGTCATCCGTGAGACACCCAGAGTAGAGCCACTGCTCCTTTGTGTAGAAAAGAGTCAGTTGAGATGGCAGTTTTGCATGTGAAATTAGCTAGGCCTTTAGGGGCGGCAGTGGTCAGGTGTATCCCGGCAGCCAGAGAACCGGACATACCAACCATCTGCTAGCTGCATAGAGTCGTCACTCATTCATCATATTGAGACTGTGTCTGTTCCCCAAGCTAAACATAAACATAAATTTAGAAAGACTCAAAAAGTCTGTTTTAGTAATTTAATTAACATAGATACCACAAACTCGGAACACACTGTATGCTCAGCCGGCTCTGATCTGAAGCTAGGACTGTTAAATATATGATCTCTCGCATCTAAAGCAGTTATTGTTAAAGAAATTATCACAGTTCAGGAGTTTGATATACACTGTTTTACAGAAACCTGGATTAAACAGGATGAGTATGTAGCTTTAAATGAAGCTAGTTCTCCTGGATACAGCTACACACACCAGCCTTGGCTAACTGATGACTTGTGACTGAACATTTAGAGTCAACATTTCGTTATATCTTACCCTGCGTTCACAATACAGTTATTTCTATCAATCAGTTTCTTGTTTTCTTCCACATTTTTGTAAGTCTCCATAAGATCAACAAGCTTGATTGCTTTGCGGCCCCTTTAAATACAATAAAGGCATTCAGTCTACGTCAGAGTGGCGAAGCACGGCGAAGCGCGGCGACAAGCGGCGACAGGCGTCGGCGGCAGGGCGGCAAGAGCGAACTTTGACGCTCTCGCCGCGTTCGGTGTGAACGCAGGGTTAGATAATGTAGCTCCAGTTAAAAGGAAATTGATTAGAGATAAGAAACTCACTCCCTGGTATAATGATCACACGCACAGTTTAAAACAGACCGCTTGGAAATTAGAACGTAAATTGCGTCAAACCAAATTGTTAGTATTTCAAATAGCATGGAAGGAGAGCATCCTGAACTATATAAAAGCTCTTACTATAGCTAGATCAACATATCTCTCCACTCTTGTAGAAAATAACCCTAGATTTTTATTTAATGCCGTAGCCAAATTAGCCAGAAATAAGACCACTGCAGAAATCTCCACAACAACAACATACAGTAGTGAGGACTTCATGAACTTCTTTAACAATAAAATTGTAAACATTAGGCAAAAAAAATTGAGGCCTTGAAACCGGACAATGTAATTGATGCAGTTGTTAAACTAACCATGTCAGATCGGAACTTAGAATACTTTACTCCCCTTGAAGAGAATGAATTAATTTCACTCATCTCTTCTGCAAATTCATCATCTGTATATTAGATCCCATACCGACACATTTTCTCAAACAGATAGTACCAGAAATAACAGAAACCCTGTTGAAAATAATTAATTCTTCAATCAGCATTGGGTATGTTCCAAAATCTTTTAAATTAGCAGTTATTAAACCGATAATTAAGAAGTCTGACCTCGACCCCGATCAGCTGTCCAATTACAGGCTGATATCAAACCTCCACTTTATCTCTAAGATTCTGGAAAAGAAAGTTGCGGAGCAGCTATGCTCATATCTACATAGAAATAACATACATGAACTGTATCAGTCAGGATTTAGGCCTCATCACAGCACAGAGACAGCACACATTAAAGTATTAAATGACCTCCTATTAGCCTCTGATCAGGGTTGCGTAACTATGCTTGTGTTACTCGACTTCAGTGCAGCTTTTGACACCATTGATCATAGCATTCTCCTTCAAAGATTAGAAAATGTAGTAGGAATTAAGGGAACAGTCCTCTCCTGGCTCAGGTCCTATTTGACTGATCGTTATCAGTTTGTAGATTTAAATGGTGATTATTCTGCATGTTCTCTAGTGGAGTTTGGTGTCCCACAGGGTTCGGTTTTAGGCCCACTGCTTTTTTCCCTTTACATGCTTCCTTTGGGCAACATAATCCGTAATCTGACACACAGTTATACGTCACAGCAAAACCAGATGAGAGAAACCAGCTTGCTAAAGTTGAGCAATGTGTAAAGGATATAAGAGACCGGATGCTAATTAACTTCCTTCTGCTTAATCCTGATAAGACAGAAGTTCTAATCATAGGAACGCATGCAGCTAGAAGCAAGATTTTAGATCACACTGTAACTTTAGATGGCCTTTCTGTTCTATCTAGTGCAACAGTAAAAGAACTTGGTGTGATTATAGATTCTAGTCTTTCATTTGAAGCTCATGTAGATAATATCACCAGGATAGCTTTCTTTCACCTCAGAAATATTGCCAAGTTAAGGACATATATTGTCACTAAAAAATGCAGAAAAACTAGTTCATGCTTTTATCACGTCTAGGTTGGACTATTGCAACGCTTTACTGTCTGGTTGTTCAACTAGGTGCATAAACAAGCTTCAGTTAGTCCAGAATGCAGCAGCAAGAGTCCTCACTAGAACAAGACGATATGAGCACGTCACCCCTATCTTATCTACACTGCATTGGCTCCCTGTGAAATTTCACATTGATTTTAAAATACTACTTTTGACATATAAAGCATTAAATTGTCACGCTCGTGAACTGCTATTGTCTTACAATCCGCCACGCCTACTTCAATCAAAGGATGCAGGCTGCCTGTCAGTACCACGTATTATTAAAACTACAGCAGGGGGCAGAGCTTTTTCTTACAAAGCCCCAAAGTTATGGAATAGCCTTCCAAATAGTGTTCGGGACTCAGACACAGTCTCAGTGTTTAGGTCTAGGCTAAAAACCTATTTACTTAGCCAAGCATTTTTGTAAATAGATTAACCTTAGGTAAAGGAGCAGATCTGGGGGACTCATGGACGTAGAGTATTCTGGTGAACTGGTATGTTTAGATGCTGTCTTCCCCACTCTCATTGATCACTCAGGTTTGTTGACGGTGAGGTGATTGGTTGCTTTACATCTCAGGGAACCTTCATGTCTGTGTTTCCTTCTGGCTCTCCCTTTTAGTTATGCTGTTATAGTTAGCCCTGCCGGAGTCCCTGCTTGCACTTTGCACTAAATATACATTCACCTTATACATTGTCTAACAGTGATCATACCTAACTCTTATCTCTCCTCTTCTGCTCTCCCCCCTCCTGTTCTCTCTCGCCCTCTCTCTCTCTTTCCCTCTCTCTTTCGAGCCACACATGTCGTTCCTAAGCTGCCATTGATCCAGATTCCCTCTGCCCTCTGGACCTGCTTGACTCATCCTGGTGCCCCGAATCTGGTTGGAGATCTCGTCACATGGATGTCCGGTGTGTCTCTTTGGGATGCATCCAATGTCTGGGGACAGTTTCACTCTACTACGAAGACGGTTCTGGCCTCGCATGATGTTGACAAACGTTTCTCTGCAGACTTGGCTACAGTCGCTCGATAATTCAGGACTGGAATTTCCTACAAATCTACCTGAACTCCATATTAACATCAATTAATATCTATTAACAACTATTATACTGAACTGCCTGCCACCTAACACACAGTATGAATGCAGATCAATTCCTGCTTTCTGTTTCACCCAAATGAGGATGGGTTCCCTGTTGAGTCTGGTACCTCTCAAGGTTTCTTCCTACTGCTATCTCAGGGAGTTTTTCCTTGCTACTGTCGCCCTCAGCTTGCTCATGAGGGACTATCTGACCATTTCATGATTCATACACATTCACATTTCATACAAACTTAAATAATTCTTTTGATTGTGTAAAGCTGCTTTGCGATGATGAAAATTGTTAAAAGCGCTATGCAAATAATATTGAATTTAATTGAATTTAATTGAATAGATGGTTTGGGCATCTTTTAAGGATGTCACCAGGATGCCTCATTAGGGAGGTGTTCTTGGCACGTCCAGCTGTAAGGAGGCCACGTGGCAGACCAAGGACTAGATGGAGAGATAATATCTCCACACTGGCCTGGGAACACCTCGGAATCCCCCAGTAAGAGTTAGCTAAGGTGGTAGGGGGAAGGGGTTCCCTGCTGGAACTGCTAATCCCGACACCAGATTTTGGATAAGCGGTTGAAGATGGATGGATAAATTAATAATTTAATAACAGGTTAAATTTTTTTTTTAAGTTAAAAATTACGGACTGGAGACAGAAATAAAAAGGTCTATGGTTCCTATGAATGTCTTATTTCTTATTTCTATTGAACTGCCTTATTTCTTTATGGCATAGATTCAACAAGTTACAGGACTGATTTTGCTCCATATTGACATGATGTCAGCATGCAGTCGCTGCAGATTTGTTGGCTGCACATCTACGATTTAAATCTTCCATTCCACCATGTCCCAAAGGTGTGTTATTGAAGGGGGATCAGGTGACTGTGGAGGCTGTGTGAGTACAGTGACCTCACTGTCATGTTTAAGAAACCAGTCAGAGATAATTTTAGCTTTGTGACATGGTGCATTATCCTGTGCTCATCCATACCCCCAAACTGATGGATATGGTCAGCAACAATACTCAGGCAGGCTGTAGTGTTTAAACCATGCTCAGCTGGTCTAAGGGCCCCAAAGTGTGTCAAGTATCTCCCCACACACCATTACATCACCAGCAGCAGCCTGAACCGCTGAGAAAAGGCAGGATGGATCCATGCTTACATGTTGTAGACATTATCTAGACACATTTTTCTTACACATACACACGTGGACGAAATTGTTGGTACCCTTCGGTCAATGAAAAAAAAAACTCACAATGGTCACATAAATAACTTTAATCTGACAAAAGTAATAATTAAAAAAAATTATATGAATGTTAACCAATGAAAGTCAGACATTGCTTCTCAACCATGCTTCAACAGGATTATTTAAAAAAATAAACTCATGGAACAGGCCTGGACAAAAATGATGGTACCCATAGAAAATACTGAAAATAATGTGACCAAAGGGACATGTTAATTCAAGGTGTGTCCACTAATTAGCATCACAGGTGTGTACAATCTTGTAATCAGTCAGTGGGCCTATATATAGGGCTCCAGGTAGTCACTGTGTTGTTTGGTGACATGGTATGTACCACACTCAACATGGACCAGAGGAAGCAAAGGAAAGAGTTGTCTCAGGAGATTCGAAAAAAAATTATAGACAAGCATGTTAAAGGTAAAGGCTATAAGACCATTTCCAAGCAGCTAGATGTTCCTGTGACTACAGTTGCACATATTATTCAGAAATTTAAGATCCATGGGACTGTAGCCAACCTCCCTGGACGTGGCCGCAGGAGGAAAATTTATGACAAATCAAACAGACGGATAATCTGAATGGTAACAAAAGAGCCCAGAAAGGTGAACTTCATGCTCAAGGAACATCAGTGTCAGATCGCACCATCCGTCGTTGTTTGAGCCAAAGTGGACTACATGGGAGACGACCAAGGAGGACACCATTGTTGAAAACAAATCATAATAAAGCCAGACTGGAATATGCCAAACTACATGTTGCCAAACACAAAGCTTCTGGGAGAATGTCCTATGGACAGATGAGACAAAAATTAAACTTTTTGCCAAGGCACATCAGCTCTATGTTCACAGACGGAAAAATGAAGCATATGAAGAAAAGAACACTGTCCCTACTGTGAAACATGGAGGAGGCTCTGTTATGTTCTGGGGCTGCTTTGCTGCATCTGGCACAGGGTGTCTTGAATCTGTGCAGGGTACAATGAAATCTCAAGACTATCAAGGGATTCTATAGAGAAATGTGCTGGCCAGTGTCAGAAAGCTGGGTCTCAGTCGCAGGTCATGGGTCTTGCAACAGGACAATGACCCAAAACACACACAGCTAAAAACACCCAGGAATGGCTAAGAGGAAAACATTGGACTATTCTAAAGTGGCCTTCTATGAGCCCTGACCTCAATCCTATTGAGCATCTTTGGAAGGAGCTGAAACATGCAGGCTGGAAAAGGCACCCTTCAAACCGGAAACAACTGGAGCAGCTTGCTCATGAGGAGTGGGCCAAAATACCTGCAGAGAGGTGCAGAAGTCTCATTGACAGTTACAGGAATCGTTTGATTGCAGTGATTGCCTCAAAAGGTTGTGCAACAAACTATTAAGTTAGGGGTACCATCATTTTTGTCCAGGCCTGTTCCATGAGTTCTTTTTTTTTTTTTATAATTCAGTTGAAGCATGGTTGAAAAGCAATGTCTGACTTTCATTGGTTAACATTCATAGAATTCTTATTTATTATTACTTTTGTCAGATTAAAGTTATTTATGTGACCATTGTGAGTTTTTCTTTCATTGACCGAAGGGTACCAACAATTTTGTCCACGTGTGTATATACACTTCCATAAATTTTCTTTTCATTTCTGTGAAGCTGCTTTGAGACAATGACCATTGTTAAAAGTGCTATACAGTAGGAATAAAATTGAATTGAATTGTTTATGCCAAATTCTGACCCATCCATCCAAATCGAGACTCATCAGACCAGGCAATGTTTAACCAATCTGTCTGATTTTGGTGAGCCCATGTAACCTGTAGCCTCTGTTTCCTTCTCCTATCTGACAGGATCATCACCCGGTGATGGTTCAACGTTTTGTGCTCTTCAGCATACCTCGGTTGTAATGAGATGTTATTTGAGTCACTGTTGACCCTCTATCAGCTCAAACAGTCTGGTCATTCTCTTCTGACCTCTGGCATCAACAAAGCATTTTCATGCAGAGAACTGCCCCTCAATTGGGATTTTCGCTAGAATGGGTATAAACCCTAGAGATGGATGTGTGTAAAAATCCCAGTAGATCAGCAGTTTGGGAAAAACTCGGACCAGCCTGTTTGGCACCAACAACCATGCCATATTCAGAGTCACTTTGCTGCCACATGCTGCCATTACCCTGGATACCCTGGGTCTTGATACATCACAAAGACTTGCCGTCTTGGTCACAGATGCGCCAGCGAGAACAATTTGTCCTCTTTTGAACACTGACACGTCACCCATAATGTTGTGTGCATTGTAATATTTTAAGCTATTAAAATAAAATTACATAAAATAAAACGGTGCTATTACTCTGCTAATTAAACATTCACACTCTGCTCTTACTGGTGGAATGTGCAGTCAATGAAGATAGGCCACCAGGCTGCTCAAATTTATCCATGAATCCTCCAACACTGAATTGTCCAGTGTTTCAGTTCCACTGTCCAACCCCTGTAGATATGATCTGTTGTATTTAAGTATAACAACACCTAAGGTCATAATTACCATAAGTATGATAATTAAAAATAACTCAGTATGATAAAATTCACATCACTGTACACTTTGCTTGCCATGAGGTGGAATTCTCTCACGAAAAACCTGTCTCTTAAAAATCTGTATAATGGTACATTATATTTATAAACAAACACCTTACAGTGCCAAAGTAGACCAGTGTCTCTCTGTACTGGGTAGCTCAAGTGAGGTTTGTTAGAGGACTGAGAGATAGAGTATATATGTATTTTTTTATATATACTGTATATAGATGTGTACGTGTATACTGCAAATATTTTACAGGGTTCTTGCTTTTCGCTCCGTTTTTTTATTTTTATTATTTTTTTTACAAAATTATTTTTAATTGTCCAATGTGTAATAATGTATAATCTCATGCTGTAGTATGCTGTAATATGATATTATTATTATTTTTTTTATTATTTATTTTTTTGCAGTTTATGTTTAGTTATTAAATATAATTTGCTTCATAATGCAAAGTGAAACTTGAGATGTGATGTGCATTAGGGAGGATGAGTTAGTGCAGAAAGTGAAGGGTTGTGCATAAACGGAAGAGTTATATTATCTTTCATTAGTGGCATGAAAATGACTTTCAAATTAGCACAGACATATTGTTTGTATTATTACAAACTCGTATATTTCTAAACACACATAGTGACTCTCTGAGTTATACATACATATATATATATATATATATATATATATATGAGTGTGTGTGTGTGTGTGTGTGTGTGTGTGTATTCTTTCCTTATTTGGATTTGTTGTGTTGTGAGTGTGTGTGGAGTTATAAGAGATCTCCTGTGACTTGCCCATTCGAATAGATTGTAGCAAGCTGATTGGACAAGATGGGATCCCATTTCAAAAACCCACCGATGACAGCTGTCCTACTCTCTCTCTGCCCTGCCACTCCCAACTAAACCGTTTGTGTGTGAACTTGGACGTGTGAGATGTGATGATAAAATGTGCAAATCTGACCATCACTGAGTAGAAAATTGACACTTCAGTTGTTTTGTTAATTACAGTCGTGGCCAAAAGTTTTGAGAATGACACAAATATTAGTTTTCACAAAGTTTGCTGCTAAACTGCTTTTAGATCATTGTTTCTCAATCAACTTCTGGGCCAAATCCTGACTGATAGCAACCCATTCTTTCATAATCACTTCTTGGAGTTTGTCAGAATTAGTGGGTTTTTGTTTATCCACCCGCCTCTTGAGGATTGACCACAAGTTCTCAATGGGATTAAGATCTGGGGCGTTTCCAGGCCATGGACCCAAAATTTCAACGTTTTGGTCCCCGAGCCACTTGGTTCTCACTTTTGCCTTATGGCACGGTGCTCCATCGTGCCGGAAAATGCATTGTTCTTCACCAAACTGTTGTTGGATTGTTGGAAGAAGTTGCTGTTGGAGGGTGTTTTGGTACCATTCTTTATTCATGGCTGTGTTTTTGGGCAAAATTGTGAGTGAGCCGACTCCCTTGGATGAGAAGCAACCCCACACATGAATGGTCTCAGGATGCTTTACTGTTGGCATGACACAGGACTGATGGTAGCGCTCACCTTTTCTTCTCCGGACAAGCCTTTTTCCAGATGCCCCAAACAATCGGAAAGAGGCTTCATCCGAGAATATGACTTTGCCCCAGTCCTCAGCAGTCCATTCGCCATACTTTTTGCAGAAGATCAATCTGTCCCTGATGTTTTTTTTTGGAGAGAAGTGGCTTCTTTGCTGCCCTTCTTGACACCAGGCCATCTTCCAAAAGTCTTGTCCTCCCTGTGTGTGTAGATGCGCTCACACCTGCCTGCTGCCATTCCTGAGCAAGCTCTGCACTGGTGGCACTCCGATCCCGCAGCTGAATCCTCTTTAGGAGACGATCCTGGCGCTTGCTGGACTTTCTTGGACGCCCTGAAGCCTTCTTAACAAGAACTGAACCTCTTTCCTTGAAGTTCTTGATGATCCTATAAATTGTTGATTTAGGTGCAATCTTAGTAGCCACAATATCCTTGACTGTGAAGCCATTTTTATGCAACACAATGATGGCTGCACACGTTTCTTTGCAGGTCACCATGGTTAACAATGAAAGAACAATGATTTCAAGCATCACCCTCCTTTTAACATGTCAAGTCTGCCATTCTAACCCAATCAGCCTGACATAATGATCTCCAGCCTTGTGCTCGTCAACATTCTCACCTGAGTTAACAAGACGATTACTGAAATGATCTCAGCAGCTCCTTTAATGACAGCAATGAAATGCAGTGGAAAGTTTTTTTCGGGATTAAGTTAATTTTCATGGCAAAGAAGGACTACGCAATTCATCTGATCACTCTTCATAACATTCTGGAGTATATGCAAATTGCTATTATAAACACTTAAGCAGCAACTTTTCCAATTTCCAATATTTATGTAATTCTCAAAACTTTTGGCCACGACTGTAGACTGCAAGAGCACAGACTGAAATCGATGAAATCTTATTCCGAGCCAAAACCAGAGCAATGAAATACTTAACAAATAAAACACAGCAGCATTAACATAATCAGAGTTGAGTATTATTTATCATAACAGCACATACAGAAGTGTTTCCACCACAGCTCTATTTCTACGTTAACTTCTTCGTTGTAAAACAACACCTTCTACTTAGAATTGATGTGGAAATTAGCCAGCAGTTCCTGTCATCGCTAGAAGCGTTCGTTCACTCACCAGCCTCTCTTTATTTTCTCTCTTGAAGGTAATAAGGTGAAGAAGCGTAAACTTCTCTCTCCTGAAGATGTTTAAAAGTCACAGCTTTACCTCTGAATGTTACAAGATGCTAACACTGGAGACTCCTTCCATACATGTTGCCATCTCACGGAGAATTTATTTGGACTACCTCAATTCAGCACTGTGTACTGCTCGGCGCCGTCCTCTTGTATAGTTCTTAGCTAGCTTTGTTAATTTATGTTGTATTTCACAATATACTGTAACTGTTCCAATACAAGTTCCTCCTTAGTCTAGGGGGAACGTTGTTTCATTTCACTGTGCACTGAAATGTATATGGTTGAAATGACAATAAAAGTCCATGTGACTTGACCTGACATAAAATGTGTCCTCATTTATCAACAATTACATGTGTTCTGTAATCGGTTTATTGTCAGCTGAACATGTCCTGTACACGTCTCTGAGAATCATCACTCTAGTCCAACTGAATACTGCAACCATAACAGGACAAAAATAAGATGAGAAAAAACAGAATCACGCAGTGTAATGCAGAAAGGAATAGTTTATAGGGTTTACTGAACAGGTGCTGCCTGAATTGTTGTTGTTGTTGATGATGATGATGATGATGATGATGATTATATTATGCTTACATTGCTGTCCCTGGATGGCTCTCTCTCCAGCACAGGCATCCTTTCTCTATAATCCAGATGCTGAACAAATGATCTTCACGACACATGGAGAGAGAGAGAGAGAGAGAGAGAGAGAGAGAGAGAGAGAGAGAGAGAGATCATACGTTTAATCTTATACATCCTATATTATCGTGATGCACTTATTTTTAAAGTATCCAGTAGTTATGAAGCATCTCTAAAAAAATTCCATAATAAGAATAATAAGACACTTAACACTATAAAGACAGGTCTATAAAAAAAAATAAATAAATAAATAAATATACATACTTATATATATATATATATATATATAAGTTATTGACGGAGATGCAAAGACATGTTATATTTGAGTAACTGAAAGTACGGTGCAGGCAGGCACCATTTACAGTATATACAGATAAATGTGTATGAATAACGCTACAGCATAAAACATCATAAGAAAAATCATATTATAAATCATAGAAGTCATAGACACATTAAATCAAGGTGAAGCCAAAAATTAATTAAAAAATCATATATATATATGTATTTTTTTATATATATATGGATGTGTACGTGTATACTGCAAATATTTTACAGGGTTCTTGCTTTTCGCTCTGTTTTTTTTTTTTTTTTTTTTTTTTTTTACAAAATTATTTTTAATTGTCCAATGTATAATAATGTATAATCTCATGCTGTAGTATGCTGTAATATGATATTATTATTATTATTATTATTTTATTATTTAATTTTATTTTTTTTTGCAGTTTATGTTTAGTTATTAAAGATAATTTGCTTCATAATGCAAAGTGAAACTTGAGATGTGATGTGCATTAGGGAGGATGAGTTAGTGCAGAAAGTGAAGGGTTGTGCATAAACGGAAGAGTTATATTATCTTTCATTAGTGGCATGAAAATGACTTTCAAATCAGCACAGACATATCGTTTGTATTATTACAAAACATTATAGAGCATGGAATTTGATTGTTACATATATTTATGCACGTCCTTTAATAATAATAATAATAACAATAACAATAACAATAATAATAATAATAATAATAATAATAATAATAATAATAATAATAATAATAATGTGCTTGATATCTTACAGTATGTCCAAGAAATGCAACATGCACATAAACATCTTTATTCTCACACTTACTCTTGTATTTCACAATATATCACTTCTATAATATTTTTCAGACACGCTCTTTACTATGAAAGCTCGATATGTACTCGATAAGCATTTTTTTAAATTTATTTTGCATTAATTGATGATATACTTTCTTGCATTAATTACCTGCGGAGTGAGATCAGAAGTTCCCGTGCGCACGCTCCTCGCAGCCCAGCATGCTCGCGCTGCTCTTTCCGCGCGCGCCGTGACTTTTTTTCTGTCTCTTCTGATCGCCCCTCAGGCTCTCGTCCGAAACCACGCCCCCTCGCCTAATGAGTCGCGCAGTCATTGGTCGGTTCCTACCCTGAACGCGTGCTGACGCGCTGTGATTGGTCAGTGTGACGGCGGTCTGACAGACTCTGGACAGGAGGCTGAGAGACTGAGAGCATCCTTTAGCAAAAAGTCACACTGGATCAAGCATTTTATTAATCATTTGCGTAAAGTAATTATTCATAATGTATTATTATTTATTAATCATTTACCTGATCTTATCATAATTTGCATAATCTTTATTCATTTGTTTCAGTAAGCATGGAAGGAGTTTGACCAAAAACAACTTTATTAATGAAATATTGTGTATATTTATTGCATTAAAATGTATGAATGTATCTAGAAATGTAAATTATTTGTATGTATTTAAATGTATTTGAAATGTAAATTATGTTTTATCTTAATTCTTATGAGTCTTTATTTAATTGAAATAATAATAATAGTAATAATAATAATAATAATAATAATAATAAAACAGCTCATCTGGTTTATTCTGTACTCTGTTTTTACTATAATGATCATATGATTAATGGTAGTTCATGTAATCATATTATCATTTAATTATTTATTTCTTTATTTATTTTTAAAGATGAGTGTGTTTTGTGCTTTCTTTGTTGAATCTAACACAACAGTCCAAACAATGTGATCTTTAAAGATGTTTATTATCAAAACTATCATCATAAATGAGAATGTTTCATTCATATTCGTTCTGTTCTGACTTTAACAGCTTACACTCTTACCTTTACACATTTTTTTTTTTTAACATTTCAGTTTCATACATTTTTATCATATCGACATATTCACACGCCACCAATTTACATTGATTTACATATATGTACATGTGTCATATTATAGTTCAGTATTTAAAACGTGTTCTTTTGATTTCATTAGACTAAAATAGGCGGACATATTGATAAAGCTCCGATGTATTATATACAACAAATACAATCACTTCTGGGGTTTGTTTTTACATCAAAATAAGCTACCATTTTTTAAATATTGAAATATATGTGAAATATATGTTGTGTTATTTTTCTGTACATATCGTTTCTATACATTAAAATAAAGCAGCTTATTCATGTTAATGCATTACGACTCATTGTATGATTTAATACAGTTATTACACATTTTCATGATAACTTCACAGTACAAGCAGCAGTGTGGAAATAAACTCCCGTGTCATCCAGAAAGAAATATTTCAATTTTCCATGACTTAATTACACCCTGTGGGGAATTTTGGCTCCGTCTATTCCACAGAAACATCACAGACATGTTGACATTAGGAGGACGTTTTATTATAATCGACCGATTACCTTTTGTGGATAATAAATGTGCCAGAAATGCTTTAAAATCCCAGGATCATTAAATACATACATATATTCTCTTGGTTCTATAAAGAGCTGCCTTAACACACCGAATGTGTAACTCTAAAGTGTTCTGCAGTTTGTCCCTCTGGGGAAGCTCTTGTCCAGAGCCATGTTTAAGCAATGTTAGAACAACATAGAGTCCCTAAAGAGCCTGTTTTCTACAAAGTTCTTCATTGCACTAATACCACATTGATAATTTAATTGTAATTTTAAAAAAAATATCAGAGAAAAAATATCTAAATTTGTTCTTTCTTCTCTACTAAACGTTCCAGTGTGACCCCTTTATATACATCCAAGAACTAAAACAAAAGTGAATTGAATATATGTTAATATATTTGAATGTGTATGGGAAATAACCTTCTCTAGCAACTTCATATCTAAGAGTGTGATGTTAAGTGTATTCTGGTCCTGACGACTCCTCCTCGGAGAATGATCTCGAGCCGAATCCATCCTCGATGGGCAGAGCACTGGCTGTGGTGTTGATGTCTGTGTTTGTGGCAGTGCTCAGTCCTTTCCTTTTTAACTTGCGCTCCTCCATTTTGATGGTGTCGTAGAGTCCTGTGGGACCCTCCTCCAGCAGCACGTTCCTCTCAGAGTAGGACGGCTTCATCTGGCAGACGTTTCGCAGCACGAGCAGAGCGGGAGCGTAGAGCATGTTGATGAGGCCCATGCCCAAATTGAGCTGGACAAACCCCAGATTATGGACGATCTGTCCGGCTACGATGGGCCCCATGGCATAAGCCACGCAGTACGAGATGTCCGCGATGGCGTATACACTGCCGTAAACAGACACGTGACGGACGTCGACCAGGAAGGCCAGTGTGGGCAACAGCGCCGTGTCGACGAGGGCGATCCCGAAGCAGATTCCGCACAGCGGCACCATGAGCTGTCCAAAGGTCTTGCAGGCAGGCACGGTGCATGAGCTAGCGCCGATGATCACCATGCCTAAAGCACCGTAGAACCACTGCAGTTGTGGGTACTTGGCTGCCAGTTTGACCGTCATATACACGCCAAGAACGTGCGGGAAGAAGGAGGGCAGCCATGTCAGACCCATCTCCCACTTGGTGGAGTGCATCGTGGTCTCCATCCAGTTGGCCACTGTGGGCTCGAGGAAGGCCAAGGGCACATTGCACACCGTAAGTGCTCCCGCCACCACGGCGATATACGGGTCCACCATGAGCCGGTGGATGGGAGTGCCAATGGGCATGTTCTCCCGTGTCCGGTTTGAAAAGGGTTTGATCACAGTGAGCAGCAGGAAACCATCGACCAGGCACACGCACGCCAGCACGACAAATGGTACGCGCTTACCGAAGAACTCGTACATCACTCCGCCGAACGGCGGCGCCACGAGGCTACCGAACGATATGAACGCCAGGGCGACACCGAGTGCGCGACTGCGTTCCGCCTCCTCCGTGTACTTGTCAGC
The DNA here is from genome assembly GCA_030347435.1 of Clarias fuscus. Taxonomy (NCBI): domain Eukaryota; kingdom Metazoa; phylum Chordata; class Actinopteri; order Siluriformes; family Clariidae; genus Clarias; species Clarias fuscus. Next base: position 1,345,526 of record CM059220.1, on the reverse strand, counting down.
GATCATGGCGATGCCCGACGTGTCCGCGAACGCCGAACCGAGACCCTGTAAGCTGCGCGCCACAAACAGCGTGAGATAGTTCTCGGCGAACGCGAATACGGTGGTGGACAAGAACATGACCGTCAGCCCGATCAGCAGCGGGATGTCGTAACCCACCCGGTCGATAAACGTCCCCGATAAAGGGTTGACAAGAAGCTGGACGATGGCCTTGGAGGCAAACAGAACTCCTATCTTTACGTCCAGGTTCTCCTTGGTGGAGGTGTTACTGTGTGTCTGTGCCTCGTTTTCTTTCTCCAGGTCGGCCAGGTAGTCTGGGATGATGGGCACGATCACCATGTAGAGCATGTTGTCTAAGAGCAGAGCCAGGCACACGATCACGAGGATTATCCTGCGCTGGCGCTCGGGCTCGTGCACCGCGCCGCCCAGCTGCTTCGTCCGTGCGGAAAGTTTCTGAGCCGCGGACCGGGCGAGACCGAGCGAACCTCCGGAATCCTCCATGCTTCAGAGTCAGGGGGGGGAGAAAAAAAAAAAATCCCTCCTCTTTCCTAAGCCGGGGTGTGTTTATTTATCTTCCTCCAAACCGCGAAGTTTCTCTCTCGCGCGCGCTCTCGTTTCACGCGCAGCTCTCAGCTCGTCCAGCGCTTATTCTCCATCTGGTCTCATCCGGACTAGTTGCCTCCTTCGGGCGTTGTCTTTTTCTTCTGATTCTTCTCTCTCTCGCTTTATTTCTTCTTGTTTGTCTTTTCCCTCCCTTTGATTTCGGTCAGTCTCTCCTCCTCCCGTCCGCGCGCGGCCGTTCCATTAGTGCGCGTGTACCGAGTGGACTCGCGCGCGCTCTCTCTCTCGCGCTCTCTCTCTCTCTCTCTCTAAGATCTATAAATGGATTCACATTGACCAATCAGAAGTGAAAAAAGAAGTAGCGAGCATCACGTTCTTCACAATGGGTGCGTGTGTGTGTGTGTGAGAGAGAGAAAGAGAGAGAGACTTAAAAATAAAAAAAACGTATTTACTTGTATTTAACGCATTTTCATATTAAGCCGCATAATGCAAAAAAAAAAAAGATTAAATGTATATTATGGATAAATAATTAAAAACTTATTGTAACATTCAATTAAAGATAAATAACCCATGCTGTTGCTGTTAATATGGTTATTATTATTATTATTATTATTATTTTAAAAATTTTTAAATTTAAGATTCATAAATATATTATAGCTCATGTGTTCATTTTACATTTATGGGGGAAAAAAAACTATTAAACAAATAAAAACGTTCTACAGCCAAATAAATGCAGCATAGAAAAGAAATATAAGAAACTAAATGACTGAAAAATCTATTTAAAAAATCTTTGTTGACATTAAAAGAAGAACAAGATTTAAAACAAACAAACAAAAAGCAAACCAACAAATTCATTCATTCATTCATTCATTCATTCATTAATAGAAATGAGCACATCACAGTGATGGACAGCGCCCCTTGTGGGGGTAAAAGAAAAGAGTTAAATTAATTATTAATAAAATTTAAAAAAATCTTAGAATATAAATGAATAATTAGTTAATAAGCTGCCTGCCTATCTGTATCGGTGAAGGCTAAATACATTAAAACATTAAATAACAAACAGCACTGAACTATTATCTTTCCCCACATTCTCTGATGGAACTGGATCTTTCGCTAATTAATTCTGCATCAAACGTTTAATATAATGAAGCTGCTAAAGTACAACAAATAAACTGAAAATGAACTATTCCAAATTACAGCATGATGATGCGATGTTCCACGGTGTAGAGACACTGCCACCTAGTGTTCACTTCATTACTGTGCACAACATCAGCAACATCAGCAACATGCAAACAACTGGATCCTACTGATGATCAGTCTATTAATTACAGATGTACATTTACAGATGTGTATTCTTCTTCTTATTATTATTATTATTATTATTATTACAGAGTAATAAATCTAATTTTTACGATTTCAATTTAAGACTTCAAGAATTAATTGTCAATATTAACAAAAACATTTTTTTCCTTTGCACTGATTTGTGCAATAAAAATGTTTTGTTGACATCTTATCCTATTATTTTTGCAAATAAAATAAATTATTATAAATGTAAACTTGATGGTCAATAATAAATAAATAAATGAATAAATAAAAAAATACAGAAAAAATAATAACAAAATGCAGACATAACATTCTAATTAAATTTACATGTATTATTAATAATTCGTTTTGTTTTTATTCTTATGTAAATTGATTGTTCTTGATTTACAGATTTTGATTGGTGGTGTGTGACTCTTTACTGTGTCCACTAGAGGACACCAAAGAGCTAAAAACAACTGAGAGAAAAAAAACAACTCACGCTTATTATACAAATGGACTCATTATCTTCCTCAAGTTAAAAGGTTTGATCTCTGACTTTTCTGGTAGCATGATATTTGGGTTGTTGTTTATATAGAGAAGTTCAAGAAGCAAAAAAAAAAAAAACATTCATTCCTGTAGGTGGAATTCGCTGACCCGAAGACAAAACTTAAATAATCCCTCTTGACGATCACGGTACGCAGCATATCAGCATGCACAGCTCATCGCTTTTTCAGTCAGATGAACTACAGCAGTAGAAGACCACATTAGGTTCCATTCCAAGAACAGGAATCTGAGGAGATCATCTCTACTGACTCACTGAAACTAGACAGTTGTAGTCTGAAGAAAGAGGTGGGACATTTGTCCAACAGGACAATATTAAAACCTAATGATTATTATATGATCCTACCTGATCAAATCTTCCCTTTACCTTTGGACCTGAATAATCATGATGCATATTGTATATGGAGCGTCTGCACTTCAGTTCAGTTCAGTTTAGTTCAATTCAATTCAATTCAATTCAATTTATTAAATTTACCTCAGACAATAAAAGATTCTGTCCATGCCTCTCTCAAAGTAAATTAAGTAAACTGGAAGATACTTCTGTACTTTTACTCAAGTATACATTAAAAGGATTTCTACTTTTACTTGAGTAATATTGGCCCTAGGGACTTTTAATTTAGTACAGGATTTGTGTACCTCTTTAGTATTAGGTTAGGCTAAGGATGGGTTGAGTTAGGGTTAACTTTAGGTCATGGTTGAGTTAGGATTAGAATTATTCTAGGCTCTTTAATCATTAATGCCTGTGTAGACGTTATAACCCTTGACCTAGTCTAGATAAAGTATCCACACTGTGTATGGAGTATACACCTTCAGCTGTTGTCTATTTTCCATTTAATTTATTATGTAAAGGATTATTTACTTGTCTTTCCACATTTAGCATTCTTTTTAAAATTTGAAAAAAATGTTGTGTGTTGTGCCCCTCTAGTCAACAACAACAACAACAACAACAACAACAACAAACTTTTTGTAAAGGTTTCACCAAACTTACACCACCTGGACAAACTTTTTTCTTCAGTGTTTTTCTTTATTTCACTTATTATAAACATTGTACATTAACACTGAAGACATCCAAACTATGATATACGGAATAATGTAGTAAACAGAAAAGCGTTTTCTATTTATATGCAACCCAGAATATGTAGCTACATTTAGCTTTGATTGACCTGGAATGGTTGGAATTCAGTTCACATGAGTGTTTGTCAAGTGTTAATCTGTGAGATTTCTTGCATTGTTAATGTGCATCAGTTGTCTTGTGCAGAGGAAGGGTGTGTAGAGAGCCCCTGCTAGTGCTACTACAGTAGTACTACACTCAGACATCATTACTTAAGATATGAAGATCAATCAATTAATCAGATAAATCTGAAGAACTTTGAATGAGTAAGTGCCGTCGCCAAAAAACATCAAATGCTGTGATGAAACCTGCTGCAGAGGAAGTTTATTACAGTGTCCAGCCTCAGGAACCGCCCGCTGATTTACAACATCTCAGATTAGAGCAAATCAATATTTCTCGGAGTTTAAGTGGCAGACGTCCACTGTTCAGAGGAGACTGCGTGATTTGGTCAAATTGCAGGAAAGAAACCATTAATTCAGAAAAAAAAGAGACTTGCTTGGGCGAAGAGACACATGGAATGGACATTAGATCAATGGAAAATGTCCTTTGATATTTGGTTCTCACTGCCGTGTCTTTGAGTGAACAGTTTATTCCTGAATGTGTGGTTTCCACTGTAAAGCATGGAGGAGGAGCTGTGATGGCGTGGGGTGGTCTGCTGGTGACACTGTTAGGTGACTTAGTCAAAATTGAGGACAGACTTAACCAGCCAATCTATCACAGCATTTTGCAGAGACATGCCATCCCATCTGGTTTGCACATAGTGAGAACATCATTTGTTTTCCAACATGACCTCAAACACACCTCTAGGTTATGTTTGTTCTGTCATATTGATGTCTTCTATATTAATAAACAGTACAATGTTACATCAATGACAGAACATTGAATAATAAGGTGTTTCCAGACTTTTGACTGGTACTGTAGGAAGGTTTACATTAGGTTTAAATAAGAGTTGGTGTTATATTAGGGTTACATTAGGGGTGAGGTTTGTATCTTTAAGCTGTGTACCTGTACTTGTCTGTGTGGGTGTACATTATGTGTGTGTGAGTGTGTTTTTCTGGATAAATCCTCAGTTTAAAACTTCTTGTTGTCTGTAATGAATGAAAGCAGTGAGCTATTATGTAAATATGAACTAATCCAGATTATGTGTTCTCTGTAATCCTTTAAAATAATTTCTGTACAAAACTCATCGTGGAAATGTACAGCACTACAGGCACAGTCTTAAAACACAGTGTGTGTGTGTGTGTGTGTGTGTGTGTGTGTGTGTGTGTGTGTGTGTGTGTGTGTGTGTGTGTGTGTGTGTGTGTGTGTGTTTGAGAGAGAGAGAGACTCTGATTCACCGCTGACTAAGCTTTTGTCCTTGAATAATCTGTATAATGTATAATACACACAGACACACAACAGACACAAACTCTCTCTGTGTGTGATTGAGGATGTAAGATCACAGTATGTGATGTGTAAAACACACAATCACATGACCACAGAAACACACTATAATTTATTATTTTTATAAGAGTTATGTATGATGTCCAAGTGTAACACTGACTGTAAGAGATGTTAGATGTAACTGACAGAAGTATTTTAGATTAATTAAATCTGATTTTGGATTAACATGGATTATAATTAATCTGATTAATCTGCTGCAGTATGACCTTTGCTCGTCCTTTTAAACATTCTGTTTTTCACGTTAAAATTGTACAGCATGTTTCAGAATGATGAGGCTGCTTTTGAAGACACAATTCACAACACTCACAACACTTCTTTTATCTTGACAACCTGTAATTAATGAAAAGTTGAACTTCAAATCATGCTTTTAGACACACACACACCTCCATGTCTTTGTTAGATGTAGTTAAAATAAACAGACAATTCCTGATTTTGTGGTTCCTACTGTGAAGCATGGAGTGGTGTGAGGGTGATGTGAGAGTGGTGTGAGGGTGACGTGGGAGTGATGTGGGGGTGATGTGAGGGTGATGTGGGGATGATGTGAGAGTGGTGTGGGAGTGATGTGGGAGTGATGTGAGGGTGATGTGGGGGTTATGTGGGAGTGATGTGAGGGTGATGTGGGAGTGATGTGAGGGTGATGTGGGAGTGATGTGAGGGTGATGTGGGAGTGATGTGGGGGTTATGTGGGAGTGATGTGGGAGTGATGTGGGGGTTATGTGGGAGTGATGTGAGGGTGATATGGGAGTGATGTGGGGGTTATGTGGGAGTGATGTGGGACTGATGTGTTAGGGTTATGTGGGAGTGATGTGGGAGTGATGTGAGGGTGATGTGGGAGTGATGTGGGGGTTATGTGGGAGTGATGTGAGGGTGATATGGGGTGATGTGGGGGTTATGTGGGAGTGAAGTGAGGGTGATGTGGGAGTGGTGTGGGAGTGATGTGAGGATGATGTGGGAGTGATGTGGGGGTGATGTTGGAGTGATGTGGGGGTTATGTCGGGGTAATGTGAGGGTGATGTGGGAGTGATGTGAGGGTGATGTGGGAGTGATGTGGGGGTTATGTGGGAGTGATGTGGGGGTTATGTGGGAGTGATGTGGGGGTGATGTGGTGGTGATGTGGGAGTGGTGTGAGGGTGATGTGGGAGTGATGTGGGGGTGATGTGGGGGTGATGTGGTGGTGATGTGGGAGTGGTGTGAGGGTGATGTGGGAGTGGTGTGGGAGTGATTTGGGAGTGATGTGGGAGTGATGTGGGGGTGATGTGGGAGTGATGTGGGGGTGATGTGAGGGTGATGTGTGTGTAGTGTGTTGAGTGTGAGAGAAAGCGGTGTGTTAGGTAAGGGTGTCAAGTCAAGTCAAGTCAATTTTATTTATATAGCGCTTTTAACAATTGACATTGTCGCAAAGCAGCTTTACACAATAAAAGAAGTAAGTTTGTGTGATCAAAACTAATCCACACACACTGGAATATTGTTTTATCTGCTAACAATCATGCAGGGATTAAAATGCTAAGCACAAATGCTGAATTTAAACTGTTTTGAGAAATGTGCTTCTAAAAGTGATTATTGTGTTAATATTGTGTAAAAACAAGTAGGGAAGTTTGGTTAAAATAAATAAGACACATTGTACAGTACAGTGTAAATTCGCCTAAACTGGACAACCAGTGTGTTATATCCCATATGGGCCGAGTGATACACACACTGAGTCAAATGTAAAACCGGGCCGGGAGGTTTCGGGACAGTTACGGGACAGTTCCTCTGAGAAAGACCCTGTGTAAGAGTGGGATGATGTTCCAACTTTGGATGGATTGCAATTTTTTTTTTTTATTTAGTCTCATTAACCTCTAGAGCCAACACTATTATGTTTCTATGATCACTTCTTTACCTGATGCACATGCTGTAAAACTAAAACACATACGGCAAATTTACAAAGCTGACTGTTTTATATTAGAAGACTGCAAATTAACTGCACATAAGGTGCTCTTATGCAGTAGTGTGTGCAGGCTCTTTACTGTGCTTATGAACTGTAGGTCAGGTAAAGATTCTCACCCAATGCACAAAGTAAAAAACAATCTAATATCAGGTCATGCACAAATAAAGAAAAGAAAAGGATCAATCAGTAGGCATTTATTGAGTTAAAGACAGCGTGTGAATATATAAACAGCTCTTATTATTCTTCTATCTCTGCATCATGTTCGATATCTCTACCCCGGCTCACGCCCCTCATTTTATCACTTCCTGGTTTACTTACACACAGATGCAGAAGATAAATATAAGAAAGACATTAAATCCAAATATAAAATTAAAAGGCACCTACTATAGCTTTTAATTATTTATTTTTTTATTATTTTTATTATTATTATTAATTATTATTATTTTTGTCCAAAAATATACTTGAACACTGCGTTTTTGCTGGTTATGATGGCATTCCAACAGGAAGAGGGAAAAAGGTGTGTGTGTGTGTGTGTGTGTGTGTGTGTGTGTGTGTGTTTTGATCAATTTGCATAGCCCCTCCTTTGGCTGTAACCTGGGCACCGTTATCAGGGAAGCGTCATTTCCTGCTTTCTGATTGGCTAGAAAAATGTACGTCTGCGGCATGGGGGAGGGGCAGTAGCTAATTTGTGTTTAAAGCAGCAGACAGTGAAACAGGAGTGAAACAAAAGGATTTTCACTCATCTCTGTATTTTTTCCTCTAATATTTATGTTAATTTGTCCTGTGTCCTGTGACACGGTGCCTTTAAAAGCTGCTCTCTAAACGTAGCCTGACGATTCCACTCTCCTCGTCACTGAGAACCCAAACACACAACTGGACTTTTACTTCTTCCTCTCCTGCTGTCTCTGTCCTGTCAGGAACTGCCAGATTCCCCCTCTGTAAAACTCGTTACCGTATGCGTACAGCAAAGCGTTGAAGGTTGGAGACAGTTTAGCGAGGACAGGGAGGACCTACAGGGAAAGAATAGGAAGTATTTTTACTAATAAAGTATGTATGTTGTTTAAGACTATAAACTATATTGCCAAAAATATTGGCTCGTCCGCCCTAACATGCATATGAACTTGAGTAACATCTAATTCTTAATCCATAGGGTTTAATGTGATGTTGGCCCCGCCCCCTTTGCAGCTATAAGAGCTTCAACTCTTCTGTGAAGGCTTTCCTCAAGGCTTAGGAGTGTGTTTAGGGGAATTTCTTGGCCCTTCTTCCAGAAGCGCATTTGTGAGGTCAGACACTGATGTTGGACGAGAAGGCGTGGCTCACAAGCCTAATTCATCCCAGAGGTGTTCTACTGGGTTGAGGTCTTTCAAAAGTCTCAAGTTCCTATGCATGTGCAGTTGTGGCAATGTAGTGTGAGTCCCTGCTGCACCACTACACTGGGATTTAAGGTTCCCTCATTTGCCAAATCCCACTTTACCCAAGCAGTGTCTCAGTCTTTTGAAAGAACTGCACATATTTTGGAACGTTCAATTTTCCAACTCATTATGTTTGCATTATACAACTGGCTGCTGTTTCCTAAATTATCATTTGTTTATGTTAGTAGCCAGCAGACAGTTAAACATAATGATCTGCTGGAACAATTCTGATCTGAGAAATGTACCAAAGTAAATACATTTATTTATTTATGCTTGTTTGTTTGTTGTTGTTGTTGTTTGTGTGTTGTTGTGTTAAAGGTTCCTGTACCATTCTGAGTTTAGGTGACACGCCCTTGGTTTCCTCGAAGCAGGCATACAAACACATGATCACGTACGGACCCCAGCAGAATAGCAGCACTTTTACAGGCAAACCTGTATTAAACTACACACACACACACACACACACACACACACACACACACACACACACACACACACACACACACACACAATTAGTAATCTGCTAAACAATATCCTAGTGGATATAAGCTGTATACGCTGTATATGTTGGCAGATCGTTTGTGTTCTGTGGTTTGTGGGGTTTGAAATGTCCTTACTTTGAAGTTGTGGATCTTTTTGAAGTAAGTGTAGATGGAGGAGTAGGAGGAGTATATGATGAGGAGGGGTAAGGACAGGTACAGCATGATGAGGGAGAGTGTGTAGGTGATGTAACCTCTAAATACCCCACAGAAAGGTTAACCACTCTTACAAACATCAGACAGTTACAGTCACATCACATATCACTAAGATGTCCTGGAAGCTAAACTATCACATGTTAGGGCTGTAAAGGAGATGAACTCAAAGGGATAGAACAGATGTTACAGAAGTTTTACAAAGTTTATTGGAAAGCAAAACATTCTGAATGAAGACCTGCATCAGAGTAAACATGTGTTTTAATGTGTATAAATTACTAAAAGGTATTAAGACAGCAGCATGGATTACCAAACCTAGTGCATGGATCCAACAACCTGGATACTTGGTCTTGACTCACTTACACACTAAAAAATGCTGGGTTGTTTTTACTACCCAAACGCTGGGTTGCCCCTGTTGGGTAATTTTTCTGGGTTATTTACAGTGAATTGGGTACTTTTTGTTCAACTTTTTGTTGGAGTTGGGTTAGCTAGTGACTGCTAACATCACAGACAAGACCGCCCCTCCCCCAAAGTTCACCGGTGTATTCAGTGGCTCTATCCGCTTCGTGTCTTTTTTTTTTTTTTTTTTGGTCTTCCTCCTCACGCATTTAAGAGAAACTTTAAACGTTCAATATAAGGTCTGTATACACACTTTCACTCACCTATGACTGAATTTGTTCACTGTATGTAACATTTATTACTGTTACTGTGTTACACTCAAACTTTCAGCCTGGTCTGTGCTATAGCATGCTAGTTTATCTGACAATGGCTGCTAGCTAGCCAAACCAAAGAACCCCACCAGTGTATGAAAGAAACTGCAAACATATCAGAGCTTTTTAGTTTTCTTTGTAGAATGCTTGTATGGTGTATGAAGATGGTGAAGTGATGAATGAAAGCTAAACTGTTAACTCTAATGTCAGCATGACGCTAGCATTTAGCTAGGTTGCTAGCATTAGCAACCACATATAAAAAGCTGGGGTGTTACAAAACACTAATCTTTTTACAAATATGCATACCAGCCAACCCTCTCGATTTTTCCATAAACTTTTAAACATAAAATTTCTTTAATTTCTTTCTTTCTAAGGTTGGAACCGACACCGTGGAATATCTCCAGCAGGCTGAGGTATCGAGGCCGAAACCCTACATCCTGATGTGGGGAGATAATGACCAGCACTGCTCTCAGGCATTAGTGCTTCTGAGTAATGTATAGTAATGATGTCGCTGTTGAACTTGTTTTGTATTATTTTATCTTGTGCTTTTGAAAAATAAATATAAATATTTTTTCTATGTTTTGTACAATTTATTGGGTGTTGTTTATTGCATATATGTATGGTTTGCAAAACTTAGAGTTTTTTTTTGTAATAGACCAGTATATCAAAGTAATTTAACTGTTTAAACTGTTTTACCCAGAGACATGTAAAACATAAAAATAATAATAACCTATTTGTGAGGTAGAATTAACCCAGCATTATAGTTAAATATGACCTAGCATTTGGATTGAATATTTGACCCATCTTGCTGGGTTAAATAAATAACCCATTTTGCTGGGTTAAATTAACCCAGCATGTAGTTGGTCCAATATTTATCCAGCAGCTGGGTTAAAAACAACCCAAACTGGTCTGTTTTTAACCCAGCATTTTTTAGGGTGTAGCTTTTAATCAAGACCTCATAGTTTGGATGATGTCTTTGTGGAGGTCCTTGGGGGTAAGGATCATTCTGTGCTTATGTTACAGATGAAACTATTGTAATTTGTGTGAATAATGTATGGTAAAATTACTTGTTTTACCATATTGCTCGTTATGGTAATACAATATCGAGTATACACTTGATGAAAAGGTGCCATGGGCTATAATACAGACATTGTTTATCTGTAACATAATACATGTCTAACCATCCATCCATCCATCTAGCACCCTGTGTAGTCCAGCTACGTAGAGGCCAATGATAGTCTTTGTATTTATTCCCATTTTTACAACTGTGGTAGAACCTCCAGTCAACATTCACACACTATGGCTAATTTGGGAACACCAATTAGCGTAACCTGCATGTCTTTGGACTGAGGAAGGGAACCGGAGTACCCAGAGTAAACCCACCAAGCATGGGGAGAACATGCAAACTCCACACACACAGACCTGAGGCAGGAATTCGAACCCAGACACTGGAGGCGCAAGCTGACAGTGCTAACACATGTCTAACAGTTGTTACTGTTCAGTAGAACAATTAGATCCTTCTTGTAAGCTCGCCTCGCAGTTGGCCCGAATCGATAAGGACTGTTTCCACATTCCTGTCTCTTGAGTAGCTATCGTTTTCTGAATCAATCGTGTCCATTAAACTTGAACTCGTACTCGTCGCTGTCTACCATGTTGTTGAGTACCTATGATGACATCACAACCCCAAAGTGGCACTCTGGTATTTTCCAAAGATATTTCTGTTTCTCCAAACAGGCACAACATTAGTGAATATATTCTAACTTGTAAGCAAGTTAGTAGGCAACAATTAATGGAAATATTTATACAAAATGCAATGCTTTAATGATCTTAATCAAACCTAATTGATGGAATTCTAATTAAATGTCCCCACTATCCATGGCTGTATTTTGGGATGGTTTAAAAACCTAATTTTCTGTCAAACATATTCATATCTGTCCTCTTTACTTGTTTTAGATAGAATGCTCCGGTGAGGTCATTGATGCTACTGTGTGTACCTGTCTCCTCTGGTGTAATCGACAGTACAGCCTACATGCATGGGCTCGAAGTCGAATACGCCCCATCCTATGAAGGGTAACGGCAACGCAGCCCACAGCACCGCGAAACCCCACATGATGGAGCTCATGGTCAGAGACGTGCTCCAGAACATCTTCTGCTCTGAAACACACACACACACACACACACACACACACACACACACACACACACACACACACACACACACACACACACACAGAGAACTCAACCTTTACACACATTTCAATTTCATCATATTCCATGATCTCACGTCTTAAAATCAATAATAAAAACTTATGTTAACAGTGTTAACTCACTGGTGCAGTACATGTGATATCGGTCCCACGCTACAGCACCAAGAAAACTGATTCCAGCCAAGATGGACACCATTCCCTGAAAAGCATGGATCTGGCAACCCTCTGGACCAAATGGCCAGTATCTACAACAAATGAGATAAAAAATTATTTAATGCATTAATGCAATTTCAGGAAAAGGTTGTGCTTTAATCAAAAACATGCAATATTTAACAAATAACAATTTGATTAATAATACATCACAAATTAAACACATAAATAAATGTCTAAAATATTGTGAAGTTTTGTGTGGTATTATTCGATTGTCCTTAGGAAGTGAAGTAGCGTGTGTATGTGCAGTCGTTTAATGTATGTATGTGAGTCCGGAGCCACAAATGTCTGTAATGTTATTAGATGTGTAGAAAGTGTTGACATTACTAGTTTGTAATGTGAGTTTTGGCAGGCAGCTGTTCTTCCCTCTTTTCGGTACTTGTATCAGAGTGTGACTTAGTGTGTTGTGTATGTGAGTAAGGAGTGAGCTTGAGTGTGAAGTGTACCTGTTTGTGACATCTCTCTCTCTCTCTCTCTCTCTCTCTCTCTCTATGTGACATGTATCTGTGTGTGACGTGTATGTGTGTGTGACGTGTACCTGAGGTAGCTGGCGTACGCTGATGTCAGACCGTTACAGCTGAGTCCGAGATCAGCGAGCGCCAGACTGAAGACGAAAAAGTTACTGGGAGTCCTGAGCTGCTTCACATTCAGGAACGCCAGCGTGGATATGAAGTTCAGGAAGAAACCAAGCAGACCTGAACACACACACACACACACACACACACACACACACACACACACACACACACACACACACACACACACACACACACACACACACACACAATCAATACTATAGATTCTTCATGTGACATGTGTGGACACTCAAAGTTACAGTTAACTCACTCTTTTTATGAAAAAAAAATTCCATGCATCTTTTGTTTAAACTAACTATCAAATAAAATAAGAGTTCATGTTAGTGTTAAAACTTAAATAAATATGGGCACCTACCTCCAACCAGCAGCACCGAGCCAAACACAAACATGTCAAAATCATTGAAGCCCTCAGGTAACATGAGAGGCGTCATTTTGATTTAAATTATTTGAGATAATTTATCAATAACACCGCACCGCCTTCAGTCGAGTCGGAAATGAGAAGGTTTTTAAAAGAACAGTGTGATTTTATATCCTGATTCACGTGAAAGGCCATGAGAGTGTGAGAGGTGTTAGAGTGAATAATTCCTGAAGGAATGTCTTAAAACACTGCTGAAGAGAGAGAGAGAGAGAGAGAGAGAGAGAGAGAGAGTTCACAATACACAATAGCTGAGAAACACACTCTACACTACTCTACACTACTTGTCTGCATCTTCATCCATCTTTATCTGTTCATCTCTTTTTATTTATATGTGTATTCTGGATTAGCTGCAGATGACGAATGGTGGAAAGAGGCAAACTTGCCTGAAGTGAGATGCAGTAGTCCAGTCTTGAAATAACAAGGGACTTAACAAACACCTGAGTAGCCTGTGAAGAAAGAAATGGGCGGATTCTTCTGACGTTCTAAAGAAAAAATCAACAAGAGCAAGTGAGATTGGCAACATGTGAGGAAACTGTCAGATGATCATTCAAAGTTACCCCAAGATTGCGGGCAGTGGCTGAGGGAGTGATCTGATTGTTGTCCAGGGAGATTATAAGGTCTTGACCTGGGAATGAATCACCAGGGATGAACAGCAGTTTAGTTTTACTGAGATAGAGCTTCAACTGATGAACCATAATCCAAGATGAGATGTCTGCCAGACATGCTGAGATCTGGGTGGAAAGGAGAGAATAAATTGGGTGTCATCTGCATAACAATGGTATGAAAAGCAGCGTGAGGATATGACTTTGCCAAGAGATCGGGTACAGTAGGAGAACAGAAGAGGACCAAGTACTGAGCCCTGTGGGACACCAGTAGAGAGTCTGCATGGGGCAGAAGAAAATCCCCTCTATTTCACCTCATACGACCCATCTTCTAGGTAGGAAGCAAACCATTGCCATGCCGTGTCGTAGACTCTAAGACTTTAAAGAACAAAAGACAATAGAATCCCATTGTTCACTGTGTCATATGCAGCCGAGAGGTCCAGGAGGATGAGGACAGATGACAACCCAGCTGATCTAGCAGCATGGAGCCTCTCAGTGACCGACAAAAGGGTAGTCACTGCTTTAATTCCAGATTGGTTGGGATCATTGAGGTTGCTCTGTGAGAGATGAAGAAGCATTTGGTTGTAAACAGTTCTTTCAAGAATGCCACTACAATAGATTGTGTAGTATAGCTTGTTTAGAAAGCTCTACTGGCACCTGCAAGCATACAATGTGGGAGAGCATCCCCACTACACCTTGGTAATCAGACTTGAGAGTTGAATGAAGCCAGCTTAGTGTTTGCTGTCTGCCTCATATTGGTTAGTGAGAGTCAACCTTTAGTTCCTGCTTTCACATTCAGTTGTGTGGGTCTGGGTTGTGATGTGTAGTGGTCAATCTCAGTTTCATTTTTACTATGTTCCCATATAAATTTTATATACCCCCATCTCATTAAGTCTACTATTGTAGTAGCATCACATAAAATCCAGAGTCTCATCTTTTGTCCATAAATGATTTGTTCCAGTAGCCCACTTATCATCAGATTGTCCTAATTCCCCAACATGGACCTTGTTAATCTGACTGACATCTGGACTGGCAAGGCTCTCTTAGGTCATATGTAAGCTATATATTAATGTTATAACTACAAAATAAGACAAATACATTTAGTAGTTTTGTGATTTAGTTTTTTAGGAAGAAAAAAAAACAAGTCATCACGGAATATTTTTGCATGTTTTACGAGTTTTAAGGATGTTAGAAAGGACAAATTCCAGAATATTGTCAAAAATATTTTTGTCAAGTCAGTGTGAATTTTGAATGATTTTCCAAAGCACTACAACTGCATCTCTTCCAGTTTTGTCCAAATGAAAAAAAAAAATCAGCCTGCAGTTGTGTTTGTGGTTATTTAATTATGCAACTTACCATCAATAATTTCTGTCTTTAATTTCAATCAAAATAAAGCAAGCTTGAGATTTGCTTCTGTACCGAGTCAAACAGAAAACATTTGCAACAAATTAGATCTAGAAAACTGAAGACTGTAAGCTTCATTTCAGAAGTTGATAGCAGCTCCCTATTATAGTACAGAGATGATTGCATAGTGAATGTAACCAAATGTATTGAATAGAACAGACTTTTATAGCAATGTATATATCTCATGTCTCTTGTACAAAAAAAAAACACTCATATCTCTCGCGTCTAGCGTTGTCTCTCTGATTAGTTGTCTTTTGGAACTATTATTGTGATGTTTAACATGACTCTCAAATGTAACACATCTAGTGTAAGTGATAGCAGCAGCAATCAATTTGGAAGTAAAACAAAATGTTGCATTACAGTATCACATATAGCTTTGTTAAGTTTATAACATGGTATTTGTACAACAACTAAATCATAATTATAGTCATGATGTCCTATTTCATAAGATGTATTGCGCATATTAAGTGATGCATACCTGTAGGCCATGACTACTGGGGAAACTGCAACAACGGTAACAGAGAGTAAACCTCCTTTATCATGGCTTCAGCATTCTACAAAAAATCCACTGAATGTAATTAGTTCACTGACAGCAGCTGCTATTGTCCATCATGTGTTTGCAGTCTAACCAATCTGTCCATCTTTGTGGATTTTCCAATTTTCCCTCCATCTATTACTATATTTCTGTATGTAAATGAAATATAAATGTTAAAAATAAAATGTTTTTCTTTCAGTAACCCAATCCATCCATTTCTCCACCCATATTTTATGGCTAATTTTAATAACTCGTGTATTTTCCCAAGTTATAAAATGGGTCTAAAAAACATGATAATAATGTCTATTTTTTTCATTTATTTTTAGAATATAAAAATGAGGAGTGTTTGCTTTTCCTATTCTTACAAATTAACACTTTGATTAAAACATCGCTAAATCGTTTGTTTATTTATAAAATAGTCTTGCATTGATGTTACATCTGCGTAATATAGACATTTGCAATATGTACATGTTGTTAAATATGTGGCATGAAATTACTGTAACAAAAAATGATTTTACTCCAATGCCATCATTCTAAGTTCTGATTTTTACTATTAGGAAGAAGTTATACACATCCATTAAAGCAAAGACAATTTCTGGCTATTTTTAAATCCTGAAACTATTTAGGTGATAAAGGTTAAGCTTGGCATGTGTACATGTTGTACATTTTCAGCAGAACTCGACTCGGGGCCGCAGTAATCCTGATTCAGTGCTACTTACAGAGTGGTGATTAGCACTGAGGATTTTGGGTAACAACAAATGCTGGTCATGGGAATGGCAGATGTCTTAGTGGAGCTTTGAAAGGGCTAAAAGTACATCTGGGATTATTTTCCATCCTACTGTAAACACTTTATCATTTAAAAATCACTGACAGTGCAGCTGCAAATTATAGACTTATATTAATGCACTTGGTATTGTTTTTATATCAACCACGGAATTCACAGGGCTGTGTACAATGGACACCCTGCAAAAGCTCGATCTTTAGTTATGTAACATGTAAGGAAGGAGTCTCCAGTGTCAATGCTTTGTACCAGTCAGAAGTGAAGCTGTAACTTTTTTTTTTTTTTACTTCTTTGTGGGTTTATAACCTACAGTAAAAGAGTACAGAGACTAATTTATTTTATCATTATTAAATATACAGTATGTCACAAAAGTGAGTACACCCCTCACATCTCTGCAAATATTTAGTTATATCTTTTCATAGGACAACTCTGCATAAATGACTCTTTGACTCAATGAAAAGTAGTCAGTGTAAAGTTTGTATAGCAGTGTAAATTTATTGTCCCCTCAAAATAACTAAAAATACAGCCAATAATAGCTGAACCCTTGGCAACAAAAGTGAGTACACCCCTAAGTGAAAATGTGAAATGTCAATATTTTGTGTGGCCACCATCATTTTCCAGCACGGCTTGATTTGGTAAAGACATACAGTAGCACAACAGGGCCTAAAAAATTCTATCATGGACGGTAGCAAGAAGAAAAAGAAGCCGCTTTCAGTTTGGTTTTTAAAGCAGCCGGTGCCAAGAGGAATCATAAATTAAGGTTACTGTAAGTGAGGTGTAACATCTATTTATTTCATATTTTACTAAAGTTTTCTAAATGTTTTGATTTTTTTTATATGCAAAAATATAATATAGTGTTGAAAATTGGTATGTGGAGCAAAGTTGGAGTGTAAACAAAGAAACATAAAGTAACACTTGTAGTTTTAGTGATTATTAGATTTATTTATTTACACTAGTATGATCATAAAATTGTGTGGAGCATACATTCAACAAAAGTGACTAAAAGGAAAATAAATAAATATAATAAAAATATAAATTAAAAATAAAATAGAACAAAATAGAATATTATAAAATATGTAAAAATTAAGATGAATATGTGCAAATAGGTGAATGAGGGTGGATTGACTAGTACAAATGGAGATGTACGGCTGAGATATAGCAATTAAAAGGGACAACGATGCAAAAAGTGGGTGGTGCAAGACTGAGATAATAAATATTATGATATTTAATTATCTAAATATAAATGCGACTGGTCGCTCGGCATACTATACGTAAGGACAGAGCTGGATGTATTTTTTGAGAAGGCTCAGGTCTTTTAACATCTGCAACACCATTCTTCTGATGTTCTAGGACACCATTGTGGTGATGTCATTTTTTATGCTGTGGTCTGTTGGTCTGTAACATGAAAGTGTCAGTGAGAAATAGACTGGACGAGGTCATTAAAAGGGATGGATTTGTGCTAGGCGTGGAGCTGGACTCCGTGGATGTAGTAGCGAAGAGGCAGATTCTGTCTAATATACAATCCTTCACACCCGCTATACAGTTTTCTCTCCAACCAGAGGAGCAAATTCAGCCTGAGACTGATTACTACCAAGTGTCTCCCTAACCCTAACCCTAACCCTAGCCTCATTTGACATTTTGTTCAGTTTTATTAGTCATGCACTAATGATATTTCCATCATCATGAAAAACCAAGATTCATATTTAACCCTCCAATCAGATTGTCAGGACGTTACTGTATATGTGTTCATCCTGTATATAAACAAAAGACCAACATGCAGCCTATGAGCTTCCACGAAGGAATTAATCACGTAAATGAAAATACTCACGTCCTTTTCCTAATCCTCTTCTATCCCTGTTATCTGGGGATTCAGAGCAGCAGCAGCAGCGTGGACATGGACGGCTGAGACAGAGACACCACAATGTTGCTGCTGCTCCTCTCACATGGACATGAACCGACATCTCTTTCTTTTTCGTTCTTCTTCTTTAGCTTAAGCTAGTAATTAGGACAGTGCCAAAATGGTCATCTCTCTGTGTTTGTGTTTTGGTTTGGCCTTTTTCTGTGGACTTCCTGTCCTGAGCAGCACCTGTCCAGCAGAGTGTAACTGTTTCTACCACAAGCTCAGTGATGGCTCCAAGGCCAGGTAAGAACCCGAATTCGCATGTTCATTCTTGTTGTTTTTGCGTACAGAGTACATCAACGGTGCAGGTTTTTAATCTTGTCTAGAATAAGTACAAGATTAATAATAATAATAATAATAAACAGCTGTATTTTTCCCCCCAAAATGTCCTAAAAGTTTCCTGAAAATAATGTGAATTAAGATTGTAATTAAACACCTAGTGGTGAGGTGAATAAAAAAAAGAAAGTTTTTTTTTCTTTTTTGATGATTTCAAATTGCCAACAAGTTTTTTTTTCTCCATTTATTAAAGACCAACATCACACTGCTAAACAATACAAAGAATTGACACTGCAGGGTCCTTCTAGAACTCTTGCTAAAATAAACATCTCTTATGTATAAACATCTCTTATAAAGTTAAATCAGAAATATGTACTAGCATGGACAATGTTTGCTAACTGGGAAATATTGCAGAGACGTCAACCTTTAACTCAAAATTCCCTCCAGATAAGGTTTGGGTGATGAATAACTACCAACTTTATTTAGTTATGTTAGACCTTTCAGACTGCAAATCTTTTAATGTCCAACATGAAAAACAACATTGATATCCAAAATTAACTTCATAATTCTGTGTGTGCATAATGAAGAGATTATTAAGTTAAGGAACTTTAACGTCAGACTGTGTGGCATAAAATAAAAAATAAATTAAAAAGTGCCAACAATTTAATTTAACAGATATCAGAAAATTCAATCGGCAAGTGATTGGTTCAGGTTTTAGAGGACGTCCCAACCCACCCATTCAACCGGACTTTGGCACTGAGAACGCCCTGTGTGCCCGTCGAACCCTCGACCCTGGAAGTGTGAGGCCACAGTGATAACCACTACGCCTCCATGCCACCTTGGCAGAAAATTATTGTAATTTATTCAAGCCAAGCTCATTTACTTCTCCCGTCATCGCCCTCATACTGCAAGCAATTAACTGGCCACCACCCAAACAGACATGTGTGGTAGCTACCCCGTTAGTGGCCTGACCCAAAGCTGACCTACTGTAGCTGTGACGTTTGATGAGCTGGGAAATTAGCGCACTACACATCAGTAGATTTGGCAATGCTCATCAGACATTATAAGTAACTAGACCAGACAAGTGCCACTCTGAGGCCAGTTACGGTGAAACGGATCTGTGCTATGTGGGTCGTGATCGTACTCTAATAATTGTAACCTTCCTTTGTGTCTTATTTTAATTATTTATCATCTTTCTTTCAGGAGTGTACTGTGCAGTGATCCTGAGCTCACCTCCGTCCCCACCAACTTCCCCTCTGACATTTCAAAGCTTCGTATTGAAAAGACTGACATCACCCAAATCTCCAGTGAGGCCTTTATCACCCTCAGAAATCTTGAATTCCTCTGGATGTCCTTCAACTCTCTTTCCGAGCTCCATGTGGACAGTTTCCGCGGCCTGAGTTCGCTCAACGAGCTTCGCCTCGAGGGTAATTTCCTCACCTCTTTTCCATGGGATAGTTTAACCGACATGCCCAGCCTCCGGCTCCTGGATTTGCACAACAACAAGATCACTAGCATCCCAGTCGATGCAGTTGTCTACATTAAAAACATCACATACCTCGATTTGTCCAGTAACAGCCTCACTACAGTCCCATCTGAAGTGCTGCTGATGTGGTTCTCAGCAAAACCTGCACAGGAGGCTGAGAACTCGAAGCTGATTTTGGGTAATACTGTATTTATTATATTTCATATTTTCCCTGCATTTCAGTAATAATTTAGTATAATTTATCTTTATAATCAATTTATATCAGTATTGATATCTATTTGCTCTTTTCAATTCCTCAGGTCTTCACGATAACCCATGGCAGTGTGACTGTCGCTTGTTTGACCTGGTCCAGTTCCAGAAGTCTCCGTCCTCCTCATTAGCCTTCATTGACACTCACCTGCGCTGTGCGGAGCCTGAGAGCTTCTCTGGTGTACTCTTCTTGAATGTGGAGATACGGTGGTGCCAGGTACCACGGGTCCACACAGCAGTGGCTAAGGTTCGCAACTGGATAGGGAACAACGTTCTGCTCCGTTGTGGCACTGTTGGAGTACCGATGCCTGAGCTTACATGGTCCCGGGCTGATGGAAATGCCATCAATGGTACAGGTGAGTGTATTGTCTCGTGATTAGCTAAAATAATCCCAATGAATTTCTATTAGGACAGCTTTCTGAGTCAAGAAGTAGAGTCCAAAAGATCCTCACATTACGAGTCAGAGTACCTGCCTGCTGAAGCTGAATGTTTTGCCATCAAATTTAATATGATTTAACAAAAAAAGCAAGGTACAATTAAATTATTAAAATAAAAAGACTAATATAATGATATATTAATGAGAAAAGGATGAGCATTAAAAAAACACTATTATATTGTGAATATACATTATCTGTGTATTTTATTATTATTATTATTATTATTATTAATTTTTTTGCTCATATGCACCACTTAGTGAAGCCATGAGAGCACTATGGGAGGTCACAAATTGTAAAGGTGCCATATTTTTCTATTTCTTTAAGTTAAGAACTCACCCGAAGGTGTGTTTTAATGTCCCAGCTGAAATACTCCATAAATTATGCATTTTTCGTACCTTTAAACATCTCACGTCTAATCATGACTAAAATGTCACTAGTATGTGCCCTTTGAAGGATGAATTTAATTCCCTGTTTGTGTTTTATAGCCAGAACATTATTATATATAAATGTTATTATGACGTATTATGGTTACATTAAATGCTTCTTAAGTATAGATGGCTCTTTATTACTGGAGCCTTAATGGAGCACTCTTGGCTCTTTTGTAGGGTTCTACACAGATCCTTTAAGGATTCCCACTGAGGGAATTAATTGGTACTAAACAGAAGAATAATTAACATTTTAAGTTAAACATCTTGTGGTGTTGTGATTGATGACACTCATCCTAATGGCCAAAGGTAATCTGGGGGTCTTCTTAAATGCAGATATAACCATAAATGTCTCCAGATGATATCAGAAAACAGTTCCAAAATATATGCCTCAAATGTGTGCTTAATTAACAAATTGTCACTATCATTCCACTTTACAGTTCGCGAGGAGGTTTCAGCTGAAGGCATCACCTGGTCCGTCCTCAGCATCCCTGCCGTGTCCTCTCATGACTCAGGCAAATATGTCTGCAGAGGCACTAATTTTGTGGGCAGCGCCAACGCCATCATCTCTCTTGTTATTTCTGAAACACAGCAGGTTAGGGAGGAAACTTTAAAGAAAACTGTCATCAAGCAGAACGGAAGCTTTGGCCGATCGGCATATCAAGAGAAACTCATCGACAGATACATTCCTCCAACCTCAATTTCTGTAGCTGTTCCCATCATTGAAATGTTTAATGAGTCAAAATCCAGAGGGCCATCAAAGGTCGAGAACGTCAGCAGTTCTCATGGAGTGTTAACTGGCAAAACTACAGAAAACAGCTCAGAAACCAACATGGATGAGAATGTGCTGAGTAATTTGGAAGGGAGCGCTTCCTCCCTCCAGCAAGGTCCAGAGAGAAGAGTGGTACGCTCCGTCAAAGTCATTGGAGACACCGATCACACCGTGTCGATTAACTGGCGAGCGCCGTCTGCAACCAACACCACGTGGTTTAGTGTTCTTTATGCTGTATTCGGTGAGAGAGACATGCGACGCATCAACGTCAGTCCTGGAAAGCACCGGATCACCATCGAAGGCCTGGTTCCAAAAACCAAGTACATTGCTTGTGTATGTGTGAAAGGCCTAATCCCGAAGAAGGAGCAGTGTGTGATCTTCTCCACTGATGAGGCAGCAAGTGCTAGTGGCACTCAGAAGCTTATCAATGTGGTGGTGATCACTGTGGCGTGCGTCATCGCGGTGCCTCTCACCTTGATTGTTTGCTGTGGGGCTCTGAAACGACGACTCCAGAAGCTCATGGGAAGGAAATCGAAAGACAATCAGGAATCCTATGTGACCTTTGAGACTCTCACACCAGGTGGCAAGGCTAAAGGGGTGGAAGGGGAGTACCTCACCCACCTCAACCAAGACGAGTCCAACCGCCTGCTCTCAGCCCGCTCCAGCGTCGATTCAGAGGCCGTGAACAGAACGGAAGGACACCCTAATGAGTATTACTGCTAAACTCTTTTGCTCATTCAGGTGAAATAAAGACAACATCAGTCATTCATTCACTCACTGATGTCCTGTATCTGCTTTATCCTGCTCAGGAGATCTGGAGACTATCCCAGGAAAACTGGACATGAGGGGAGAGTATACTGTACCTTATTTCAGTGAATTTTGTTAAAAGAAGCATTTTTACCACCCTGCAAGGATACATGTGATTTGGACGTCAACAAACAAGACACCTTTTCTCTGCAAATCCATGAGTCAAAACTATGTGTCTTTGTGTTTACCTTTGATTCTAAACAATACATAAACTATACGACCAAAAGTTTGTGCACTCCCGGGGTTTAAAAGCATTAGAGAACAGGAATAAACTCATCTCGCATGTGTCCTCGACTGTTGCTTGTCTTTTTTCACAGTGTTTATGCACAAGCCTAGAATTTCTCTTTTGTTTTGCATTTCAGTGCTTTTTCCATGTTAGTTAATTTATTGTGTTGTCATTGCAGATGTTCTTTGTAAATAAATATTTATTTCTTAATTGCAAATTTGCATGAATAAATGTTTTACATAAATTTATGAGACATCTGATTCTGAATTTCTGCAACAAAAAAAAATATTTTTCTGGAAACTTTTTTTTTTTTTTTTCAGTGTGGGGGTTTATATACGCAGTTAGACCTGGCTAAATACTGTAGCATATTGTATATTGTATATTATAGCACATATATACCGAGCAAAATATTATTTTTTTCTACAGGGTGTTAAATATCAAAGGCGTAGGTCTTTAGCAGTTCAGTATATGAAGAACAACAATCACAGAACATTGCACCATTTCTTTCTAATGAGCTCTTGTAAGTTTATCTAGTTATCATCATGATTATTTAGGCTATGAAAAATGTACCTACTTGCACCACCTCAAATCATCTTACACCATCTCAGAGCTATCTCATGTCAACTCATGCCATCTCACAGCTTTCTCATCTCATGTCATCCCAGGTTATCTCACACCATCTCCTGCTTAGAGGTTTATAATGGATTAGTTTTGTCTGCTGTAATGGTACAGGTGTTACACAATATGAGATTCATCAATCTGACCATTAACACTTTTCTGATACTGAATTAATTAATTAACTTCGATTAATTCTTTAAAAACTACCACAAAAAAATCAGGTTTGAGTGAGAGAACATAACTAATACTTTTCATATTTAGGTAAACCCTTGAAAATGTCTATAAACACAAATATAGCATAATAAGCATAAAAATATAAAATACAGTGGTCTTTTATAATAATAATAATAATAATAATAATAATAAAAAGAAGAAGAAAAGAAGAAGTCCAATCTGTTCCATTATTTACAGAATCGTTTTTTTCCACCTCAGATATCCAATCCACACTTTTTTCCGATGATGTCAGACCAGTAGCTGCCACTTCTAAAATAGAAATGTTCTAATTCAGTCAAGAAAACTGTATTTTTTTTATATTTTTAATAAGGCTGTATTTTTGTCTCTTTCAAAGCTATAAGAAGAGACGTATTATTAGCGTTAACTGAAGTGAAGTGTGTCTAAGCTAATCCTTTGTGTGATGTCAGACCCAGTGCTAATCTGAAGCTGAAATAGGGCCGGCTATGTTGTCTCCATTAGTGACATTAAATCAGTCAGAGAGGTGGAGTTGAGGATCTAACATTAAAAAAATAAATAGATCAAATAAAATTGAATCTGGATATTGACACAGGAGCCAGATCTTTATTATGGTATCCGTGATTTCTGAACAATTCCCTGTTGAAAATATTAATAAAGAGATTAAAAGAGAAAGTAAAATTTCCATCCTGAAACATATGAACCACAAAACATTTATGCTGAAATATTATTTCACACATTGTTTAGCAATTTTGTTGCTAATATGCTGGCTAACACTGTATTTTTATTATTTCTGTTAGACATGATGTCATATGCTGTAATTGTTATGATTAGTCCGAGCACAGTTATAAAAAAAAAAAAAAACATTGTTCTAAAACAAATCTTTGATGTTGATGAGGGTGACATTAATTATTGAGATTAATATGAAAATATTTATATGTACAGGTCTGTTAAATATACATTAACTCTATGGTTACATCCATTATACGTACTATGATTTTAAATAAAGACTAAGTATTCCAATCCAATATTCAGAACATTTCTCCAATCTTCTGGGTTTAGTCTTGGCAGAGTATAATTTTATAGAACATATTTTTCCAAAGGTTCCTGCGATTCGCCATCCTTTACCTCCTGGAGCGTTGCATCAAGCGGATTAAGCACAAGGAGCTTAAGTGCAGCGAGCACCTGGACACGTCCTGTAGACTAGCCCGATCGCCACACCAGCCTCCACCACCAGCACCGCCAGCATGTTCTCCACAACGCTTAAAGCACTCTTACTTTTTAATCACTTCTATTCAGCCTGTAGTTTCTGCGTGACCGGATGCTCGTGCACTGAAGACAGCGCCGGACGGTGAGTTGGATATTGACTAACATGACTGTGTAGATGAAGATGAATCTGTCTGTATTAACTGTGTAATGAGACAATAAGTTAGGAATAACACACAGCAGGTCATGCGGTTGCAAAAAGTAATCAACAACAAGCTGGAGTGATGAAGCGAAGTCCTCTCTCATGTCCTGAACTTAGTTACAGCTTCACATCAGACTGTTACAACCGACACTGAAGCCTCATTTAAATTAAAATGTTTATTTGATATCATACAGGTCCCTATGAATGAGCTGCTGATATAGAAACAGTAATGTATCAGAACATGTGCATTTCTATGAGTTGCTGTTATAGAAAATTAATCAACACCTCGCTAATCTCAGTGATACAAGATGAAAGAGAAATAAATCAGCCGCAACATTTAAGTTAAGCACCATTGCTAAACAATTAAACATATTTCTTTCTGTCTTTCAGATCTTTATTATGTATGGAACCTGTTTTAGGATCCATTCCAGAGAACCTCCCTGGAGATTTGACTAAAATCCGAATTGAAAATTCGCACCTCACAGAAATGCCCCAAAGGTCTTTTTACACGGCCAGTGCATTGGAGTCGCTGTGGCTGAACTTTAACGCCATCACACTGATGAACATTAAGAGCCTTGAAGGCCTGTCTAACCTGACTGAACTCCGACTGGAGGGAAATGAACTGAGAACGATTCCGTGGATGGCTTTTGCGGAAACACCCAAACTTAAAATCTTGGATCTGAAGCACAACCGCTTGGACGTGCTGCCAGAATTCGCCTTACGCCACCTTCCCACACTGACCTATTTAGATTTATCCTTCAATCAGCTTACAGTAATATCCCCGGATGTTTTCCTCAATTTGCCTCGCTATCAGGTACAAAAGCGCAGCAGGTGGAAGGAGAGTGATGCTAATGTTGTATTAGCATTGCATGATAACCACTGGCTGTGCGACTGCAGACTCAAAGGCTTTCTTGACTTTGTCAAATCCGTCAGTCCACCCATCATTTTGATGAACTCCTACCTATCCTGTTCAGGTCCTAAATCTAAAACGGGGAAGTTTTTTCATGAGGTCGAGCTCAGAAATTGTCTAAAGCCAGAGATTTCTATGCCTGATCCTAACGTCACGGCGGCGCTGGGGTCAAATACAACTCTGAGGTGCTTTGTGAAGGCGAGGCCTGACGCGGTGGTTCGGTGGAGCTACAGTCTAAAAGTCATCAGAGGATTCAAAGGTAAAGGTGAAGGGTGGAGAAAAACTGCTAATACACACTAATACGCAATATTTAGCATGTCAAGAGCTAAACATTCAGAGACTTAAAAAAAAACATTTTTGTCAAATTTATGCAAATTACATTCCTTAACATTTCTATACACTTGACTGAAAATTAAAAAGGGCTAATTATCATGAAAAAATGTCAGTATCAGTAAGTATACATCAGTAATGCTAGCAAGAAATCGAAGAGCATAGCAAGAAATCGAAAAAAATTTTTATGTCTATTAGACCATCAGTCAGTTATGTTTTATATTATCGAATAGTATGAAGGAAAGTGGGCGAGTGAAAGACCAGTTCTCCAGTTTGGAAAAATATCTGTTTTTCTTGTTTTCAAACTTCAGTTGTAGAGTTTGGGGATCTTTCACCCATTGGAGCCTCAGATTTCTGTTCTTGGTTGACAGCAGTGGACCCTGATGAGGTCTTCTGCTGTTGTAGGCTGTGTTCCAAGACACTCAAAAAGTGATTATTTGAGTTATAATGTACAGTAGACTTATTGTCTGCTTGATATGGTCTGGTCTGGTCTGGCACTCTTCCTCTGAGATTTTCCCTCAACATAGAAATGTTGTAAGAATTATGTTTTGTGTTTTCTGCACCATTCTATGTAAACTCCCGAGTTTTTTTTTTTCTGTGAAAAGTTACACATCACTGATGTAGTATTTCCTGTTTGTATTCAGACTTGCTCCTGATTTGTTGGTAACGGGGTAACTTGTTCCTCTTTAATGATGGGATACTTTTTTGATTTACGATCACTTTCTGAATATATAGTTACAACATATACTGGCTGGCCAAAAAGTCACACACTTCAGGTGATTTCAATCACCTTTTCTTTCAATTTTAGCACACAGTATGGTGTCCAGTTCATGCGTGACAAATGATTCCTCATGCTCACAGAACCACTCTGTCACCCAGCTGGAATATGGCCGTACCATTGAGGAAGAAAAACTCCATAGATGTGATAACCTGGTCATTCTGTACATTCATGTCATCAGCTGACTTCATTTAATTGCTAAATAATGCTGCTATAGACCTGATCAACTGAAGCAACCTGATATTATAACATTGTCTCCAGTGGCTTGTACAGTGGCCCCTATTCAAGATGGATGCATCACTTTATGTGCTGGAAGTGTATCTTAAATGTCAGTTGTCCAACCAAAACTTTACACCACACTAGTTTTAACCTTGTCTTGAGGTATTGTTCAGGAGCTGACTATGTGAAAGGTTTGATTGATACAAGACTTTGATTGCACCATGCAAACCCTCCTCTCATGATGACTTGAAAGTGGATACAGATCTGAGTTTATTTTCATTAAACCAAAATACTCACTTAAAATATAATACACCATGTAGAGAAAGAACATACTCAGGAGAGTGTCCTCTAGAGGGTTGGAGGAGAAATGTAACAGTGTACAGACACTCACTCAACAATGTACAGATCTCTATGTTCATTTTATGGACATGAAGCATGAGCATGAGGTGGGATAACATTATTCACATGGTGGAGGGAAGCAGGAATCTGACGGAACAAGGGTTGATGATCTTGGTTATTGTAAATAGCTCAATGTAACGAGGAGACAGTTTGCGAGAGATGGTTCTCAGAGGGATAATTCTGGCCACAAGTATGACTCCTCGGCCGACCAATAATTCAGGGCTACTATCTGTGTCTTATATGCCTTGACAGATCATAGCAAAGTCTTTTTGGCCTTTTGGGTCCTTTTGCAGCAACGGATGAGGTGTAGGGTCTACCTCCTTCACCAGGCTTGTGAACAAGGGTGGTTGGTAACCCAAACAACATTGAAAAGGAGACAAACTGGTGGCTGATGAAGGTTGGGAGTTGTGGACGTACTCAATCCAGGGCAGAAACTTGCTCCAGGAAGCAGTAGAGGGCATGCACCTCAGGGCAACCTGCCTGGTTCCTCCTCTCAGTCTGGCCATTGGATTGGGGTGGAACCCTGATGACAAACTGGGGGTAAATCTGATGAGCTTACAGACCACCTTCCAAAATTAATAGTTCTTTTGTACAGCTTGATTTGACACAATTTCAAGTTCCGATCAAATAACGCTTGGACCAGGTGAGCCTGTCGTTCTTGAACAAGGTATACGGGGAGTAGGCGGCATTGATCTGGGAGCCCTTCTGGAGTCTAGTGCTCCCAGCCATACTAGAGGGCCACTCCTTTTACCAGACAGATCTTAAGCAGATGGCCAGACTTTCCACAGTAGAAGCAGGCTCCTTTCACCTGGTGGTGCTGTCGCTTCACAAGTGAGATGCGGGTCCTGTCCAGCATGCATAATGTCCCCTCATTAACACTTTGAAATTTGTCCACAAATTTAAATGCTTTATTAATAAAATGCATTATTATTATTATTATTATTATTATTATTATTATTACATTGGCTCTTCCTGCTCAGTTTATTGTGGTAAACACAATTATTGAGACACATGAGTTCTCTTGGGTGGTGACGTTCTGGTTGGTCTCCAGAGATGAAGGCGTGAGTCCATCTAACCTAGCCAGTATCCAGAACTCTATGGCATAGACTAAATCTGGTGAAGATTTAGCAGCTTGTTCCTCACTTCTCTGGAGTAGCAAGAGTTAAACAGCCTCCTCATCTCCCTGGATATGTTCTCAAAGTTGGAGCAGCAGGGGTCATGGGCATCCCAGACCATGGTGCTCTACTCTTGAGCCCTTCCCCTGAGGACTATTATAACAAACGCCACCTTGGACCATTTTGAGGAGAAGGTATAGGCCTGTAGTTGAACAATCAAAGAGCAATGGGAGAGAAAGGAGCTGCATGTGCCTGGAACCCATAAGTAGGTGGGGCAGGGAAGCATAGTTCTTGTTGCATGTCAGTGTTTGTGCCATGAGCAGATGAAAGCTGAAGCCATTGGAGCCAGTTTGTGACATCGGCATGGGCTTGTTTCCTGTTGGTGTGTGCAAATAGGTGGTCAAGGAAGCTGGAGAATAGATCAGTGCCGTGAATACAATCAATGTGGTAACAAAACCAAATCGCTAGACAGAGCCTGATATGGCATGACAGCAGCTTGCAAACAGATTGTGCAAACATGACACCAATAGAAGCAGAAAGAGTACTCTAAAGACATTGTTTGTACAGATTATTAAAAAAAATGTAGAACAGTAGAAATGTATGTCCAACTTTTGAAAATGTTAGATGTTATTTTGAAAATGTCCTGGCAGGTAAACCTTGCCCAGATGTACCTGGAAATGTTTTAATACATTATATTAGTATATAAATATAAATATATATATATCATGCTGATGGGTGTTGATAGGACAACGTAAACTGTCAAGTCAAGTCAAGTCAATTTTATTTATATAGCGCTTTTAACAATTGACATTGTCGCAAAGCAGCTTTACACAATCAAAAGAAGTAAGTTTGTATGCAATGTATATGAATCAAAATGATAAGATTGTCCCTGATGAGCAAGCCGAGGGCGACGGTGGCAAGGAAAAACTCCCTGAGATGGTAATAGGAAGAAACCTTGAGAGGAACCAGACTCAACAGGGAACCCATCCCCATCTGGGTGATAACGGAGAGCAGGGATTGATCAGCATAATAATGTGTAAGACTGGAAGTTCAGTATAACAGGAGATGTGTTAAAATTAAAATTAAAAGGAGTCCAGTTTGTTCCTGGAGGCTCAGGTAGACTGTAGGGGATTCCAGTCCTGAGCTATCGAACAACTGAAGTCACAGGTCCCCAGAGAACAGCTGTCTGTGTAACCCGATCCTTGGAGTAATTTCAATCAAAAGGAGGAAAAAATATCTACAGGGTCTGAGCTCACCAAACATACATATGCATTTATAGTATTTGGAGTCTCGGGTTCGGGGTCTTACACTAAACGCAGAATTTCAGATAAAATTGGTTCTATAAATTGTGTCTGCACTTGTTTCAGTTTAGTCACCAACTGCTTGAATAAATACACATACACAGAAATCAGGTTTTAATGAATAGCTTGTATTCAGCAACCTTGTTTTCCTTCTTTTCCTTTCTTTTGTTTTCAACTACAGTTATATTACAATACCATTTCAGATATTCAACAGAAAATCTTTTCAAATCATTCTAATACAATCTTTGTTAAGTTGTTAATTCACAATTTCAAGTGAAGATTTAAATAACAATAAAAATAAAAAATATATATATACCTATAGTCCAAACAATCAAATGAAATATGGGTGCATGCTGAAATGGGTTTGAATGAATGCCGAACTCAGTTCAGTCAGTGTGCGTGTATGAATGCCTACAGAATCCTCGATGAACGAACGATGAAGAATCTTTGCCGTCCTTAGAACAAACGAGTCCTCCGATTGCGCAATCAATCCGTAGAGAAATCCAACGCGTCTATCTCCTGGCACGAATCCAAATGACCGCAACGCGATGAGACAGTATGATTTCGTCACTCACACGCTGTATCTTCTCAGCACACAAGCACGAGCTAATGCAATGAAACAGTTCAGGCATACATTTAAAGAAGGGAATGGCGAAGATGGATAAGGTTAAGCGCGAGCCGAAATGCGGCTTGCATATATCACCACGAGCTGGCGCAAAAGTGACGTCAGCAACCATCGACACACTTCTCTCATAGTTTTGTTAACTTGGCTTACAATATTATTTTTACACAAACTAGTGTACAAACATGTTTAACAATTCTGTTAACATATCAAACAATTTACATTTGTACTTTTTGTGCACTTTGTTCAACTCACGAACAGAACATATAATTCACATTCATCATACATTAACGCATTAACATACGGAACAAATATGCAGAAAATATGAATATTTATAACTCACCTAATGCAATGAAACAGTTCAGGCATACATTTAAAGAAGGGAATGGCGAAGATGGATAAGGTTAAGCGCGAGCCGAAATGCGGCTTGCATATATCACCACGAGCTGGCGCAAAAGTGACGTCAGCAACCATCGACACACTTCTCTCATAGTGAAGCACAGAACCAAACAAACACACCTCCCTTTTCTCTTTCACATTAGTTCAATACACCTGAACATACAATACATCAAGTAAAAAAAATACATACAACAAATGTGAACAGTAATAATAAAAAAATATATATGTATATATATTAAATTATTAAAGAATATTGAAAGGGGTTTTCTATACTCTCAAATATTTGAGTGGGTTACATCCTCCCCTGCTCAAAACTCTGATGTCCTCATCAGATACTTAATTACTTGTCTGACCATTAAGGCTAAACAGCAGTTAACTCTTAGTTTATTTAATTTAATTTGATACATGGCCCATGAGGCTAAACAGCAATTCACCTTGAGTTTGTTGTACTCTCATCTGCTGTTGCATCATTTCAAGTACTTGACTGAGGTAGTTAGGTTGGAATTCTGCATTTACACCTTGCCGCACACACTGGGCTTTCCAACCAACATAATCCTTCAATTTACTTGGGGGTCTCTTTTCTCTTTGGGACTTTCTCCACCCAACAAAAGAATCACATCTCTCTTCCGTACTCAACCCTTCATGCTGTACGGATACATCAGCATCTTTCTCCACTAAAGAAGAATCATCTTGCTGAACTTCTGTCTCACAGTCCTCTTCAACCTGGCTCTCAGGTTCCTCACTTAATAAGTCAACTGGGTTCGTTTCAACTTCTTGCTCGTTTGACACATTCAATTTCCGAGAGGGATCAGAGACATCTTGTGGTGCTGTCTTCAATTGAAACTCTGGGACATAAGGACTCAGAGACACCTCTGACCTCTCAGCTTCCAAAATTTCACCACAACATTCCTCTTCCAAATCAGTTTTACGAACCCTGCGTGGACGTGTTGCTATAACTGAGGGAACTTCAACCTCAGAAGGACTTACTGGAAGAAACCCACATGGAAGTAAAAGATCTCTGTGCAGAGTACGTTCAGGGCCATCTTCATTCTCAGGCCGGACAACATAAACAGGAATCTCTACATTTGGCTGCTTTGCGACCACATAAACCGTGGATTCCCAACGGTCTGCGATCTTGTGTTTTCTTCGAATGTTGACGTTCTTTACTAAGACACGATCACCAACACCTACTGAAGCAGCTGTAACTTTCTTATCCCATCTGACCTTATTCATCAATTGCCTCTTTTCAGCATTTTGAACAGCCAGTTGATAGGCATACCTCAGTCTTTTCTTCAGTTCATTGACATAATGAGTGTGAGTTCTTGAATTGTACCCCTTCGGGTTAATCCCAAAGCAAAGGTCAATTGGAAGACGAGGTTGGCGTCCAAACATTAAAAGAAAAGGAGACTCGCCAGTGGCGTCATTCCTAGTACAATTATATGCGTGCACTAGTGGACGAACATATTTTCTCCACTGTTCTTTCCTCTTATCACTCAGGGTTCCCAATAAATCCAGGAGAGTTCGGTTAAATCTCTCTACTGGGTTTCCCCGTGGGTGGTAAGGTGTAGTGCGGGATTTTACTCCAGCTAAGGTACACAACTCCTTCACCAGCTGAGATTCAAAATTGGCTCCCTGATCACTATGTATTCTTTTAGGGAATCCGAAATGACAGATCAGATTCTCCCACAAAACAGAAGCCACAGTCTTGGCTGTTTGGTCCTTTGTAGGAAAGGCCCACGAATACTTTGTGAAATAGTCAGTGATCACTAAGATGTTACGGGTGTCACTTGAGTCTGGTTCTAATGAAAGATAATCTATACAAACTAGCTCCAAGGGAGCGTACGCTTTGATGTTCACTAGCTCTGCAGCCTTTTGAGCTCTGGCTTTTCTTTTGATACACCGCTCGCAAGTTCTACACTTTCGCTCCACATAATCTGCCATTTTAGGCCAATAGAATCTGGCTCGTGCAAGCTCCAGAGTTCTTTCATAACCCATATGCCCAGTTTCGTCGTGAACTCCTTCAAGGGCTCTATCTCTGAAACTAGGGGGAACAACTAACTGCCCGTACTTTTGTCCGTACTGATCAGATACCATACGGTACAGCACACCATTTACTAAGCTTAATCTGGACCTTTCTCTCAGCATTAGACGCACTTCTTTTGACTCCTTTAGTCTTTCTGCATGAGTTAAAGTTTCACCAGACTCTACAAGACTTATTACCCTTCCGATGGCTACATCCTCTCTTTGTAACTTGTACCAGTCAGATGGAGTCATACTAGGCAGAGTGGTTTGTCCAGGTAAGCTTTCAGGATCTAGTAAATCATCAGGAACTACGTCTTCATCACATAGTAACATCTCCACAGCCAGAGTTGGGATGACTCCGCCTTCCAGCGAGTCTCCCTCCTCACACTGCTGTGGAGTATGCATCTCACACAATACAGAATGTCTTAAACACACAGCTTTGATCTCTCCCTGACCAAAATTCTCGAACCCAGTGGCTGCACATTCGGCTTTGCTCAACAAACTTGCAATTCGCTCATCTATTTGGATGGTCTCAGCATCGTCAGCAAGTGGCGCATGGGGACGGCGAGATAGCCCATCCGCATCGACATTAGCTTTGCCCACTCGGTATTTAATTTCGAAATCATACATTGAAAGAGCTGCGAGCCACCTATGGCCAGCTGCGTCCAGTTTAGCTGTCGTAAGCACGTATACTAACGGGTTGTTGTCAGTTAGGACGGTGAATTTTGTGCCATACAGAAAATCATGAAATTTTTCGCACACAGCCCATTTAAGTGCTAAATACTCTAGCTTGTGCACAGGGTAGTTTTTCTCACTCCTCGACAGGCCGCGGCTGGCATAAGCGATCACTCTACTTTTCCCTTCTTGAACTTGATATAAAGCAGCGCCAAGACCATTGACACTGGCGTCAGTGTGAAGGATATAAGGTAACTTCCAGTCTGCAAAACCTAGCACGGGTGCAGTAGTAAGCTGCTGAATGACGGTTTCGAATGCAACTTGACACTCATTATCCCATTTCCCAACTAGAGACTGCGTTTTACCTTTAACACGACATGATGATGATGATAACCGTCTAGTGGAAAACTCACCTTGCAACATCGCATTCAAAGGCTTAACTATCTGGGAATATCCCTCAACAAAACGCCTGTAGTATCCAGCAAATCCTAGGAACCCTCTCAGATCCCTAATAGTTTTTGGAATTGGCCATTCCTTTATGGCCGAAATCTTGTCTGGATCGGGGTGTATACCTTGGGCAGAAATGACATGGCCCAGATATTTGACAGAAGTTTGAAAGAATCTGCATTTGGAAGGCGCCAACTTCAGCCCAAAAGCAGAAATCCTTTGGAGAACTTTCATGAGCCTATCCTCATGCTGTTCAAGTGTGTCCGAAAAAATTATTAAGTCGTCAAGGAAAGCTATGACTTCTTGCAAATTCAAACCTGCCATGACTTTCTCCATGGTTCTTTGAAAAGTTGCCGGCGAGTTTGTCAGTCCTTGTGGTAAGCGCCGGAATTGCCAGTTTCCAAATGGCGTAGTAAATGCTGTTTTATGACGGTCACTTTCTTCAACCTCCAACTGGTAGTACCCACTTTTTAAATCTAGGACCGAAAACCACTTTGAGCCTGACAACAAAGTGAATGTCTCCTCGATCCTTGGGAGAGGATATGCGTCTCTTTTTGTTAGTTTATTGAGTTTGCGATAATCGACCACCATTCTCAAATCCCCATTTTTTTTCCTCACCAGTACAACTGGGGAAGCGTAAGAGCTGCTAGATTCTTCAATTATCCCACTCGCAAGTAAATCCCGCAGATGTTTCTTCAAATCCTCAAAATCAGCTGGCGAGACCCGACGAGTCCGCTCTTTGAAAGGAGTGTGGTCGATCATCTCTATCCGATGTGCTACCCCTGACACACGTCCTACATCGAGATCATGATTGGCGAATGCACCCGATACTTCCCGGTTTATTCTTTCAATAATGTGAGATTTGAATTCTTCAGAAATAGGAGATTCACCAAAATCCAGAGTTAAAGGATCCTCGGTCTTCACCAAAAGATTTGCCATCAGGGAGGTAGTGGCTTGTGAAGTGGCAGAATCATCAAAAAGAGGCACAGACTTAATCCAGTCCACCACTGAACACTCAGCAAGCACTCCCTTCGGCTGTAGGGTCACGCTGTGGTCTGAGAGATTTCGAATGACTACCTTGACTTTACTCCTAGCACAGAGCTCTGCTTTTATCAATTTACATTCCACAACTAAACCACCAGGAACATGGTGCATCAAGGGCTCTTCAATAATCATCGTCTTATTCAAGCCACGATCTTTCAAACGATACACTCCGATCACCTCACACCTTTCTCCTTTGCTGATCGTTACCGATTTCTTGCCCGACAGTCTAACTGGGGTAAAGTGTTGTGCCTGTTTACAGGATGTCAACGTACTGTCACACATGCGATAAGCAGCCATCCAGTTAGCACTGATGGGCATATTCTTTGGGTACTCATTTTCCTGTAGCAGCCTACAACCCTGAACAAGATGGCGGAGTACATTTGTACCCACTAACAAGGGTAATCTAGCATTGTAGGTCTGATCAGGGCAGACCAAAGCTAACGCCGCAACGACTGCATCGGTTCCACAAGAAGGCTTGGGAAACTGTAAATCTATTTCGATGTATCCCATGTAGGGAACTATTTGACCTGCAGCTCCCTCAACCCGAAGCAAGTCTCCTATAGACGTAACACCCCTATGCTGTAAGTACTGCTTGTAGAAAGATTCGGCTACACAAGTTACCTGAGATCCCGTGTCAATTAAACAGTGACACTCAATGCCATCCAACCAAGCTTTACTTTCCCAAGATTCACCAATTAGGCCATTCGGAACCTGGTTACTCTTTTCTGTGGAACTTTTCACAAGTTCAGCTTCGGTTCGTTCCACAACAGAAGCTACTCCGAGTTTAAATGCACAGTGGGTGTCGTCATTTTAGGAGGAGAACTCCTTCGCTCATGCCTCTGAACTAACTTTTGCTGCACCAAGGTCGCATTAACAGGGTTAGTGCACTGTTGCAAATAATGAGAGTCCTCACCACAGCGATAACAAAACCCACTATTGAGGGGTGACTTAGAGGGAGTTTGTGGCAGAGGGTTTGATGGTTTCCCTTCCTTGACTCTTTTCTGCTTAGATCCACTGGCTTGTGACTGATCATATGTCTGTTTATTCACTGAGGTTGGCTTCTGTGCTTTAGCCTTAGCCACTTCAGCTTCAAGCTCTTTTATGCGCCTTGTCAACGCCATACTGTCTTGCACCTCGTCAGGGTTTGCTTTTCCTCTTTGATCAACAGTAACATGCACTTGGCTCTGAGCTCTAGTGGGAGGTGTACATAAATGAAGATTCATACGTTTCTCCTTAAGCTGCTTTTCATGCTCATAAGACCTGAGTTTGAAAAGCAGGCTAGAATAACTCAGTTCAGATTGTGATGAGTCTGTCAAAATGTCTTTAAGATGTAATTGGGTTATCAGAACTTCATCCCAGCACCCTCGTACGAACTGTTTAAGTAGTAGATTGTCAGAGCGCTTATCAACTACTCCCTTCTTTTCAATCACCTCTTGCATCAAGGTATGAAGTCGTCTCAAATAATCAGAGGGCTTCTCACCCCTGTTCTGGTGTGTCTCTATAAACTGAATGTACAGCTCATCTCCACCAGTGACACTACCATAAGCTTTTTCAAGCTCCTGCATGTACACCTCTGGTGGTACATTTGCACCTACCCCAAGAGCAACATTAAGAGCAGGGGGGAGGAGGCTATCCAAAACATGCCTTCTTTTATGCCTCTCTGCTAGGGAAGTGTCTGAAAGTAATTGCTTAACATATAATTGCCATGTAGTAAAATCGACTTCCCCATTAGGCTTTGGGAAATGTCCAGAAAACATTCTCAGCTTTGGGGGTGAAGGGACATGTCCCTGATATTCCAGGTCATGTTTCACAATGTGTTCCACCACTAAACGCTGGACTTCTGGTGGTATAGTGAGAGTAACTGGAGTTTCTACGTCATCTTGAATTTCAAATGACACTTTTGATGTTGAATTTGCAGCTACAAACTGCTTCTCTCGAGGTCTAGCATCACGAAAGGCTCTTGGAGCAGGGGTTGAAGTGACAGGGCCCCTGTCGACATTGTCAGCCTTTGTTGCAAGCCTAGTCACCACCTGCTGGCTTAGATCATTGACATCCACACAGTGTAATTGAGCCAAACTTTCTATTTGTGCCAACAGCTTATCAGCCATATCATCCAAAGTTTTAACCGAATCTCCCTGTATGGATGCTGAAGCACTGACGTGATGTTGCGCATCTTTCACCTGTCCACTATCTACGGGTACAACGCCCCATACAGTTTGACTATCAGCATTCAAATAGTCTTTCTCCGCAATCAATGGGGTGACATATTCTTGAAATTCACAAAGAAGCTTCCCTGAGGATTTATCACCTAACCACTCTATTTTCTTCACCTCATCAAGATAGTCATAGAACTTCCTCACTTCTGTGATAGTAGTTTTCGGGTCTACATTTGTAAGTATTACAGACCTTTCAGGATCAAACCTATACCTCTTGCATAGATCCATTGTAAAATGAGACAAGTAAATGAGAAGAAAAAAAATGTGTGTATATCAGTAATAAAAAATTATTCAAAGCAGTTAGGATCAAAAGCTGTTACAAGTGCAGCCCCACGTTGGGCGCCAAATTTTTTCTCTCTCTTATGTAACCCGATCCTTGGAGTAATTTCAATCAAAAGGAGGAAAAAATATCTACAGGGTCTGAGCTCACCAAACATACATATGCATTTATAGTATTTGGAGTCTCGGGTTCGGGGTCTTACACTAAACGCAGAATTTCAGATAAAATTGGTTCTATAAATTGTGTCTGCACTTGTTTCAGTTTAGTCACCAACTGCTTGAATAAATACACATACACAGAAATCAGGTTTTAATGAATAGCTTGTATTCAGCAACCTTGTTTTCCTTCTTTTCCTTTCTTTTGTTTTCAACTACAGTTATATTACAATACCATTTCAGATATTCAACAGAAAATCTTTTCAAATCATTCTAATACAATCTTTGTTAAGTTGTTAATTCACAATTTCAAGTGAAGATTTAAATAACAATAAAAATAAAAAATATATATATACCTATAGTCCAAACAATCAAATGAAATATGGGTGCATGCTGAAATGGGTTTGAATGAATGCCGAACTCAGTTCAGTCAGTGTGCGTGTATGAATGCCTACAGAATCCTCGATGAACGAACGATGAAGAATCTTTGCCGTCCTTAGAACAAACGAGTCCTCCGATTGCGCAATCAATCCGTAGAGAAATCCAACGCGTCTATCTCCTGGCACGAATCCAAATGACCGCAACGCGATGAGACAGTATGATTTCGTCACTCACACGCTGTATCTTCTCAGCACACAAGCACGAGCGAATGCAATGAAACAGTTCAGGCATACATTTAAAGAAGGGAATGGCGAAGATGGATAAGGTTAAGCGCGAGCCGAAATGCGGCTTGCATATATCACCACGAGCTGGCGCAAAAGTGACGTCAGCAACCATCGACACACTTCTCTCATAGTTTTGTTAACTTGGCTTACAATATTATTTTTACACAAACTAGTGTACAAACATGTTTAACAATTCTGTTAACATATCAAACAATTTACATTTGTACTTTTTGTGCACTTTGTTCAACTCACGAACAGAACATATAATTCACATTCATCATACATTAACGCATTAACATACGGAACAAATATGCAGAAAATATGAATATTTATAACTCACCTAATGCAATGAAACAGTTCAGGCATACATTTAAAGAAGGGAATGGCGAAGATGGATAAGGTTAAGCGCGAGCCGAAATGCGGCTTGCATATATCACCACGAGCTGGCGCAAAAGTGACGTCAGCAACCATCGACACACTTCTCTCATAGTGAAGCACAGAACCAAACAAACACACCTCCCTTTTCTCTTTCACATTAGTTCAATACACCTGAACATACAATACATCAAGTAAAAAAAATACATACAACAAATGTGAACAGTAATAATAAAAAAATATATATGTATATATATTAAATTATTAAAGAATATTGAAAGGGGTTTTCTATACTCTCAAATATTTGAGTGGGTTACATCTGCATCAATCGATGACAGGACAGTCTTCATGGAAACCATCCCCAGCCACTATACGAATCCAGGCAGACCACACGGGGCATCCATGCGACGAGATCTCCAACCAGAAGCAGGACTCCAGGACGGGTTAGACGGCTCCAGAGGGCAGAGGGGTCTGGATCACTGGCAACTCAGGAGCGAAACATGTATAGCTCGACAGAGAGACAGAGAGAGGGAAAGGAGAGAGAGAGAGGAGAGAGCAGAAAAGGAGAGAACAGAAAATAAGGAGAGATGGCAGTTAGGTCTGGTCACAGTCAACATGTATAAGGTGAATGTATATTTAGTGCAAAGTGCAAGCAGGGACTCCGGCAGGACTAACTATAACAGCATCACTAAAAGGGAGAGCCAGAAGGAAACACAGACATGAGGGGGAACAGAGATGTAAAGCAGCCAATCACCTCACCGTCAACAAACCTGAGTGAACAATGAGAGTGGGGAGGACAGCATCTAAACATACCAGTTCTAATGTAGTTTTGCTGTAGTTTTAATAATACGTGGTACTGACAGGCAGCCTGCATTCTTTGATGGAAGTAGGCGTGGCGGATCGTAAGACACTAGCAGTTCACTCAAATACTGTGGCGCGAGACCATTTAGTGCTTTAAATGTCAAAAGTAGTATCTTAAAATCAATGCGAAATTTCACAGGGAGCCAATGCAGTGTAGATAAGATAGGGGTGAAAACTGTGCGGAGCTGCTTGCTGAGCAGTAAATCAAATGAGCTGTGAATTCAAAATGAGGACCTGAAGAAGAAATTTTTTTAAAAAGGTCCATATGTAGCATTTGTGAACATTGCATTAATAAGTGTTAGTTAGTATCTGTTAACCTTGGCGCTATTGTAATCTATTAGCATCACTGTTATCCTCTTGATGAAAAAATGCAACTTTTCACTTCTTTAAATTTTCTTGCAAACTTCGGTAAACTTTTAAAATCTTAAAAATAAGGAAAATTTTGTCTTTTTGTCATCATATACCTTTGTGTTCCTCTCTCTGTAGTTTCTCAGTCTCAGATGAATGAAGATACAATCATTTCGGCTTTAGTGATCCCATCTGTTCGATCGTCTGATCATGGACTCTACAAATGCAGTGCCAGCAACTTCATTGGAAATTCCTCTGTTAGCATCCAACTCAACATCCTGCTCTCCAATGCTTCATTTGTGATGTCCTCAGACCTTCCTTCGCTCTCGGTTAATGAAAACATTTACATCAATATACGAATCGCCAAGCAGACCGTGTACGGTATAACCATTGAGTGGTATGCGGCAACAGAAAACCCTTCAGAAACATGGTTCACTGTCCATTTCGGTCGTTACAATTCTGCAAAAAAAGAGGCTCTGTACATCGGCCCAGGCATCAACAAGTACTCCGTGAACGACCTCGAACCGGCTACAAAATACGAGGTGTGCGTGTCACTGAAGAATCAGCCACCCCGTCCCGAGCAGTGTATTGTTTTCGTAACAGGGAGCAGTACCAATGAACTGGAGCAACGTGAACGACTCATCCACATCATTGTCATCGTATGCGCCATGGTTCTCGCGGTTCCTGCAGGCATGTTCGCCTGCACCACCAACACCAGGATCAGCTGCTTGGATCGCTGCGCTCAGGTCTGCAGTAGAAATCGGGAAAAGAGAGAAGCAAAAGACTCACAGGAAAATGACAGGCAGGGAACGTTCGACAGTCTCCAGGCAGCCAGTGACCAAGGACTCTACAGAGATTCGGGAAAAAAGAAGAAATGGAGATGGCGCTCGGAAGATAAAGTGCAGAAGGGTAACAGCGCACAGCTCTACTAACCAGCACAGTGGAAATAGCAGTGTGATTTTACACAAACTGAATCAAGTTTAAAGTTGTGAAGAGTCCAGTTATAGAGCACTGAACCACAAGCTAATGACCCTCTTAATGGGCATGGCCTAATATTCTAAAAATGACTCTGAATTGACATCATAAGCATAAAGTACTTTTAAGTTCTTTTTCAACCTTAAATCCACCTACACATACGATCAGTGCTTGCTGCGCTTGCTAGATTAGCTTTTACTTGCTAGCTTGTGTGGGTGAAACATCTGCCTTATGATTGGTGAGAAAGCTTGACCCCATATTTGTCCCGCCCACTTTCCCACCAACAGACAAGACGATGTAGATCTTTTTGGAGAACTGGCTGAAATCAAATGAATAGTTAAGTAAAGAAAAAGAAAAGTCATAAACTTCATGTAATTTTTGCTTGTTTTTGTTTATGTTTATTATATCTGTTTGAGATAAAACATGATGTCACTGCATGGACTGGATTTTATTTCCGCAGAAACCTTCATAATAAAGATGTAAGCTGTTGGAATTTATATGTAATAAAATGTTTTAAATGATATCATATTTAATCTTGTACTTTAATAAACATGCATTTCAAATTTCTGAGTGATAAACAGCCACTCTATGAGTTTGCACAAATTTATTTAAACCAAAATGAAGACAAGAGAAGACATAAAATCTTCGAGCAGCATGATGAGTTTAAATATATGCTAAGCAGCTAAATTCAATCACCAGAGCCGAAACAAATATAGTTACAATAAACAAATCTGCATAGAAACTTCTGGATGTCCTCCTTATAAAGCTTCCTTGGGTTACTTTTAAATTATTTATAAATAGGAGTGATGTAGTACAATATTATTATTATTATTATTATTATTATTATTATTATTATTATTACATAGACTGACATGAAGATGTTTAGTATAAAATCCTACTAGGATAAATAAGCTTAAACATATAAAGAAAGGAAAATAAAGCCTTGATGTATCTGCTATCTGATGTTGTCCATAAAGTCTGAAATTTTCCTCAAATTTTCTTTATTTTGTCATACAGCAATGACAGTGTACAGCGTAAATACATCTTTAGACCTCTGCTACAATTCTGCCTTCAAGCCAAAGGGGTGGGGCATACAAAGGGGGTGGAGTCATACATACTTTAATGGAGTTAACTCATTCTGAACTGAATTTAGTGGGTGTGGTTTAAGGCAGGAAATGACACACACAAGAATGTACACATTATTTTCTAGCTATGTTAGCCTTCAAAGCTCCAGCGCAGCTTTAGCCCTACGTTTATGCTGACAAGTAACAAAGCAAAAGATGATCAGTTTAAGCTCAACACTGTAAAGCAACAAATCCAAACAATTAGCCTGAACAACTCCTCAAAACAGGAACAGGACGTTTCTTAAGTTCCACCGTTTACGACTTTAGCTCCTAGCTAATATTACAGTTAAATTCACAAATGTAAGAAAAACAAGATGATTGATTTTTATACTTTATACACAACACATCATTAAATGTGTATAGAGACATTACGAAGAAACATAAAGCTGTAGGAAAGTATCAGACATCGTTGGTGCCTCTGGTGAGTGCACAGTATGTAGCTAGTACAGTTAGCCCAGTTTGCTAATTTGAGCAATCTGGGAAAGGTGTTAGCAAACCTGAGCATTTATCTGTGCAAATTAGCACTTTATTTAAATTATATCTAAATATTGTACTTAGCCTTACTTTTTGGTTACTGCTACTGTGGTAATGTAGTGGGGGGAAAAACATTTAGACAACCAATATGTCTATGCTAATGTAATGAGGATTGTAAGAGGGAAGACTTTTTTTTTTTTTTTAGGTTTCAGATAAATGCCGCAGCAGTTTCATTGGCAAGCTTAAAATAAAGTTCATACTGTAGCAACGTGCAAAGAATAAACAAAACAAAAATATGTACAATCCCAAATGTCATCTTTTCTCACTCTAATCTTCTTACCAGGTGAATCCCTGTGGAATTGTTCATCTCAAACTGGTCTAAATACACTCTGATGCACACAAACATCAGAAAAGGAAATATTCTTACTTTAATGAGTCTTCCATGTAAGTTGTACGGATATAACTACTGAAATCCTGAACCTTACACCTGAACCTTTACACGTTATTTACACACACCTCACCTTTACTTTTTTATTATTATTATTATTATTATTAGCAGTACTAGTATTAACATATACATATTTCATCATGCATCATCATTTATAAAAAGCAGAGGCAGAACGTTACCCCAGACCAGTTGCCACCAGAGATTTGATCTCCTCGGTTATAATCTCATGCTTTAATTGATCTCTGAGATACATTAGTAAAGCATTCTATGCTAATCTGGTGGCTTCAGTGCTAAGGATCTATGCTAGCATGTTTGCTAAGCCAGTGATTTCAGTAGTAGTAGCCTTGATTAGCCTCGATGATCTTCTGCTCCAGCCTCTTCTTCAGCTCTGACACCAGCGCCGAGCTGATATTTCCTTCTCTCTTCTTACTCGGCTGGTCTTCTGTATCTCTGCTACTGATGGAGCTGTTGCTCGAGGTCTGGGAGCTTAAGGATCCTGAGACGGTCGGAATGGCACCGTGATGCTTACTCATCCTGGGGTTGTTACTTGGTGGAGGTGGAGGCAGAACCGGCGCACATGGCGGTGGAGGTTTGGACCATGATTTTTCGCTCTTGTTGTTGCTCTCTACATTGTGAACAGTGAGGAACCTGTCGGGATTTTGTGAGTTCCCGAATGTGAAATTCCACTGCTGGGGTTCCCCACGCCTGCGGCGGACAACGCGACGGGACGGCCCGATCCTGTTGGACTTTGTGTTGCGC
This sequence comes from Clarias fuscus, assembly GCA_030347435.1. Classification (NCBI taxonomy): domain Eukaryota; kingdom Metazoa; phylum Chordata; class Actinopteri; order Siluriformes; family Clariidae; genus Clarias; species Clarias fuscus. The sequence continues at coordinate 1,301,323 of CM059220.1, read as the reverse complement.
AGGTACATTGCGGTGGAGATCACCACGGTGACCATCACCATCACACTAATGACCCCAGCTGCCACACCCAAAGCCTTTGCCGGATTGTCTCTGCTCTGCATTAAAAATGCCGTCACGGGCCCCGAGAGCTGATTCTGAAACAGAGCACAAAAATGACTAAAGCACTACACCTCGTGTTTTATTCTTTACAGTTCTTCTGTCTAAGAGACTATACAAATCAAACATGAAACTTGATTTTTCTTACCGCTTCAGTGATCTCGAGATGAACGACAGCGGTCGTCATGAATGATGGAGAACCTCGATCTCGCGCCTGGACCACCACTGACCACTTGCAGTCGTGCTGTTTGGTGATGTTCTGGACCATCTCCAGGGACTTGATGAATGGTTTCAGCTTGATCTCGCCTGTTCGGGTGTTGATGTCGAAAACGTTTTCCGGCTCAGCCTTCATTATGGAGTATTCAATGACGTTGTTGGGTTCCTCTGCATCATCGTCCACCGCCTGAACACAGGGAGGCATTTAGCAAAAGAACCACTAAGCTACGCCATGAATGCTAATACTATCGCTAGCTACAGTAGCATAGCTGTGTTGAAGTTTTATCATATAAAAACTACATTTAATTGCAATGTGCTCTTATTGAAGGTTCTGTCAAGGGAGATTCCATGTCATAAATTATTGTTGCATTGTGGGGAACGCGGAACCTCCCAGTAATCATTCACCATCATTCTCTAGTTTGATAATGTTCAAGAAGCTTACAAAGTCTCAACAAAGAGCAAACCTCTATCTTCACAGGAGCACCGAGGATCATGGTCTTCTCTAGGATGTTCTCATTAAATTCTGGAGAATGATCGTTCTCATCTAGAACCGTGACAAAGACCTCGGCCAGGCTGGACTTCCCCTCGCTGTCTTCTGCCTTCACGTAGAAATTATACTTCGACTTCACCTCCGCGTCCAGAGACGCCCACGGCTGAGTGTAGATGACCCCTGAGGTGGGGTGAATGAGGAACCTGTGTAACACGTGGTCAGAATCACTTGATTAAACATGTTTATGCTCAGAGTGATCAAATGGTACACTCAGGTCCTCATAATGTGTTTAAAGTAGGACACAAACAGAGGGTTTCATTATCAAAAAGGGCCATGAGTATATTTGATATTTTGCAGCTGACGCAGAGTCAGTTTGTAGGTGATTAAGGCATGTGATCTCACAAAGCTGAACAAGCAAGAACCAGGAATTTTAATTCGTCACACTTATAAACAGGGTGGGAATCAGTGAAAAAACAATAACTATTTAAAAACAACAAGGTTAATAAAGTGTATGAATCATTAAGTTTCTTCCCCCGCAACATACAGTATAACCAGACCTTTGCTTAATGGTTACCTACAATAGCTTTGCAGCTCCTCATAAGTTAAAACAAACTTTAGAATATAAACGTGTCAAACTGATCACCTTTATTTGATTAAAGTTGTTGGTTGTGCATCTGATTTTTTTATTTATTTCATACATTAATCTATTGAAGTGCTAAAGAATTTCATCCAGGTCCTAAAATTCCTTTTTAAACCCTACACACAATCAGTACAATTCTCCCTGTGCCTGGATGAGCCGGTGCTCAGCTGGTGAGAATTAACGAGCCGCCTCAAACCTGCGAACTTTCACACGTCTCTCATTGCACTTTCAGCGTCAGGCCAGGGAGCGAGGCATACATTAGCGGGTTTTTACATTTTCCGCACACTTCCTGCTCTCGTCAGAGTCTCTCTCTCTCTCTTTCTTTCTCTCTTTCTTACCTGCTGTCACATCTCATAACATCACATGTTAATTAGACCCTGACTCACACTGCAGGGCTATTTTTACTCGTCCAATCGGATTAGAGGATTATCTCTCTGCTTCACTCCCGTCGCTGAGTTAAGCCGTGCCTGTGTCCCAAATCAGTCCATATTCATTATATAGGGCAATATGTATATGCTCTGGGATATTAGTTTTTTTTTAAGGTTATATTCAAAATCCACAGATTGATTGAAAAATACCAACAAATACCACAATACAAATCTCCCACAATGCACCACGTGGCTTAAGCACCATACAGAACCTATATAAAGCCTATATTGTATACAGTCACTTATTGCCATATAAAGGATGTTTACAGTTACAATTAATACAGAAGGGATAACCTCCTAGTAGTTTTAGTGATCTAGATGGCACTTACAGTTAGCTAGATGATGTTTACAGTACACATACAGTAATCAGCCTTAAGACACATGATATTCAGCGCTCTGCCCTGTCAGTTCAGGATAACTAAAGATATATGGACATATGGACATCAGCAGGGTGCATTTATATTTGAACGGGACTCACAGATCAGCTCCTGAGCCATACATGGAGTATTTCACTTCTCCCCAAAGCCCAGAGTCAGGATCCGATGCCTGGAAGATAAAAATATCCATCAATGAAGTTAGCACAGAGAAAGAGCTTTTACACTGTATTGTGTACTGATGTGCATCTGCATACGACTGTCCGATCTACACTGCCTAACCTCTACTGTCCAATTTTTAATTTCTACCCCTCAGTCTTTAATAAATAATCTCTATCGTGCAATCTATGTAACTTAACTTATACTGTTCAACCTCTAAGGCCTAAATTCTACTGTCCAATCTTTACTGTGCAATCTGTGCTAACTTATTTCTAATGTGCAATCTCTGCTGTTTAATCACTAGTAATACATGTTCTCTGTCTACTTTCTATCATTCAATCTTTACTGCCTAATTTCTCCTGTCCAATCTCTACTTTCCAATATCTACTGTCTAATCTTTACTTCATAATATGTTAACAATGCTTAATGTTACTGCACAAGTGACTGTTATCTTCGCTGCACAAACTCTATTTCTACTGTATTTCCTATGTCTAGTCTCTACTGTTCAATCTCTATGATCTAACTTCGACTGTAAAACCCTACTAAGTGATTTCTACTGTACTGTACCGTCGCTGAAAACTTTTTTTTTTTTTTATGTGCAGTATCTTAATTTAAAATGTCCAGTTTCTATTGTCCAATTATTACTATATTACTTATATTATTACTAAGTGTCCGATCTCTCCTATTCCATCTCTACTGCCTAATTTCTAAAGTCCAGTCCCAAGCTCCACTGTTCAAGCTCTACCAACTGAATTTTTTATTGTTCAATGTTTATTGCCTAATGTCCAATCTATTCTATTTTCTATCTATTCTTAATTGTACAGTCTCTAGTGTTCATTTCTACTAATCTAATCTCAACTGCCGAATTTTGAAGCTTTGATCTTCCATCACATCTACGTTGGGTTATTTCTACCTAACTTCTACATACCCATCTCTACTTTCTAATGTCCAATCTGTTCTGTCTACTTCCACTGTTTTATCTCTAGTCTGTCTAATCCACACTTCCAATTTTAACTTTCTAGTTCACACTCATATCTCTATTATCCAAACCTGATAGTCATATCTCTACCTTTTTATTTATCTGTAATTAATAAAACAGCTCTTGACCCTTATATAAAGTGAGCTGTGTATCACATGACTAAATGCCTGTATCTGATTGGTCGACGAATTTTTCCTTGCAGCCCAGTGATCCTGCTCAGGAAGAAAGTCCCGTTGATTCTAAAAAAAACTTGTCATTGACATGAAACATCTTTAATTGTTTGATTTTACACATTAAAGCACGCTCGTACTATTTACAGCCACTCGTCTGCCATCAGTTCTAATGAATACAGAGCTTTAATTAGAGTCTGAATCATCAGCACAGTGACGCAGCCAGGCTTGGAAGTGACGGCCGTCCTGCCAAGACTTAATTAACATGCATTTATTAATCACAACGCTGAAGACAGGACTTCTGGAATCAGGACGCATTCCATGAGATAACGTGAGAGAGGTTCATCATTTCGCAAATCTGGTGTTTCCACCAAGAAAAATTGAAGTGGAAAAAAAATAAATAGCACAATGTTGTGGGTTTGTTTCTGAGGTATGATTATTTTAGATGATTGAGAACTTGTAATGTTTTTTGTTTGTTTGTTTGTTTGTTTGTGCTATGGTGGATTTAATTCTAACAAACAGCCCCCTCACTTCCTATTGAAATCACTGATATAAGCTCTACATGTCTTATTAAATAAATAAATGAATGAATAAATAAATAGAACATTAATATGTCTTAAATTCAGCATAATTTATTTTTTTTTACTTTTTATTCAAGAATCTGGAACCTCCACCAGTCACTATGGAAATGCAATATTAAACAATGTAAAAATATACATTAACTCATGAACCAACTTTATGCATAAATTTAAATATAAATGATATATCCTACATTTTAAAAGTTCTAAGGCATTTTATTGCTTTCATATTTATTAATGCAAATGTAAATAATCTTCAGCATTGTGTTAAATATTTATACCACAAACATAATGATGGATTCATTCTTAGTAGTTATGGTTCATATATTACGTTTTGATGCCACTTAACTCTACACCACATCATTTCACTTCACTTCAGTGACTGAGATTGGCTAAATGTTGAGCTTGACCAGTCTGCACCTTTTCCCTGGGATTCCTGGATGTGATCAGATCTGTATTTTTAAGATGTTAGTTTATCTACAAAAAAAAGTAAGATATTGTTAGGAACCCCCACCAGAGGGCACTGTTCATGTCTTGTGTAGTTCTTGTTGGTTGACTCAGTTTCCCAGAAGGCACCTCAGTCAGGTGATGAGTGCTCACCTGGACTGAGGTGCCTCATTAAAGTTTCTATAAATAGCAGTTTGTTCTGGGAAACTGAGTCGAGCATTGTTTGTCTGTTTTGTTATGTTTGTTTTTGTAACTACCGTCATGTGGGCATTCCTTTTTGATTGTTTCTTTGAGTTTATATTTTAGTTATATTGTTTTACCTTTGTTTTTCTAGAGGGCTCTACTGTTTGTTTTCCTTATGTTCCTTGTGTTACTGGATTCATGGAGCTGTCCTGTTCAGTGTTTAGCTAGGCTGTGTCTCCTCCTGTGTACGGTGTAAGTACTGTTCTTTGTCTTCCCAGTGTTTGTCTTCCAGTCTAGTTCTTGGTCTGTTTAGTTTTGTGTAGCCACATGAGGGCCTAGCCGCTAGCAGGGTTAGCCGCTAGTAGGCCTTGATTGCTAGTAGGGTTAGCCCCTAGTAGGGTTAGCCTCCAGTAGGCTAGCCTCTAGGGGGATTGACTGCTAGTGGTTCTGGTCGCTAGTAGGTTAGCCGCTAGTTTGGAATAGCCTCATGTGTGCTTTGCCTTTTGTGTTCAGTTCCCCACTTATTAGGTCAGTACTAACCCGGTTAGCCACTAACCCCTTTAGATACTAACCTGGTTAGGTCAGCATCCAGTGTCCCCAGCATTCCATGTAGCTACTAACCTCACTAACCACTAACCCAGCCAGTCTAGTCCCGTCTCTAGTCCCGGTGCTCCTGGTCCCGTCTCTAGTCCCGGTGCTCCTGGTCCCGTCTCTAGTCCCGGTGCTCCTGGTCCCGTCTCTAGTTTGTGTTCTATCTCCTGTCTAGCCTCGTCTCTCCAGCCCCGTCTAGCCTCGTCTCTCCAGCCCCGTCTCCAGCTTCAGCTCCATGTTTCCTCATCCCCAGTTCTCTCTGTCGGTTCCCTGTGTCAGCTCCTGGTTCCCTGTGTCAGCTCCTGGTTCCCTGTGTCCAGTTCTGTCCCTATGTTAGCGCGCCGTTCTGTGTTAGCGCGCCGTTCCCTATGTTTTTCCTGAGCCCTAGTTTTAGTTTTTGTTGTTTTGGTTCCTTTGTTTGTTGTGTCATGCCCACGGCAACCACACCATCAGCCGGGTCTAGCCAGCACCACCAGCTAGACCCATGACAATTATATTTCGCCAACTTCTAAATTCCATTTGTTAAACTATAATAACAGATGGAGAATAATAATACTACATAATATTACAACTTCCACCTGTGTTATTCAGAACCATCGTGTAATTGAATAAATAATTTTACAGTAGGTAATGTTTCAGGTTAGACATTTAATAATTTTTTTATGCAAGCGAGTAGGACAAACTTGGATATATGAGAACATTTACATTAGTAAAGTTTTATTCACATTTGCAAACGAAATGCCGCATTATATTAAGCAAAATCTGAAGAAAAAAAACATCAGATTTGTTTCTATGTGTTAAAGCTGTTTTAATGCAGGGGGCACTTATTTTTGGTTATTCCTTATAACAGGAAGCTGGAATTACAGTAAGTCTTGGTGCACTCACGGTGATGGATACGACGGTGGATCCTCCAGGTGAGTTCTCCGGGATTCTGCCGATGTAAAACTCGGAGGAGAACCTGGGCGTGTTGTCATTTACATCCAGGAGGTGAATGATGATGTCCGCTGTGGCACTGAAACGCTCCGGGGTGTCGATTTCCACTGCTAACAACTGACAACAACAACAACAACAACATTAAGAACAATAGCACCAACAACAATAAAATTAACATTTTGTTTTTTTAAATAATGTTTTCATGTACAGTAAGTCCTGGGACATTTAAAAAAGTTCAGTGGAACCTCGGTTTACGAGTGTTCCGCAAGACGAGCAAAGATTTTTCATAAATTTTGACTTGAAAAATGAGCATGTCTTGTTTTACAAGTGCCAAGTTTTTTGACATCGACACACACACTCTCTTGCCTTTACACCCCCCCTCCCCGGCTTCACACAGACACACACACTCTGCTCTACACAGAAACTCTGCTCTGTCTCGATTCTTTTCAAAGGTAAGGTGCTGGTTCATTTTCTTTTTTTTTTACTTATTTAAAAGGTAAAGTGCAGGTTAATTTGTTTTATTTTTACTTTATATATTGTCTTAATTATTTTTCTGTATTTATTTTTTTGGGCTGTGGAACGAATTATTTGAGTTTTCATTATTTCTTATGGAAGGTTTGATTTGGTTTACGAGTGTTTTGGAATACGCACTTGCTTCCAGAATGGATTATGCTCATAATCCAAGGTTCCACTGTATTTATGAAATATTTTGATTAATAAAAGTTTTTACACATTTTCAGAAAACATTATTTTATTTATAACACCACACAACACTGTCTCTCTGTTTCCACACGTTGAACACATTTGTACACCCTATTTATAAATTATTTGCATTATAACTTTTTTTATTATTATTATTTTAGAATAATAATGACATCACCACTATGAAATTACACAAACACCATTATATTATGCACATAATAAAGAAGTGTTAAATCCAATTTATGATATCTTTTTTTTTATTCAGAGTATTCCTGATGAAGCTCTGCACACTCAATTTTAAATTTCAATTGTAAAGTTCTGCTATTAAATCTGATTGGTCAGGAGGTGTTGATTAATTTTCTATAATTATTTCTACTTATATTAAAAATGTTCTAATAAATTAAGGATTCTATATTATAGTAACCTTTTTTTGTACCTTAAAGGTTAAAAGCGAGTGTTTCTCGTAGTCGATGGCACTCGAGTTCTCTACAATGATGGTGACTTGGGCTTCGTTGAGAACAGTTTGAGGGACGACACGGAGGACACGCCCGGGTCCGACCAGTCGAAGTCTGAACTTAGCGTTTGCTCCCTGCGGGGAAGAAAACACTATTTTTTTTAAATAAACAGTTCATCTGGGGGAATAAAAAGAAAGAGAGAAAATCCTAAACATGTTATAATCTTGAAAATGTTCATCCTTTAGTCATGTGATCTGTTTCATCAGACCTCATGACTGATATGATTTTTTTTTCCCACATGTGTGTGTCAGGCCATTTCATTCTTATAATATAGCCAAAACACATTCATGTCATGTTATTGTGTATTATCTAAAAAACGTGACAATATGAACTGGATTATTTTCCTATATCTTTATTGTCTGCACAATAACAATCATTGAACAATCACTTTAATCATTTGCATAATTTGCACACTCATGCAGCTTTGCACACACACACTGCGGTCTATTGCAGACTTTTTCATACATTTTGCAGCCTGTTTACAGTGTGTATATATATATATATATATATATATATATATATATATATATTCTAATGTTTATATTTTCATATTTTCCAAATTTGCTTTTAATTCTATCTTTAATAGAGGTTTTTTTAATCTATTCTTTTTATACCTATATTTATTTTATTATTTTATCCTTTTTTTTTTACCTGTAAATTAGTTAATAGCATCACTTTTTATCCATAAAAAAGTGCACTCTACAAACGTGTACATATGTGAATAGCTTTAGATCAATCAACATACAGAACATGTTTCCTGATTCTAAAGATCACTCTCAATCCTCACAGTTAGCTGCCTAGCTTAGTGCTTACAAAAAACATTTTTCCCACGTATTTTCTTTATAACCTACAGTTTAAACAGGAGACACTCAGTCTGCCAAAGTATAAGAACTGGAGATGATATTAAACACGCGACCCTGCACTCATCTACACGTTTCGCCTGAAGCTGTGAATTTTATCAACATCTTCAGCATTGCCATGTTGCGATAGTGACATTTTTATATTTTTACACCTTCTGAAGAGCCAAACAGAAACCTGTGTTCTATAGATAATTACACACAGCATACAACTCCTAAAGCACACAATATTATCCTTGTTATACTGCATATTTATATAAAGGTACATAATGCAGAGTAGATGATGAATAAAAGCGGGCCAAGTACTGAGTCTTGAGGAACACCTCAGAGGAAGCTAAAAGGGTTCGAGCTCTGAGCAGAAATCGCTCTTATCACTTAATGGCTTGAACCTTTGGCTTCATGACTGAAAAAGCTTAAAGTATCTCATCACTTTCTGCATTTAATATTATCTTAAATATAAAATTATATTTTACAAATGTATTCAACTTATTTCATGGAATTTTGTGAACCTGTACAATTTGGGTATGGGCATGAAATCAGAGCGATAACATGCTTTGTGGGACGATAAAGGTACAAAATTCATACAGTGAAGATATTAAAATGGTACATTTTTGTTTTTTACATTTTTATACATTGTGCCAGTGCACACACCTGGAGGTAAGGTTGAAGATTAATTCATGCAATTTCTTAAACTGCTGCCCTGTCTTAACTTAAATCTAAGTTTTTAAAAATCCAGTGCCACTTTATTTGCAGAATTTCTTCCAGCTTGTTTGCTTCTCTTTTTTCAGCTCTGCATGACAGCTGTGTTTTTGACTAAAATATTATAATTTGCTCTAGTCATAGACTGAGTATGCCTTTTGTGAAACAGTCATGAAATTTCAGCAATTAAAAAAATCCTAAATATTTTTTTAGTGTCAAATATTTACTTTAGGAGAATTTTTCATCCTTCACAAACTGTTTAAAAAAATCTTTGGTTTAAGATTTAGCCAATAAATTCATAAAAAGTTTATCTTCTTTTAGAAAAGTAAAAGTTTTTTAAAAAGTTGTTAATTTGTCTCAAAAGGTTTAATTAACTTACATTTAATTAGGTTGTTATTTGAAACTAAAAACAAAAGCAGAAAAACTATGTTTTTCTATTTATGTGTAAAATCTCCTGAAGCTGATGATGTAATATTAAAGCGTCTGTACGTCACCTGGTCTGAATCATTAACTGTGATTTTCAGGCCTCTCAGGATTTCTCCCTCAGGAGGATGCTCACTCATGGTCAGCTCGAATCTGTCCTGCTTGCCGTTCTCTCCATAAAACGTGGGCGGATGGTTGTTCAGATCCACCACGCGGATGGTCACCAGCGTCACGCTCGAGTCCAGCAGCTCGTTCTCAGGCCCCACCTCCGAGGCCTTGTTTAAAAAATGTGTATTGAACAGTTTTCTCATTACATAATAAAAATGTTTGTGCTGTAACATGTCCAGAACAACTGTATGCAGCTGTGTACCTTAACTTTCAGCTCGTATAACTCGTTTTTCAGCTGGATGGGATATGACATCAGAACGATGGAACCGCTCGAGCTGTTGATGCTGAAGGCTCCGTCACTTCCTGTTCAAGGTTATAGTGAAAAAAATCAACAGTTTGAATTGGAGAGAAGGAAATTAAAACTATATATATGCAGCTTTAATAAAATGAAGATTAAAAAAAAGATCAAAATAAGGGAAAAATTGTTACAATAATTGTTTAAGTTTGAACTAAAAATGATGAAAACTAACAAACATAATATTCCTGTAATAATTTAATACCGTTTTTAGGACCTTGATTCAAGTTTTTTCTTCATTTGTTACTTTTTCTTGTTTTTCCCAAGTGAATGCACAAATAAAAATGGGGGTCGAATATACTTATAATATAATGGGAAATAATAATGTGCATATTATGATATTATACGCTGCTTACCATTAAGGATAGAGTAGTGAATAGGGTTAGGGTTGGTCTGATCCCCGTCTTTGGCCGACACTGTGAATATTTCTGAGCCCTGCAGAAAAAAGATAAATATAAATCAGTGACAGTGACATATAACATTCCAGTCTTGTTGCTGAATTGTACTATTATTATTATTATTATTATTATTATTATTGTTGTTATTATTATTATTATTATAGATTCAAGACAATTTTGAGTCCATCCTGTAGTTCTAGATTGTAGGACATAGACACATCACTAACACACTTGGTATAAAAAATAAAACATAGTTACTTATATACAGTTAAACAAAAAATCCATCCATCAATTTTCTATACTGTGTATCCTGTGTTGGGTCGCGGAGACCTGGAGCTTATTCCAGTGATCTCAGGACGGAAAGCAGGGACACACCCACTACACCATTTATCTTTATACTTTGTATGATTTTATGTGCTGCTGCTGTTGATAATAATAATAATAATAATAATAATAATAATAATAATAAATATAATTATACGTACAGGCTCCAATACTTCATAAACATATCCGAAATATGGCGTTCCCACAAAAGCAGGAGGCGAGTCCTGGGCATCGAGGACGTTGATGGTTATGGTGGCTGATGATGTCATCACCTGGTGTTTCCCGTCATACTTCCCTCCGCCGTCCTGAAAACAACAACCAAACTCCAGTTCAAAGAAATGGATTATTTTCCTACAAGAGCACGTTCCTGAGTGTTTTATTGCTCTTACACCACAGCAACAGCAAATCGATCCGTCCATTAGAGTTTTATTAAGACTGTAGAGTAGCAGTAAAAAAACTGACACATCATATTCATTAATATAATCAGTTAATAGTTACAGTATATGTGTAATGAAATGCTGTGTGTTTTTTTAAGAGCGTCACCTTGGCAACTACAGTGATGAAGTGTGTGCTGGAGGTCTCGTAGTCGAGAGACTCGCCCGCTTTGACACGGATCACGCCACTGTGCCCATCGATGGAGAACTTGGTTTTGGGAGACGTCTGAAAAAAAAAAAAACACATTTATTACATATATAACATGTTATTCATATATCATGTCATAGCAAAATCATCATCATCATCATCATTAGCTGCAAGGTGTTATCAAATAATCCTAAAAAACTGTTCAGTTATTAATAATTATGAAATTATGTGTGTGTGTGTGTGTGTGTGTGTGTGTGATTCAGGTTTAGCACTCACTGCCACGCCTCAAATGTGATTAAAATTTAATCCAGTAAAGCAGCAGCACATTTCCTGATGGTCTTCGAGATGTCGAGGTCTTTATGGATTTAATTTTTTTTTTATTTCAGCAACGATAATTTCACAGAGTTACTGTTACCATGCTGAAGCTGATTGTTTTTTTCCTAGCAGCACACACTGGTGTGTTTTATTCCTCCTATACCACAGAAGCTTTCTAACATTTAGAATTTTAGCTTTATTAAAGAATTAAATCAAACTTATAATATGTATTAATGATTTAATCATTTACTTTTACATTTAACATTAAAATTTTAGCTTTTGTTCTCGCTTAAGATACAGCAGCTGTGAACAGCGGCTCCTATGGAATTAGAAAAAAAAAACACAGGGAAAAAAGCACACTTATTTACACTAGCTTTTAGTTTATAGTAGTTAGATAATGTGTTTATTTTATTCATAATAACATTCACTTAAAATTCTATTTTTATTTATTTCTTAATGTTCTGTTTTTATCCTATATTGATCTATATTTTTAATGTTGTTAAGCTATATGCTTCAGATTTTGTCTTATGATTTCTGCTCCAATGTCGATCCATTTCTTTATTTGATTGATTTCTTAATTTTAAGCATCTATTTTTACTTTAACAGCTTGTATTCATTTTAGATTTTTCTTTTTCTCATTGTTTGTCTTCTTTCTTTGTTATGTAAAACACTTTGGTCAACTTGAAGTTGTTAATAAGTGCTTTATAAATAAATTATTAATTGATTAATTGATTCGCTTAATCAATTAGACAAATAAAGTTAGTAAAGTTAATAAGACAAAACATCCTGTTTGTATGCATTTGTTTCTGAGAACAGAAAATTCGCAGTCATGAAGATTTTTTCATCTGTTTCATGACCCTGGAAATCAGCTGTTACTATAGAAACACTAAAATAGTACAACAACCTCATTCATATTAACCTGCTGAACATATAATAATAATCATTAACCTGTTAAAAAATAATTATTGAAATGGACGTATATAAACGTTTTATATTTATCGTGTCATGTAAAATGCACTCAATTCAAGCTGTAACGTAATTTTTACACTTTGACATGTTTTTGATGTTTAATGTGGTTTCTAATCTCACCTGCAGGAAATACATGACACTTCCTCCGGAGCCGAGGTCTTTATCCACAGCTCGGACTTTAAAAATGCTGCGTCCTGCCTCTGTATCCTTCAACGCGACACACACCACAGCATGTAATTAACATAACTGGAGATCATTACATTAATAACTCACACACACACCCACACACACTGTCTCCTACACAACATTTCCAATGACGTCCTACATGTATATACTCTAGCAGTGTGAAGTTATAAAACAGTAGCGGCTCTGACCTCAGGGACGTTGACGATGTAGGGCAGGCCGAGGAACTCAGGCTTTTCATCGTTTGCGTCTGTGACAAAAACACGCACTTTCTCCACCACCTGAGGAAATGATACTCTTTACCATTCAAGAAACCCATCCTGTAGTTAACAAGCCAATGTTTACACCACACTGTAAACCCTAATGCTCAAAGTAATTAAACACATTGAGTAGGGTTAACTTAAATTATTGTAATTAGGTCAAATTAACAGACCTTTCTGAGTATTCAGAACTTTTTGGCATTTATGAGTTTGTAGAAATGACACTTTTCAAGTTAGCTGAACAAATTTGATATTTTATGGAATTGTAAGTTCTTAAGTAACAGTAACTTAAGTAAAACGTCCACCAGCACAAAATCTATAGAGCACTTTTGATTTGCACAAGTTCAGCAAACTAAAAAGTTGATAGTTCTGTTCACTTAAAATTGGAAACATCATTACTTAAAAAAATGTGATGTAACTGATTACCTCAAATATTTTGAGTTTTGCCAACTTAATCAGGTTTACAGTGCAGGCTTTAGGGATAGTAGCCATTTAGATACAATGCTATAATGAATTATATATAATGATTTAAGTATAATAATGTGCTACATTATTATATCTGTAGGACATTCGTACCTTATTCCTGCCATCGGTGATGCTGACCAAAACCACAATTTCATCTTCAGCCTAAATTTGAAACACAAAAAACATATTGCATAAACACATTAGCAGTGTGGTAGATGTTTAAATGTAGTTCATGCTGGTGGGTAAGCAGTTCGAAAAGATGCGGTTAGTGGCATCGCATGGCTCGGAGTAAACATGATCAATAGTTGTTGTGTGAGTAATGATGGATGGGAATTGGATCCTATAAAAACCTTTAAAATGATAAAATAATGAAGAAAATTGTGGGGGAAAAAAATCACCACCCCAATAAACATTAAAGAATATTTATGAGGATAGTACGTTATAGTACGATATGTGTACAGTGTGTGTTGGAGTATATTGTATGATGGAGTGTAATATGTGTTGGTGTATAGTGTGTCTTGGAGTATTACAAGTTTTATTGTACATATTGAAATATAGTGTGTGTTGGAACATATTGCATCTTGAAGTATAGTACATGTTGGAGTATAGTGTGTGTTGGAGTATGGTATGTGTTGGAGTATGGTGTGTGTTGGAGTATGGTATGTGTTGGCACATATTGCATCTTGAAGTATAGTACATGTTGGAGTATGGTATGTGTTGGAGTATGGTGTGTGTTGGAGTATGGTGTGTGTTGGAGTATGGTATGTGTTGGAGTATGGTATGTGTTGGAGTATGGTATGTGTTGGAGTATGGTGTGTGTTGGAGTATGGTATGTGTTGGAGTATGGTATGTGTTGGAGTATGGTGTGTGTTGGAGTATGGTGTGTGTTGGAGTATGGTATGTGTTGGAGTATGGTGTGTGTTGGAGTATGGTATGTGTTGGAGTATGGTGTGTGTTGGAGTATGGTATGTGTTGGAGTATGGTATGTGTTGGAGTATGGTGTGTGTTGGAGTATGGTATGTGTTGGAGTATGGTATGTGTTGGAGTATGGTGTGTGTTGGAGTATGGTATGTGTTGGAGTATGGTATGTGTTGGAGTATGGTATGTGTTGGAGTATGGTATGTGTTGGAGTATGGTATGTGTTGGAGTATGGTGTGTGTTGGAGTATGGTGTGTGTTGGAGTATGGTATGTGTTGGAGTATGGTATGTGTTGGAGTATGGTGTGTGTTGGAGTATGGTGTGTGTTGGAGTATGGTATGTGTTGGAGTATGGTATGTGTTGGAGTATGGTATGGGTTGGCACATATTGCATCTTGAAGTATAGTACATGTTGGAGTATAGTGTGTGATGAAATGCAGTATTTCATCACGTACTATACTCCATACGTATATTGTATTGTATGTATGTTGTATTGTACATGTTGGAGTTTACTGCCTACACTATGTCTGAGTACTGCTCAGTATATGTACAGCTCAGTATATGTACAGCTCAGTATATGTCGGTGCATAGTGTGTGTCAGAGAATAACACATGTCGGAGTATTAAGCATGTACTGTGGATAATGAATACAGTACAGTGGTAAGTATAGTACATGTGTGAGTACAGTCATATTTATAAATATTAAATGTTTATGTATAGTACATGCTGGGGTAGAGCAGATCTATCTGAGTACAGTAATTTTGGTGCTTTGTAAAAATGTCCATTTTTAAAAGTGCTGCACATATAAAATTGAATTGAGTTAAATGATGTACTTGTTTCTAGTATAGTGCAGATTGGAGTACAGGATATATCTGAGCAGTATACTGTATAGTGTAGTGTACTATATAGTGTATATTTGACTATAGCATAGTTTGCACTATAGTATATAGTGTAGGACATATCTGAGTGTGAGAGTTTCAGAATGTAGTACATGTCCGAGTGATGTACAGTATCATGTCGGAGAACCGTGTATTAGTTTTGCCTCTGAGTCTCACCTCCCGGTTCAGGTCCTGGATCAGAGTGACCTGTCCTGATTTGGGCTCGACCCGGAAGTACTCTTTAGAGCCGTTCTCAAAGCTGATATCGTACCTGACCTCGTCCCCCTCTGGGTCTGTCCCATTCAGAGTGAACACCTGTGATCCTAAAATACAGAGAGAGAGAGAGAGAGAGACAGAGAGAGAGAGAGAGAGAGAAACAGATAGAGAGAGAGAGAGAGAGAGAGAGAGAAACAGATAGAGAGAGAGCGAGAGAGAGAGGGAGACAGAGAGAGAGGGAGACAGAGAGAGAGAGACAGAGAGAGAGAGAGAGGGAGACAGAGAGAGAGAGAGAGGGAGAAAGAGAGAGAGAGACAGAGAGAGAGAAACAGATAGAGAAAGAGCGAGAAAGAGAGGGAGACAGAGAGAGAGAGACAGAGAGAGAGAGAGAGAGAAACAGATAGAGAGAGAGCGAGAGAGAGAGGGAGACAGAGAGAGAGAGACAGAGAGAGAGAGAGAGAGAGAGAAACAGATAGAGAAAGAGCGAGAGAGAGAGGGAGACAGAGAGAGAGAGAGAGAGAGAGAGAGAGGGAGAGGGAGAAAGAGAGAGAGGTTAGGTTTTAAACTCACTTTATTGTAACAAATTTATGTATTTTATATACAAAAATATACATAGTGTGTGCATACACATACACACATACACACATACACACACATTATATATATATATATATATATAGAGAGAGAGAGAGAGAGAGAGAGAGAGATTTTTTTAAAATAAACTCACTACATATACACATGCACACATACATACACACATACTATATATACACACTAGCACACACTTACACACAAACACGCTCACTTACATACACACTCATACATATACAACCACACACACACTCATACATATACACACACACAGACACACTCATACATGCACCCATACACAATATTTAGATATATATTTTTTAAGTCTTTTTTTTTTCATTTTTGTTTCAGTCATTCAGTCTTTATATTTTTTGGTTTTGTTCAGCTTCTGTCCATTTTCTCTTCCTCCTGAGTGTTAGTGGGTTTTTGATCTTTTTTTTGCTGCTGCTTTTGCTTTTTTTAGTAGCGTTCTTACTAAATGTCTCTTTTCATGTCCGATATGTGTATCTGATATACTGCTGTGTTCTGTGTTGGATGACTCCTCTCTCTTCCTCCTGGTTTTTTCTGTACTGCTTTTTTTTCTTTTGGTGTCGGTGATGGTGTGCTGGTTTGTGTGGCTGGTTTGGGGCGGAGTCGGCGTTGGGGGCGGTGTCACTGTCTGTGGTGGGTACTGTACTGGTATTGTTTACAGTAGTGTCGGTGTTGTCATCCGCTCCCGGCGCGGTGTGCGTCTCTGTGGTGGCGCCGTGTTCAGGGCCGACCTGTTCGAGTCGCGGCTGCGGTGTGTTGCTGCGGTGCTCTGTGGGCTCCGCCTTCCCGCTCTTCCCCGGCTGGCTGTCCTCACATCGCTGCCGCTGTATCTCGGCCGTATCGCCGCGCGAGCTCCCCGGCTGGCTGTCCTCGCGCCGCTGTCGCTGTTTCCCCGTCGTATCACCGCGCGAGCTCCCCGGCTGCACGGCTCCGTGCGGACAGCTCAGCCTCTTGTGTCCCACGTCCCCGCACTCAAAGAACCTGAGCGGCTCCGTGGTGGCGAAGACGGTGTAGCCGCTGTCCCCCTCTTTACATTTAAAATTAACGTTTAATGTTTGATCTTCATTGTTTAAGATCATGAGCACTCGCCTGCGGAAGGACAGGATGTGCCGCATGTTGGAGCTCTCACACCCGAGCGGGATCGCTCTCATGGGGCCGACGAACTTCCCGAAACGGGCAGCTCCTTCAATATCGCCTCGTCCTTTATGAACGGAGGCACGTTAGATATGATCACGCGCGCCGCGGGGGCAGACAGAGGGGTGACTTTAACCGCGGCTCCTCTCACACAGATTCCGCTCCGCGTCAGCGCGCTCGCGAGGTCGACCCTGCTCACCAACACCACCACGGCCTTGTTCATCCGGGAGGCAGAGTAGATGTTCTCACACCCGATCCGCTACCCCACAGCACACAGAACGTCCTCAATCGGCACGCCGTCCTCGGGGACACACCTGACGCCATGCCGGAGAGACAAAGTCTCTATACCGGCCTCAGAGGCCATGGTGCCCCGCCCGCTCTCTCTCTCACTGTAAACTTTATATTTTTAAAGTGAAAACCATTCACTGACTACAGAAATATAAATAAATAGATAAATAAATAAACAGTCTTCCGAAAAACTTGGCAGGACGCCAAACAGTCTTTCACGCGCTCCCTCACACCCAGAGAGAGAGGGAGAAAGAGAGAGACAGAGAGACAGACAGAGAGAGAGACAGAGAGAGAGAGACAGACAGAGAGAGACAGAGAGACAGACAGAGAGAGAGAGAGAAACAGAGAGAGAGAGAGAGACAGAGAGAGAGAGAGAGAGAGAGAGAGAAACAGAGAGAGAGAGAGACAGGGAGAAAGCCACATTCTTGCACTCAGTACACACACACACACACACACACACACACACACACACACACATATGCTGACGTGTTGGTGTTTGCGATGAATAATCTAATCAACACCTCTCTTTCCGTCTGCACTTCATCAGTGTGTCGGCTGGAGGCTGAGACTGAACACACACTGCGTCCTCCTGTTCTTGTGAGCTGTACTGCGCTGATTAGCACTCAGTGTGAAAAACATTTGATTTTGTCTCACCGAATGTGATTCCAATAAATTCTGGGCTGAATCGAGCTGAGAAACGTACCGCGCCTGCTTCAGGAGAATATTACATACACTAACAGATCTATTATACCCAGTGACTGTCAGGAAGAAGAAGTTCATTTAAATAATGAATTACATTTCACGTTAATTGTGTACACACTCTACTGTAAATGAGCTTTCAAGGAAAGATGTTACAAATGAACTGAAGATGTTGGGAAGCAAACTGTACTGTACTGTACTGTACTGTGAGTGTGATTATTCTGGGAAACATCTTAAAATTTTTGTTTTGTTTTGTTTATTGATAAAAATATATTTCAAAAATACTAAAACATTTAAAAATATATATCTTTTTAATGAACTAAAAAACTGTTATTATACATTTTTAAAAGCATTTTAAAGTAAGATTTTCAACTTGGATCTTTTTTTCTCAGGTTCCAGCACAATTCTTTACAAACCCTCCGAGTCCCACACGGCTGATGGAACAGTCTGTACTGTACACTGTATACGATGGCGGGTCCTGAAGATAGAATAGAGTGTTTCGCAGCTCTTGAGACAAGGAAAAATGTCTTTGAAAAGATTAGCGATGGATTAGCCTCGTCATAACCCACATACATGACTGAGACGACAATAATACATTAGCATCTGGCTAATAATAGGGAGAGTCGCTGCATACACACGCTGCATACACACGTCTCTTACCCACTGCTGTGTCCTCGGAGATGCTGAACAGTGCCATGTTCCCATTGTCGTGGAAGTACGGCGCAAAGTCCGACAGTCCTGAAAAAATGAAGACTTTATCACTATTATTATGATCAGTATGGAATCCTGAGAACAGAGGGGAAACATAGCAAAAACGATTTACTCTACATCTTTACTCAAGATCTTAATTCGAACCAGAATATGATTCATATTCATGATAACGATGAATGTAAAACCTTGAAGCATCACTGGGAACACCACGAGTTCATCAGAACACCTGATGGTTTATTTATCTATTATATCTACAGTATAAGGCAGGGTTTCATCAGTAACAGACGTTTCACTAACACGGCGCTAAATCCCGATCCACTCAATTATTTGACATTAATACCGCAGTGCTGATGAACCCTGGATCCTGATTGGTCAGAAGGTGTTGGTTAATTCTCTAGAGCAGAGCTGGTAAATTGTGACAGTGAAATTTATGTTAATTAAACACTTAGGGACGAGCTGTTGTGACACCGACCTGTCACTCAGCAATATACTACTGTACATCACCAGCACGCAGAATCTTAATTTGCTTAATTCCAAATAAATCCTTTTTGATCCAACATTTGGCTTTGTAGTGAAATAATTCCGATTTTTACATGAGTGAACTGTGCGTATGTGAAGTGTATATCAGCACAATGTCAGGCTCGCTGTGCTCATTACAAATATGGAGAGACTTCATTAACCAGTTACTTTGGGCCAGAGAGAGCAGGTGAGTCCAGAACATACGAGGTAAAAATCTGTCCTTCCTCAAAATTCTTATGGTGTAGCTTGAAAATATCAGACATTTTTGAATTGCATGAACCACAGAGAGACTGTAGTAATGTGCTCTCTCTCTCTCTCTGACTTATAATTAACCTGTATCACACTCAAGGTCGTACTGTTGGACTGAATATCAGCACGGCTGTGATGTTGCAGGCACGAGGCTGAGGACTGAAGATATCACAGCCGTGCTGATAATCAGTGCATCTACATCTACATCTAGGCATTTGGCAGACGCCCTTATCCAGAGCGACTTACATTGTTTTTTTATCTCATTATACATCTGAGCAGTTGGGGTTAAGGGCCTTGCTCAAGGGCCCAACAGGGACAAGTTGGTGGTCGTGGGACTTGAACCTGGGACCTTCCGAACCGTAGTCCAATGCCTTAACCACTGAGCTACCCCTGACCTCAGTACAACAGCACGGCCTCGGGCGCGATACTGCTTTCATACAATAGTTCCAAGAACACCGTTTATTATCATGATATGATTTGCTTCTTTATTCAGCCAGTTCTTTTGCTCCGCCCACACATACCCCTGTGTTTATCCTTCCACACCTGGCGGAGCTGGTGACCAACAGGGAGTTGTAATGGTGGGAGACAGGATTGAGACTACGAAGAATTAGGAAGCATAACCACAATGTGTCTCAGTCTCTAGTGGACACGTTGGATTACAGTGGAAGTGTTCACCAGGAAAGAAAAAGAGACAGAAGGTTCTTGTTGGTCTTGAATCAGCAGGACTCACTTGCGAACTTCTCTCTCTCTCTCTCTCTCTTGTGAAAGAAAAGTTGGTGTACGGTACCAAAATTCTTACGTAATCTGGAGCTAACTGTTGTTGAACCGTGTCTATATTTATAGATGTAAACTACAATAATTATCCTAACATATCAATAGCACAATGGATTAAAACATGACTTTTTATTAAACCTATTCAAATCTCTTTAACTGATATCATCAGGTGTGAGTGTTATTAATAGTCAAACATGAATTGACTACAAAAGCATGTCTCAAAGCTTCAAGGCAAACTCCAGAACTGAAACAAGCTGAGTCGCCAGTGGTTCCATTATCTTCTGCACATGTCTGATGGAACCATCCGTCACATGTCACACTTCACCCACTCTTCTGTCTGCGTGGGATCGTCTGCAGATGTCTCCTTCCTGTCTGATTGTGCTTGGCTCATCACCAAATGTGTCTCTTTATTTTTCTTCTTGGATTTTTTGGACTCTTATTTTTCTTTTCACAATGCATAAAACATTCTCATCACTTATGAGGTGGAAACACAGTGGATCAGTTTGGATCTTTTTCCTTGTCTGGAACGGAGAAAGACATGAGGTGATGAGGTCATGACATGACGTGAGCTCGACTTCCCTTTGCTTTTCTGTGTTTATATCCGTAGATCTAACAAGGTCATCTTCCTCCTTGTGGCCTTTGTATGAGTTCCCCAAAGGAGACAGAAGGATCTTGCTGTCCCAGACGTCTTTTTGCTGTAAGAATCAGCTCAAACACCCTTGACTGAAGTTCCATCTGATTAACCAGGGACAGTTCTGTGCAGTCTGTTCAGTAGCTGATTTTGACTACGGTGAGAATTACTCTCTACTCTAGCTTCCATCCCCTGTCTCTCAGACGAAAATGTAATCCTTACTCAATCAGGTGATGTTTAAAGGACTTGACGATGGACTTGGACGATGGACAGCCGGTTGGAGAATATATGATGGACGGCACACCACATGGACCTTGGAGGATTTCATTAGCTTTAGCAACAGTAGGTTGTAGACATGACTGTTGTAGCCACCTACTGTAACAGCTTTTTTTTGTTGTTTTTGCTTTCCCTAAACAAGCAGAAGGTCCACTGATCCATTGATTGTCAGAAACTCGCAAAATAGTGTTGGGGAACATGCAAGGGCAGTGAGGGCCATTTCTCTCTCGGTGTGACCATGAAGGGTTCACCTACAGTACCTCTGCAATAATTTGGAATATAAGAAGTTGTCTTACACATTCCAGTATGGCCTGGAAAGTCCAAATCTTGGAGAAGATTTTAATTAATCTCAAACCAGTTTCTTACTGTTACTGGTTCGCACAGGCTGACACTGGGCCTCTGGTTCCCTCTGGTTGCCTTTAAATGAAACTGTCTGTCCAAAACTGACCAGCTTGTTTTGGTGTTTGCGTGTAGTGGGATACTCCAAAGGTAGCACGGTGGCGTCGTGGTTAGCACTGTCACCATGCACCTCCAGGGTTCAGGTTTGAGTCCCGGGAACTTTCAATTCCCGTCTCTGTGTGCCTGGAATTTTCATCTTCTCCCCGTGCATGGTGGGTTTCCTCCCACAGTCCAAAGGCATGTAGGTTAGGCTAAGTAGCGTTCCCAAATTGCCCGTAGTGTGTGTGAGTGTGTGTCTGTGTGTGTGTGTGTGAAGTCACAAGGGCAGCTCAGATTTCCTTGCCGTTTTTCCTCCAATGCTACAGCGAAGACACAAAACTGTCTCATCACACTGACCTTCACTTCACCTTCAGCACTCGTAATAATAACTCTAAAGCTAGTGAGCTAGCCGAGACCTGCTGTTACGGTTACAGTGTGAACATCACAAGCTGTCTTTTTTTTTTCTTTCTTTTTAAAAAAATATATATATCAGTACACTATGAAAACACTCCAGACCACAAAAAGCTCACGACATGTAACTGGGTCTCAGGATTTAGCATTTCTCAACATTTAGTATTTCGGTAAAGGTTTATTTGAATATCAGTATTATTAGTTAAATATCTGCCGTTATAATTATTGTTTATTTTTGTATTGTTTGTTACGGATTTCCTGTGTGTATTTCATGCTTACAGAACATCTTTTTTAGTCAACAACAACACAAATACTAATAATTCTCGACACCTCTGGGTAAAAGCCTGTGTGTAGGAGTCACACACGTCTAGGGGCGTTCAGACCCCTGCAGCAGGTTTTTACCCTTTTTATACAAGAATGCAATGTGTTACATCACTACTACCATAGGATAGATACCAAACTGACATCCTAGTAACATACATGTACAGTATATACACATCATCTAAAATTCATAAAGATAGTTTTGCAATGTTTAAGCAAAATGAAAATTTTAAATGTGCATGAAACTGCATGAAAAATCAGTTGGAGACTCACGTGCTTCAGGAGTCATGTGGCACGGGTGGGGAAGACGAACAAAGCATACAGGATGTTAATACTGAGCACATGCACACACACACACACACACACACACACACACACACACACACACACAGAATTACCACCAACATGTAGCCCTCACATCAGCTATTTATTCATTATCATAAAGTTGTCTGTGTTTTTAATAGTGTTGAATCAAACACCTAGAATGAACTGAAATACCACATGAAGAAGAAAATGAAGACCTGAAGCTCCGACTGATCCAAACCGTCCTGTAATCAGTCCCTGCTTCGTTATTCACACTATAAAGCTTCCTGTAAAACTGAAAGAGCTTGTGCAGCGTCCAGTTATCGCCTTTATCGTTAATTAAACCTGCAGTGTTAAAGTAACACCTACAACTGTGAACAAACACTTAAGTGTTTCAGTTTTATGCTCTTTATTGTCCTGGTTATTAACCTGATGTCATGACGATGATGTCACACATTTACTCGTCTTGTGTTGAGTTTACTCTAAATCACACTCTGTAATTTTATTTAACTCCATCAGGACGGGGACACACACACGCACACACACACACACACACACACACACTGACCGGAACGCTCAAGGTGTTAGTGAAGGATTTATAAAGGATTACCCCTGCACACACACACACACACACACACAGAGTTCCTCACAACGACACACACATTTCTGATTTCAGACGATAAATTAGTTTATAAAGTAAGTGTGTTCTCACCTGGAGCGGAGTTCAGCAGGAAAACAATGAGGACGCACAGACGGTGGTGTGTGTGTGGATTCTTCATCCCAAAACTGGGTGTAAATATTTGAGTGTGTGTGTGCATGTGTGTGTGTGTGTGTGTGAGAGAGAGAGAGAGAGAGAGAGAGAGAACCAAATGGAAGCACAACAAGATTCTGGAGACGTCTTCCAGCCAGTCGAGGCTGAGGAGTGTGTGACACACACACACACACACACACACACACACACACACACACACACTAATCTGCTGACGTCTCCTCCTTCCACTCTGGGGCTCTTCACACTGTTTTATATATATACTGTATATACTGTATCTACACACACACACACACAATGCAGTCAGGTTCATAAGTATTTGGACAGCGCCACGGCTCTAATTCATGGGTTAAAGACAAAAACACTGCATTTTGCATTTTACTGTTTAGCAACTACAGCCTTGTTTCAAATTCCTTCCTTCCTTCCTTCACAGGCTCAAAAGTAATCGGACAGCTGACTGATGAGTAGTTTGA
This sequence comes from Clarias fuscus, assembly GCA_030347435.1. NCBI lineage: Eukaryota > Metazoa > Chordata > Actinopteri > Siluriformes > Clariidae > Clarias > Clarias fuscus. The sequence continues at coordinate 1,277,257 of CM059220.1, read as the reverse complement.
TGGCTGGTCGCTCCGGGTGAGAAACTTGTACTTGTCGATGGGAGAGAGAAGCTGATGCAGGTGAAGGAGGCTGTCACTATTCTGAAGGAAAACAAACCAGACCAGATCAGAGTAAGAGGGATGTCATTTATGATGCCAAACCAACACTTTGGTGATTTAGGCTCCTTCAAAATAAGCAACATACTGATGAGCTCAGCAAAGGCAAACGACCCGGAAGACCAAAGGAGACTCGAACCTGCAGAGGAGGATCAAAGGATTATTTCCTTCATGGTGAAAAACTCTTTAGCACCAACCAGTTAAGTGAGGAACACTCTGAAGGAGGCAGGAGTGTCAGTGTCAGTGGCTTCATGAGTGTAAACACAGAGGGTTTGGCTTGAAATACACACCACCGGGAAAAACTAGACTTAGACTAAGACAAGCCAACTCTGTAGCAGAATGATGGGAGGAGAAGAATATGGAGAAGGAAAGGAAGAGCTCATGATCCAGACATACCACATCATCATCATCATCATCATCATCATCATCAAACATGGAGGAGGAGCGGGTGTGTTACGGCATGAGTGTGTACGGCTGCTGAATTAGTCATTAAATAATTATATTAGTCAAACAAATAAATAAACATTTATTGTGTAATCTCTGTACATCTTGTAAAAAAAAATCACAGTGTCAGTTTTTTTTTTTTCAATAAATATTCTATATTTACTGTCCGTGAAATTTCCACAGCAGCAGGGACGGGTATCCGAGGTGCTTATGTTACTATGGTAACGCATGTAGGAAGTGACGTTGCAGGATGTTCCGAATGGTGGTATTTTGTAGAGTGAAGTTCCCTTATCAGACATCCCCCCCACAGGGTGTAGGGTGTAGGGTGTAGGGTGTAGGGAGTAGGGTGTAGGGAGTAGGGTGTAGGGTGTAGGGAGTAGGGAGTAGGGTGTAGGGAGTAGGGAGTAGGGTGTAGGGTGTAGGGAGTAGGGTGTAGTAATTTCAATGTATATGGACTTGCCGATTCATTCTCTCTGATTAGAATGATTAGTAGCATTTTTAAACAGACCGCTACTGGACAGTTTAGAAGACAGCGAGTGGTTTATTTATTATCACCACAGAGGTGTGTGTGGTATGGAGGGTCGGTACAATGTGTGAATTTCCGATTCTGTATTTGGATTTGATCAAGTGGAGGGAGTCATGTGGGATTCCGATGAGTTAGTTATTGTTTTTAATAGCAGGAAAGACGAGGAAAGCACATTTCACAAAAAAACAGTAATTGCTTTGGTTGTAGGATCCGACATATTAGCCACAGATTCCGTGCTTCAGTTTTCTTTTTGCTAAACATCACCTGCGTTTTGTGCCGCTGCAATATTCAGACATTATGTGGACAGTTGTGAATATGCCTTGTGATTGAGCAGTGATGATCATTATACTGTCCTTCTCCGTCTTCTAAACTGTCCAACAGCAGGCTGTTTACAAACCGCTGCTACCAACCATGGAGTATGAAGCGACACGTCCGTCTACACTGAAATGACTTCCGGTTACACTGAGAATTTCATAGGGGTGTGTGCACGAAGAGTTTGCATATATGCGCGCGCATTTCATATGTAGTTGTGTGAGCAGTTAGTAGTATATATATATATAGATGTGTGACTGTTTCATATGTGTGTGCATGAGTGAAGTTTGATTTAAGACCTATACGCCGCCTCATAAATAATAATAATAATAATATCACTCATTACATTACAAGATCAGCGGATTATTTTTAGATTTAACATTTTAACTGTTTCTACAAACTCTTTAGCCGCCAACAACAGGTAATAATGCTAGTTATTAATAAACTGTTTGCACATTATTATGACAATGAAGATTATGCTTATAAATCTATTTCACTGTAAATTTCCATATAAAACTGTAAGTACAGTGTGATGAGATTAATATATTCCTGACAGTTGTGCTCGCCGTGCGAGTGAATCAACTTGTGAAATTTCCGTGAGATTCTGACGCCACTGTGGATCTCAGGTCAGAGTCCTGTGTGTGTTTGTATCGCACGTGTAAAAATAACCAGCGTGTGACGCAGGACAATGACGCGCTCGCCAAGTGTGAAACCGGCCAATCACGTGTTCTCGTTATGGCCTGAAATACGCATACGAGTTACCAGGAGGAACAGCAGCTAACAGCGAGGAAGAGACGACGTGAGCTGAGAAGTGGAGAGGAGTGTTTTAAACTGTTTGGTATTAAACTGACAACTACATTGTAATTACTGTGTAATAAAGTATTTATTACATTATTATATTCATAGTTAGGTCTAGAGAGAGCTGATTGAGGGGAGGGATGAGCGGTACTTAGTGCTCATTAATCACGACTCTACAGCCAATCAGGGGCGTCTGTGAGCTCACGCAAGCGGAAGGAGCGGATAGTGTCGTTCTCCGAGTGTGTTACGCCGCCCCCAACGGTGCGCGAGCAAGCAGTTCGGAAAAGATGCGGTTGGCTGGTGTCACGTGGTTCGGAGGAAACACGTGAGTCTTTGGCCCTCCCGACTGAGTGATAGTAGTAGCCTTAATGTGGAGCCCCCTAGTGACGGGGAGGAATTGGACACGACTAAATTAGGGAGAAAATCGGGGAAAAATGCCCCCCCGGGCCCCCCCAAAAAATACAAATTTACCCAAAAGTTTGTCATAATGAAACATTTCTGTTGGTATATATTGGGAACGTGAGAATATGGAGTAAATAGATGTTTAGTTTTCAAGCATTTGCATTTAATTCTTTAACACAATTTACATAAATTTTTCTGTATGTAGATCCAGTTATAAATGGTTATACGTGTGGGCGGGGTCATCTTTCGCCTGTAAGCTGAAAATTTAACATTAAATTTTTCAGCCCCAAATCCCCCCCCCCCCCCCCAACCTCACACCCATTGACTTGTTTCAAAGACGATGAGGTGATTACAGAGGTGTAACTTTTCCTTAGGAGCCAAAAAAGGCTTCTTTAAAGACGTTCTACACCAGCTCATCCATCGTTTGTTTAGAAACAATGTCTTTTAACTGCTGCACTACTGCCCCCCAGTGGTGTAATCATGTACTGGGGATCAGCTCACAGTAAACACAAGTTTTTCTTACTTCATTTACTCCAAACTAGAACAGGTCTGACCACGAATGATCTCTGATGCACAAACTTTAACCCTGAAACCCATCCTGTGATGGCTGTGATGTGACGTATTACAATGTTATTACAGTTTTATTAGGGTGTTATTACAGTCCTATTACCTTTTTTTAATTGTAATAAATAAGTAAAACAAGAGTGTGGACAGTTTGCGGTATCTTGGTGTTCACAATACGCAGTACAGCTCATAGCCCTGAGTCGTCTGCTATCTGAGCAGAAGGATATTGAAGAGCCGAAATCATCTGAACAATAAAGCGTTTCATCTGCTGTGGTCAGGAGAGAATTTCCACCCCCTAAAGGCCACCATTGAGAGAACGAGGAGCTGCGACCATTTGGGCCTTCATATAGAGAACACCTCAGTCTAGAGCTTTGCCTGTTCTCACTCACACACACACGCGCACACACACACACACACACACACACACACACACACACACACACACACACACACACACACAGCTAATCTTTTAAAGTATTATCCCATATCTTTGGATCTTTGGATATTTATTACATAAGTTGGCAATTTACCCACAACACTTCAACCTGATGTTACACACTTCTTTATCTTACATTTACATTTAGGCATTTGGCAGACGCTCTTATCCAGAGCGACTTACAAAAAGTGCTTTAAAATCTTTACTGTATATTATATATATTGTATAACTAAACCTAGACACACCTACAATATTATTATAATTATTATTATTAATAATAATAATAAATAATTATGAACTGTTAAATATGAGTCATGTAAATTCTCTTCAGAACAGTGAGCTGTAGAAGGGTGTTGGAGGTGGGAAGTCACTGATTTTTAAGGTTCAGAGCGAAAGGAAAAAACACCTCCATGTCCACCTGTTCCAGCTCACCATGTCAATCTAATCTCCGTCGCTGGAATCCCGTGTCAGGGGGTTTTCTGTTCTCTGGCTTTTCCTGGTAGGATGTCAAAGATTGCAAGTCGAACACAGAATGAGAATAAAGGTTTAGAGGAAAATCAGATTTATGGTTATATATATATATTTTTTTATTTATCTTTTATTTATTGAATAATAAAATAAACTTATGAAGTCATATTGGAATAAAGTCTAAATCCGATTTCTCTTTCCACTTTGAAGATCTGTAATATGTTGATGAGAAACATGCAGAAGCATATTTACCAAAAAAAAAAAAAAAAAACTAACCTTTAAAGCAGAAAAAACATTGAACTCTGAAAACACTGAACCCTGAAGCTCACCGTACACACTCCGAGCACAGGCACTAATCGCAGATGATCAGATATGATGAGACTTTAAATAAATAGCAGAAAATAATATTTATAATTAGATTTGCTAAGAAACACTCGCTGTCCTCTGCGCCTGTGAGAGAGTATAGATCTGACTCCTAAACACCAAAAGCCGGAATGCGTCCGATTTCTCCTCCTTTCACTTAGACACAGTTCACAGTCCGATCTCACTTCCTCATCTGTTCAGGAATAGCATTTTGATTTACTTCTTCCTTCCTCCACCTCCGTTGGCCAGAATCATGACCAGCCTCATGAAGATGTTGAGCGTGTCCATGTAGATGCCCATACAGCTGTGAACACACAAAAACACAGAACAGCATGCATGGGTTAGGGGGGGGATTTCCGATGACGAGACAAACAACAAAAAACGGTGACAGTGTGGAAATCAGCATGTAATACTGTTGACGATACTAGACTAAAATATAGTTTAAAATAAAAAAAACTAATAAAACTAAAAGAAAACAGAGGGGGAACACAATCACTGGCAAAAAAAAACACACAAACCTGAAGAGATGCATCAAGGCATCCCATAATAATCACCCAGTTTTACAGCCTCTTTGTGTTGATTATGTTACCACATGGTAATGTAATTATGTTATGGTGCATTTTATCTTATTTTATAGTTAAACCGTTGCCAAACACATTAAGCTAATAGTCCAAGTGTGTAAATTCATATTAAAAAACATTTAAAACACTATACTGTCCGTACAGCTCCTATTGTTTTGTTAAAAAATATGGACAAGCAGCAGATGTTGTGATGTTAAAAATAAATATAATTAGCTGAAAACATCAGAAGAAAAGATACATTTTAAATGTTAAGATAATTATTTTGTGAAAAACCTCTAAAAAAGGGTTTTGTTTAGACTAGATTGACTGTAGGGTTCATTAATAATAATAACCTTATTACTAAAATGTTACGCTTTCATTGACTAAAACTAGACTAAAATACTTAAGGTAAAATGTCCAGACTTTTAGTCGACTAAAATGTGATTAAACAAAAATAGTATAAGATTGACTAAATATAATAAAAACTTACAGTGACAATGAGTGCGTGTGGAGGTCAGGTGCGTGTGGAGGTCAGGTGCGTGTGGAGGTCAGGTGCGTGTGGAGGTGGGGTGCGTGTGAGGGCACTTACGCATTAATGGGGTCGTATTTCTGCACGGCGTACAGCGGGTGCGTCTCGGCTCGTTTGATCACCTTCTGTGTGTCGTACAGCAGGAACATGCTGAAGAGGATCAGACCTCCATAAACCGCCACCGAGTACAGACCTGCCCCGAACGGCGAGGTGGGGGGCAAGAACATGGAGCCTGGAGCAACGGCATCATGGAAAATATTCAGAAGGTGATCCATTACACTGATAATCGCTGGAATAATGTGTGTGTGTGTGTGTGTGTGCGGTTAAGGAGTGAGGAGCACAAACCCAGCGATGAGGCGAAGACCACTCCAAAGCCGACGGCGAGCGGGCCGCCCATGTTCAGGAACTTCTCACTGGGAGCGCACATGGCCACGGTGGAGAGACCGCCCACAATGCCCGCTGTGTACCACGCCGCTCGCATCATCAGGGGACCGCCCAGCAGGGTGAGGGGAGCTATGACCGCGCCCATTACACCTACACACAACACACAGAGCATTTCAGTACTGTACTAATAATTTCATTCCATTTCCACTTGTATTTCACACTGTATTCATTTTTTACATGTTAGTGTATTTTATTATAGCATTAATGAGTCCACTATACTCACTATTAAAAATAAGGTAAAACTAAACCATTGCAACATTAAGAACCTTCTATCTGAAAATCCCAAAACAAATTCTGTTAATTAGAAAAAAACATGTTCAAAATTTTACAGGTAGAGAGATTTCTGAGATTTATAAAAATACAAAGAAAAAGGACAAAGAAGGTAAATAAATTTAGGAAATTACTTTAAACTTAAATGTCTGTCTACAAATAAATATAATTTACAAAATTTATTTGAAAACAGGCAGATATAATTTATAAAAGCATATATTTTTCTCATTAAATGCATAGGAATAATATAAACAATTATAATTTATATTTTTTACTTTTTTCATGTAAAAAAAACATCACCTGCCCTAACAGTAAACATAATTTTTACTTTTTATTCTTTACTCCGTTGATTTTTTCTTTATATTATTTCTGCGTTTCTGCCCCTCAGTGGTGCAAGTATGTACTACACTACTCACTATTGGACGTGAGTTCACAGTAAACACAGATTTTTATTTCCTCCTGCAACTCCACATTAAAACAGGAAGTGTGACCTCGAGTGACCTCTGACACTCCACTTTTAACCCTAAGCTGTTCTGTGACTGAGTTATAAAGGGGCAGGGGTAGCTCAGGGGTTAAGACCTCAGCACCACCAAGCTGCCAGTGTCGGGCCCCTGAGCAAGGCCCTTAATGTATAATGAAATATGCATTGAAATAAGGTAAAGTAAATGAAGTGTGGTTAGTGTTATTACCTGCATGCAGCATCCAGGCCAGGTGTTTAGGAATGGGACTGTGCTCGTAGGAGATGGACCTGACCAGCATCCCAGCACCGATCATCGCCGCGAAGGTCGCTCCTAAAGCCTGAGGACCACACACACACATTACATAATGTGTGTGTATGTTAAAGACAATTCTGTAACATACAGGAGGGTGTGAATACTTTTGCATACCATCCAGGATCCTCTCATCATGAGGCCCAGGAGAGCTGGAGTCCTGCTGACAGCAACCGCAGAGAGAGCGGTCACGCCCACACTGCCCGCAAAGTACATGTAGGTGGAGTGAATCCGGTCCTTCACGTACTGCGGCCAGATACTGAGAGAGAGAGAGAGAGAGACAGGGAGAGAGAGAGAGAGACAGGGAGAGAGAGAGAGAGACAGGGAGAGAGAGAGACAGACAGGGAGAGAGAGAGAGAGACATAGAGAGTGAGACAGAGAGAGAAAAGAAAAGTAAGAGACATGGAGTTGCAAGTTGCTACATTAATCCTGTCTCTCTCTCACACGGAGCCTGAGACTCACACTGATTTCTCCAGAGCGCCGATCTCATTGGACATGCCGAGACCATAATAACACAGAGCTCCGAGTCCGAGTGCAGCTCCGCCCGCCAGGATCATCCTCCCTGTCTGATCAACTACAGAGATAGAGAGAGAGAGAGAGAGAGAGAGAGAGAGAGAGAGAATGTGACTAAAAGCTCATCCATATTCACTCTTCATCATACAACAAAACACTCAGCACCTCTAATCTAATCTAATCTAATCTAATCTCTACCTACTAGAATATTTTATATTGTTACATTACTTCTGTTTCACTATTCCTCCTCCTGTTTATGTAATGAACGTTTATTTGTTCATTTTATTTGTTACTGTTTTTCTGTTACTTTATCTGTTCTTACTGCTTGCCTTTAACCTTTAAAATAGAGAGAGAGAGAGAGAGAGAGAGTGAGAGAGAGATGAATCACTTTTGAAGGCGGTGTCTTTAGCGGGTTCGAACGCCGCCTCCTGGAGCTGATCTTTGGCCGTCTTACTGCGCCGCAGTCCGAACCTGGCCCGGGTGGAGTAACCCTACCATACACACACACACACACACACACACAGAGCAGTGTTATTCAACGTTTCAATTACTCGTATGAACAGCACCATCGTATTTTCACTGTAATCTTGAGATCTGGAATTTCCTTTGAGATCAATAAGGATCGTCTCTCTATCTACGGTCACATTAGGTGGAGCATCCACAAGTGTATAAGTATTCACCCCTTACATAAGCTCTGAACAGTTCCTATGGGTAAGGAGTGAACTATTTGAACATGACTCGACATGTGTGTGATTACACTGACCCATGACCTACACCTGGCTCCTGGAGTGTTGAGTGAGTGAGGTTTCCCTTAATAGAACACGGAAGAAACAAGTAGAGGAACTATGAAAGAGCTGAAGAGATCCACAAAGCAGATGGGAGAAGATGTTCACATGTTCATATGAAGCACTAATAAAAATTTTGCGTGATTCCAGCTGTTTGTTGCTTTGAGCAATGAGGAACTCCATCTCCACCAAATGTAGGAGAGCTCCGGAAGTTTCCTAACTGGTTACGAGTTGTGAGGAAATGGGGTTCAGGGAGCGATGTTTTAGTAACACTGAGTCACACGGAGCTCATGGAATCATTTCTGTAACACATGGAGTGCTGTGTGTAACTGATCCATTAACCAACATTCTGTATCCTCTCTCCACAGGAGACTGACACTGCAGTTTTTACTGTACAGTGAAGATGTAGCTTTGAAATTGATGATCTGGGTTCGTCACATATGAAAACGTCAGAAAATAATAAATCAGACTTTGCTCTTACAGCACCGCAGATGAGTTGTGGGAATCATCCATGGCACACACATTAAAATAATCGTCCTGAGCACCGACTAAGAGGCTTATGTTGTTATTTACATGTAATTTAATATAAAAATATAATATAAAAGTATAAAGTTTATATAAATTTAGTAATATCTTTGTATTAAATTATTTGCATGTAAAAAAAGAGATTCTCTGTCTTAAGCAGCATGTCATCGCTTCATTATCACATGATTCATCGTGTTTCACACTCCTCAGGGGTACGCGGTCAAACAGCCAGAGATGCTTTCACAAATTGCCTCCACTCAATTTTATCTCTAAAAAGGTAAGAGGAATAAGAAGGCGGCAGAAGGCAGTTTTTTAAAATAATTTTTTAACATTTTCCTTCGTCCTCCACAAGCAAAACGCTTTTTTCAAAGTCATATTGCAGGGGCTTGATTAGGATAACATCATGCAAGTTTTGTCTATGTCCATAATGATTTCACACAACTGATACCTTTCGCTTTTCCACCGTTTAAAACTACAAAAACCTGTCAGATATCAACCCACTAACACCCATACCCACTATATCGTAAAGCCCACTTTGTGGTTCTTGGTGTTGTAAACAGTGATGTCACACGTTTTCCTTGGTGCAGTCCTACTCATCGCTGAAAGTAAGAGTAGGAAGCTTCAGAAATAACTTCTACATCCTACTCTAAGGTAGGAAATTAACGTTAACAAACAAAATTCACAAATGCACAATTTGTTGCTCTTCCTGCTAATACACTATCCGTGTGGTTTTAATGGTATATAGGTTTATATGGAGCTCTTTGTGTATAGAGAGTTCCTCAATCTAAAATAACTTCTATATGCTAAGTTTTAATATACACACACAAAGAATAGGTTCGACAATGATTTGGCATGTGTGTGTGTGTGTGTGTGTGTGTGTGTGTGTGTGTGTGTGTGTGTCAGACTCTGATGGTGATGTTTACCTGTTGAGATCTGATCAGAGGTGTAGCAGGTTTGAGAGCCGGGATCTTCGGGGTCAGAGAGGACCTCATGGCAGTCACGGGGAGACCCCGCAGGCACGCCAACCTCGCCACCAACATCGCTCTTACACACTCACACACACTCTAAACACAACCTGCAGAACAAACACAGCATCAAGTCATTAAACAGCGGCTCACTCCGAGTCTGTGCTTTTCAGTATTCAGATTGGACACACCCACCTGTCGACAAATCATGACATCACCCTATTGTGACATCACAAAAGTAGCTAGATTTCTCAAAGACATGCTGTGTATATCTGCATGTTACATCGGAATCCGACCTAAAGTTATATACAGAGCAGTCTTAAGGTGTTTATGCCATGGCAAGCCATAAATCATGTGCAGTTAACGAGATGTAATTCAAGTCTTTCTGTGAGGTGATGTTTTAGAATTATGTTGTCAAGTTCATCATGTGCTAGATTGCGTTAAAGAATTCTAAAATCTAGTAACGCTATCGTGTTGTCTAGTGAATTTATATGATTTTAAGAAGATAAACGTTGTACATAAATAATAATAATAATATTAATCAATGTTTACTATTTGTACATTTGAGTATTAGCTTTTTTGAGCTAGTAATGCTAATGCTAACTTATCTTGATTATCGCTCCAGACCGACAAACAAGCTTTATAAAACACATGGTTACATTAATGTTAAGATCATGACAAAGAATTCACAAACACCTAAAATTACCAAGATTTTCACTCACCAAAAAAAAATAACGCGTTTCTTTTCCTTTCACCTTCACTGCAGAACTAAACGCAACAGCACAGTTGACGCAACGCGCAGGAAATTTCCGGAAAGTTCTGGAAGGAAGCTGTCATATCTCAGCGCGCGGTGTATTGTGGGACTTGGCGTTCGTTGTTGAGGAGCGCGCATACATAAGCGTGGAACCACGAGGGGGGATGTAGCAAATATTATTATTATTATTATTATTATTATTATTATTATTATTATTATTATATGCGTAGTACCAGCATTAAAATAGTAATGATAATATTATAATTAATATATTATAGTTTTTGTATATAAGTTCAGTGTAAATATTTTATGTTTTTAGTGTAACAGTTTTAGCAGAGCTGTCGACTTTTCAGAAAAGCTTGGAGTGAGATTCTGTGTTTGTTCCAGTTAATACGATTGACATTTGAAATATTCACGCAAATCCTTCATCCATTCATCTCCTGCCAACCACCTACATGCTCTCCAGCAACTCCATGCAGGGCAGCAGGGGGCGTAGCACAGCACTCTGTCCATACTGAATGTAAGCATTCTCATTGGGGCCCTTAATTTCTTCATCCATATCTCTCATATTTCATTCCAGAATTACAAGGGTCCTCCAGGTATTTAGGCCCTGGGTAGTCAGTCCCACCCCCACCCCCACTATGATGCTCCTATGGGCAAAACAAATATTTACACATTGGACAGAGAAAATTTCAATAACTGCATTGAGTTTAATCATAAAGAAAAAAGAAACAGAATATAAAGTGGGATTGCATGTAAAAAGTATCCTTGTAACTCTCTGTGAATATTATTTTTCTTTACATGGAGAGAACAAAGTTTCAGATATACACACGTGTCTGTGAGGGAAGCGTGATGCAGTGCACCACACTTACAACCTGCACTGGCGCACCACAGGGTTGTGTGTTGGGTCCCACTTCATATGCCGTCTCTCACTCATGACTGTGCATCAACCCGTTCTACCGACAACTTCATCACGTTTGCAGATTGAAATTGATGGGAAATCATCTCAGATGGAGATGAAACAGCCTACAGTGGTGAAGTATGGTCTTCATCCTGAACACCACAAAAACAACTGAACTCATTATAGACTTTCATAAATGTAGCTCATCTCCTGGTCCAACATAAACAAATGTGGTCTTAAAGGAGACAATGTGGAAAGGGTACTTATGTTCATCTTCTTGGGTACACACATTGCTGATGATCTCTCCTGGACCACAAACACCACAGCATAGGAAAAGAAGGCACAATAGCAACTCTACTTCCTGAGTATTTTCTGGAAAAACAACTTTTTCTGAGGAAAAGAAAGGAGGATTTGCTGTTGTTCTACTACTGGCGCTCCATCGAGAGCATGCTGATGTACTGTATCGCTCTATGGTACACAGACAGGACAACCCTAGAGAGGATCATCAACACCTCCCAAAAAAACTCATCGGCTGCTCACTAAAATCCCTGGAAGGGCTATTCGGCTCTCGCAGCCACAGCAGAGCAAACAGCTGAGAGAACAAACCCACCCATGACACCATCTGTTTGACCACATCATGCACAAGCAGACTCATTAGCAGGATCTCCCCCAGAGCCATTCGAGAACTGAACATTAACAAACAATGTCACTGAAGGTTAGGAGCTATTTGCTATACCTACACTTACATCACAGACTCTTACTTCATATTTATTTACCCCCGACTGCAAACATCTGTACAAATGACAAAATAGCTGTGAATGTGGAATACTCTTATCAGCAATATTGCAGACTTATTTAAAATCATTTTGGCAGATTACACTGTTCATATGTGCAATATCTCAGCTGCTTGAATATCTCACCTGAACAGTAATTTCTTAGAAATCATGTTAATATTGACAGTTTTTTTTATATTAATGTTTATCCTTTACTCCTTGTGGTGCATAATAATAGAATAAATAAGCATGACACGTTAGATATCTGTTGTTAAAAATAAATTTTGAATGTATAAATTATAAAATATCCAGGCACTTAAAGGTAGGGGAATAATTCATTCATGAATACAAATCTTCTGTACAATATACGCTAATAAATGTAGCCAAAAAGATTATATATATAATAATAATGTATTATTCTTTGTATTCGTTGTTATATGGAGCATTTTAAGATTTTACTCAAAGAAGACTTAAGATTTAAAAGTCTTGAAGTCTTCTTTGATGATGATCAGTGTTGGGTAAGTTACTCAAAAAAAGTAATCTACTACAAATTACTAAATTACTTTAAAATTACTGATCATTACATGTAAAAAGTAATCAGATTAATAACTACTTTACTCTCAAGTTACTTTGAAAATATCAAATGTAAAAAAAACTACAAAGTAAAACTCAGTTCTTCAGTAATTTAATTTTGACTGAAAAAATTACAGAAGTATGAAAACTACAACTTGATTTAAAGATGTAATCAATCTTTAGAACAAAAACTAAATACTTTTCCTCTCCTAACTATGAAAATCGTATTATCTTTACAGTTTGTTAACATTAAAGGCAGAAAAAAATTCGATTAATACTGAAACCATTTCTAAAAACTTAAATACAGTATAAGACAATAGCAATTCCTATCCTATATTTTCTTTAATAATTACTATTATTTTATTTGCTGAAGCACTTTTTTGTGCAAATTACTTTACATTATCTATAATAATATACAATATTATACCAATTCAGCTTGTTTAGGCTTGGTTGGGCCGCTCTCTTCTTGGGCGCAGGCTTCCTCTATGGCAACAAGTTTTGTCGTGGAATGCTTTCTGCTTAAGTGCTTGCTTAAATTGCTTCTGGAGTTAAGAGTTCTCGGACGATTGATCAAAGCGCATGCTTGTTAATTGATGCTGCTGCGCGAAGCGATTTTTAAATACATTTTAATCCTAGTAACTTTACTAGTAACGTAATGTTATTGACTTTGGTAACTGTAATGAAATTACATACATTTAAAATGTAATGCATTACATTACTGTGTTATTAGAAAAAGTAATTAGAATACAGTAATGCTTTATACCCAACTTTGATGATGATGATGATGACATAAATGTCCAAAGGTTTGCTAACACATTGCACTCTGTTCTGAATCAATATGTAATATTTCACATTTTTTAATTGAAATTGTATTTGTCATGTACAAAACCACACACAGTATGATATGATGATATGCAGCAAAATTCTTATGCGACTGTCTTTGATCTAAAATAGTAAGAGATATAAGAGAAGGATTCCAATACAAAAAACGTGCTATGTGCTATATAGAATTTCTAATTAAAATAATGATAAAAAAATATGTTGTAATATACAAATTTACTAAATTACAAAGTTACGGAACAAAAACATACCTCCCAGCCACCAGTCCCAAGTAAAAAGGAAGGGCATCAGGCGTAACAGCTGTGCACAGTTGTTGTGAAGATCGGTTGTGCAAAGTGTAACTGTAAGCTGAGAGATATAAATAATAAATACAATCATGGTTGTTTGTACAACAGCAGAATGATATATTATATGTTATTCGTTAATTATAATTATATATCATTAACGAATACGCATTTGCCATATAATATACGCAAATAAAAGTAGTCAAAAATATGATATAGTGCATTATTTTTCATATAGCTTTCTTTTTCTTCTTCTTCCTCTTTCTTTTTCTCGTTATGTGTTGACTTTTTCTTTAATTTTTACTTTCTTGAATCCTTATTTCATTTTAATAGTCAAACTTAACATGATACTTAACGGATTTGAGATTCTACACATACTGTACGAGTCGAGAGTGACAACAGTGTTAGCAGGTGACGCCTAGCGTAAAAGCGTTTTTAAAATTTTTTTATCTGAGATATCTGAGGTAAATGTCGGTGTCCTGAATCACTTTGGTTTATTTATTGCTTGTAAGTCTTTGTTATAAGCCTCAGTCATACACTCAGTGGGAGGCCATGTTTCCCGTTGCCTAGCAACACTGTTCTCCTTCTGTGATAAAGCCAGTCAAATTAAAGGATTTGTACATGTTTTGCATATACGAAGTCCACTTTTTTTTTTTTTTTACACGTAAACATTTAGATTTACTTAATTTATAAGTTTTCTACTCAGTATTTTAAAGGTAAAGGCTAAACAAACAAAAGCACGAACAAACAAGCATTAACAGACTCTGGAGGAGTGGGCGGGATGTCCAGATCACGTGACAGGTTGTTACGCCGCCCTCATCCCCGTGGCTGTAGTAGTAGATTGTACCACGTGACTCGGCTCTCGCTTTTTTTAACTCGGACGTCCACGAGAGCGCGCTTCATTCTCCGAGCCGCAGTCGCGGAGAGAGCGTGTGCGTGCGTGCGTGTGTGCGCGAGCGCGCCTGGAATATTCTCACGGAGGAACATCGCGTCTGCGTTTAAACGCGTTCAGGAATTATTCTCTCTCTCTCTCTCTGTGTGTGTGTGGTGTCGGATAAGGGCTGACACACACATGATGGATCACACTGATCACACATTTCGGGAGTGATGGAAAGCCTGCTAGGAATCTAAAGACACACACACACTTTGGAGCCCGGAGTGTGAGAGCAGGACATGACCCGCACCGCACACATGGTAAACCAACCCGGCTCTTATTCAGCACCGCTTCCTCTTCTGCATTATTTATTTACGCTTTAATGTAATCACGTGATGTTAAAACTTACAGAACTGACATCTTCTCAAACATCAGCTCTCTGTGTGTTTATTCAAAGCAATGATTTCTAATAATGCGATTAAAAACCTGGTGTTTCATTTTTAACCAGTAAGTAAAGAGTCTGTAGTACAGATAAACAGCTAAAATGTTAAATTTAATCATAATCTGCTGATCTTTAATGTAATGAGTGATATTATTATTATTATTATTATTATTATTATTATTATTATTATTATTTCAGGTTGAAGTCCAGGTACATGTCCGTCTGTGTGTCTCTCTGTACAGCAGAACTCTCTGTCTCACTTATTAACACACAGAAATCACATTCTGTAAGGTCGAGTATCTGACGCCTTGTTTACACTAAGTTGTACTTCTTTGGTGGTCAGACAAATACACTCGCTGTTCGGTAATCGGAGAGAGAATCACAGATGAGAAATGGAAAAAGTCGGTCAGATAAAGATGAAGTTTTGTCTTAAAACGACTCCGGCGTGTTAAAATTCACTTATACCACTTCAGCGCTGTTATTTCAGACAAAGTGAAAATATGAACTAATCCCAGTCAAAATATTCACTTTATCTTTTCTCATTAATATCTATTGGTGCAGGTGTTTGTTTACATTGAGACAGTAGCGCATTAGTAGATTATTTTACAGTAGATTATTAAATCCCACACATAACTGTTCATAACATCACTTTTACTCAACATTTAGATTCACTGATGGTGCAGATTAAACTTCAGCCAGAGATCTGAGTGCTGCAGGAGATTCATTACATTCTGTCCAGACAGTTTGACTTGATGCTGTGACAAAATCTGGCTGGACAGACAGAGACAGACAGAGATAGAAAATTTTCAGGTTGCTGGTCTTCCAATGTATGAAACGTAAAGATATCATTTTAAAAGAGTAAGTTCTGACCAAGTACAGACAAACCCTTTCTCAAAACCTAAATCAATTAATCAAAATGGTGTGAAAATATTTAACAGATATAACAAAAAAGTAAAATGACACCAAACTAATCCCATCCAAAAAGGATGTGGACCATCGTCCTAATACCTGTCCTCTAGGTCCCGTTCAAGAAGCTAAAAACATCAAGAAACTTAATTATCCGATTTTCAATGCACACTCGTTTGGAGGCTTTACTGCACGAGTAGCCACTTACACACACAATCTCTTAAAGCAAACACTCTACACTCTTTAAGTGTTTATTGGATAATTAATGTGTCTTAGATCTTGTAGAGGGTTTCTGTTTATTACAGTCTGATGTAGAGCTCCACATGGAGGCTGAATGTCTCCATACACGGGGGAAATTAACAGTAACAGCAGATGTGATGTGGTGAAGTTTGTGATGAGTCGGAGAGATGACTCGACAAACAAATGGCGAACATGAACAGAAGGTTTTGTTAAAAAAAAATCAAAAAGCCCTAATTTGTTAATGTGTTCGGTGACGTTTTGGACACAAAACATTTAGGGGTCCATCAGGTGGACGGCATAAAAAAGATATTTAAATGATAATTTAAAGATAGAGATCTCGTATGAATCAGATGTAGAATATAAAATAAATACTAGAAGTTAAACTGTTCCTTAGAATTGTTGGGTTTAGAAAAGAGCGTAATCTTTCTTTCTGACATGTGAGCGGTTTTAAGCACCACCTTTGTTTGTAAGATTACATTTATTCTCTCACTTTATGATGACAAATAAATAATAAAACAAATTGGCTGGTTTGTGCGGCCCTATTTAGACAGAATTAGTTATCAGACACACATAATTAGTATACACACTGAGTTCCTGGACGTATCTATATTCTCCCCTCTATAATCAGTTCGTCTTAACCACAACACACGTTTGTTCTGTGTTCTGTTCAGCACAGACGGAGGAGGTGATCATGTTTATCGCTACAGACCCGCAGCTCGCACATTTATCTCCAGCACAGAGAACAATCTATCTCGGTGGAACGAATGCTATTCAGCCCACACCTCTCCCTCTCTCTCTCTCTCTCTTTCTGTCGATCCGTCTCCCTGCCCCCTGCCTCTCTCACACTCACTGGCTCCATTGTGGCCCCTCTTATAGAAAGGTTAATTTGTGCCGTCTCTCCCAGGGGCAGCGTTTCGCATTGCAGATGTTCGCCACCGAAATGAGAGCGAAGGCTTCAGGAACGTAACGCGGCTCATGAATTTCAAAACGCAAGTGAACGTAATCACCGCACTGCGCGTGCTAATGAAAACCGCTAGACTCACAATGCATCCATTATGTCTTTGTATTCGAGATACAGTATATAAACAACTGTGTAGCGCAAGTGTTTTTCAGCACTCCATGCTTTTATGAATCATGAAACGTTCCTGTTCATGAGATATTAAGCTCTTATCAGCACAAAGTAGCAAAAACAGCCGAACGGAATGTTACAATGTTGACGGGTGTACTCGCGAAGATACAAACAGAAAGAAATTAGCACTCATTTGGAGTTTGTGCCACAGTTAATAAATACACGCTTGGGTGGAAAAAAAAAGGTTCATTGGAAATTTAAGAGCTCCTCGCTTTCCAGAACCAAATAAATGCTCTAACAGTGTAGACCTATTTACCGAGAAGCTCTGCACCATAATCTCTGTCTATTCTATGCATCATATTATACAGTATATTGTATAGCTGAATATTCTTATGACTTTGGAAAACAGCTTTGTAGGAATTCGAGTGCCAACGTCTAACGAAGCACGAGGGAGTGGCGAGGGAAAACCCCGAAAGATCACTAGAGAGGAACGAAACGAGGAGACTGCTAATTAGATTCCACTTTGATGATTTTTGCTACAAATGCACGAATCATGGTTAGTCACGCGGTAAAGTGGCGGATTACCGGTCAGTGGGAGCTTCGCAGCTTCCCGGAAACTTGTTTTCCCTAATCCTACATGTCTGAGTCAAAGAGAGACTTGTGATAACAGTGCAGAATAACAGAACACAGTTATGAGAGTAACACCTCCCCTTATTCCTCTATATAATCTCCTGCTACACTAATGCACTTCTCCCAGTGTGACACTAGTGCTTGGACGCCATCACGGCGGAGAGTTCTCGCAGTACACCAAGAGCCATGACTGAAACGCCGGCCCCCCAGGAACTCTTTTAATGTGAAAGACAAGCAAACTGATCCTGATTGTCACTAGGTCACATGACCATAACATAACATAACTTTAGGACCTCAATAACTTCCCTAAAACTCCTTGAAGCTTCTCAAACTCATTAGTATATTTTTAATTGTTGTGTTTTAAACTGTAGGTACGTGATCTGTTAATAACCTGATAATAACACTCTTTTGTACACGCTGATTGTTCTGACCAAGTGTGTGTGTTGTAGGGGGCGTGGCTATGCTTATTTATTATTTATAAGCTGCCACATGAACTTCCCTTAAAGCATCACTTCTCTAATACAACCTTTTTAACCTTCAGTTAGTCTGTGGTTTTAAGACCTGTGGTTTACGCCACCAGCGAGAGCAGAGTGAGCGCCTTCTGCAGCTTTATAATGCTCGAGATGAAGCACTAAAACTCTTAGCACCCACAATCTTCACACACGTGCCTGTTCAGTACGGATAAACTCAGTGTTATGCGTGAAGACGTAGTGATTTCCAGACACACAGTGACCAATGACAGGACAGCGGGTCAGTTGTTATGTCTGGACGAGTCTGAAGACCCACATTACAGCGCTTTGATTAAACCACATTGTAAACAATAATGCGTTTAAACCTGCTCACAGTAATAAAGGACCTGATCACGTGATCGCAGGATGCTAAATTAAAAGACAGGAAAGTTTCAGTCATCTCCAGACCGCACACACACACACAACGTGCAGGTGGTGTGTGTATATCCCCGAGTCGTTAGCGTGCTATATAATCATCTCTCTCTCTCTCTCTCTCTTGCGCACACACACACACTCCTGTACAGCCTCATAAACACCGCAGTGAGAGTTTCCACGAGGCAGCTGGAGGAATAAAAGACACAAAGAATCGTAAAGGCTTCGTCTGTTTGAGCAGAAACAGGAGGCCGTTTGCGTCTGTGTTTATTTTATGCTTTTCAATATAGAATTCATGTTATTTGCAGAGGATTTCAGCTCCACCCACTTCACGTATCTAAATCGGGTATATGAGCAGACAGACAGACCTCTCTTCAAGGTCTGTGGTTCAGAGGTTATCAGACGCTTGTGATGTTGTGGTGATGCTGCTGCTGCTGCAGCTTGTTTCCTGTGCATGTGTTTGTGTGTGTTTGTGTGTGTGTGTGTGTGTGTGTGTGTGTGTGTGTGCACATGTTACAGCAGCAAAAACTGGTTTTAAATTGGCATTGCGCAACATTTTTTTCTTCCAGTATGGTCATGTCTATGAAAAATACGTCACTGTTTTTAAACAATAGGAACTCTGGGAAGAAGTGTGGACGTTCCCGTTGGACTCGGCAGGGGCATAGAGACAGGAGCAGCACATCTGGACAAAAGTGAGTCACGAACTGGCTAACACACAAGCTACATCCGGTCTGAGAATTCACTTTTTCACCCAGGTGAGACACTTTAACACCGACACCATGTTTTGGCTGCAACGTCACACTGATTCACCGAACAAAAAGAGACTCATGGTCAATGATTCAGTGCTCTAACTATCACTCTATAAGAGAGGTTCGAGCAAACGATTCACTGATTCATAATGTGCTGAGTGAGAGGAGAGGAAGTAATGTCAGTTACAAGTCAAAAGATTGAGTTAAATACCGATCTGTTGAATGAGACAGGAGTCATTGTTGTAATTGACCGAAAGATGCTCAGACATGATCGGATGATTCCATGATTCATATCCTGACCTCCTGAGTGAGAGAGGAGC
Organism: Clarias fuscus; assembly: GCA_030347435.1. Lineage (NCBI taxonomy): Eukaryota > Metazoa > Chordata > Actinopteri > Siluriformes > Clariidae > Clarias > Clarias fuscus. The sequence continues at coordinate 1,257,251 of CM059220.1, read as the reverse complement.
AGACCTCAGGCACTTGAAATGATTTGCTGAATTAATAACTCACTCACTGGTGGAATCAGTGATCACCGAATGATTCATTGGTTCATGATTCAACGAGAGCAGAGGGAATCAGGATTGTGACCGAATGATTCACTGATTCATTCCGAGACGGAGAGAGGAGCGAGTGAGTCTTAGCCAGGTCTGAATGAATCAAACGGCACACTGACTCAAACACTCATTGAATGAGCAGACAAGAATCTTGGTCATGATTGAGCTTAATGATTCACTGATTCGTAGAATTGACTCTGATTCAGTGAATGAAATCAGGCTGTTAGATTCACACCCTGAGTTACGGAATGAGAAAGGAAGCGAATCGCTTTAATTTCTGAGAGTGCATTTCTCTGACCACATTTTTGTTCGTGTTACTTTGATTCACGATGTTTATGTTGAGGTTTTCCAGGTTTATGCTGAGGTTTTTCGGGTAAATGTTGCTTCTAAAGTGAGATATGGACGGCCTTGCCGGGTTGAGACGCCCATACGAGTTATTTTTAAATGAGGTTTGGGTGGAAAGGGCGTCCCTGAGGTTTGTCTGTATAATTACGAACGTACAGTCTGGTTGGTTTATAGAGGACTGGGAGAGAGTTTAAGGTTTTATATGCTTTTATATTCCACTCCAGTAGATTCAGTACAGTAACCTGCTCTCGATAAGAAGCTGGAGGTTCAAACTTTCCTGTAGTTATAGAATATTCTCTAATGAGTTGATTGAAATCTGCATATAAAATACAGACATAATCTGAGATAAAACTGATTAAATATTTAGCTAATATTCAGCTACACTTTAGCTAGATAGCACTATAGTTAATATTTATACTCAACTGAAATTAATGCTATTGTAAAAATCCTTTTGTGTTAGGCTGATCATCCGTTCTCACCTTGTTATTTACACAGTTTAGTGCTTAGTCGATTCAGTCAGTTTAGATTTTTTGGCGGTGCTGCTTTCAATTGGTTTCAATTCTTTATCATTGATGTTTATTGTCTGTTTTATCTCAAGCAGCGATATTTCAGACCAAACATCTTGGTGGATTAGAAACCTGTCTAATAAACAGACACGTTGTGTACATTGTGTACGTTGTGTTGTTGATTATTCAAATGTCATGACATGTATGGAGCATAATTTTTTTTTTCTTGCCAATCTTCCGCTCTGTACTCCAGACCAGTAGGTGGCGGTATTACACGAATAGTCCATAAATTTAAAAGAAGAACAAATTAAACTCCACAAATAGTGTTTAATTAAAAAAATTTTTTTAGAGCTTTTAACGTTTGAAATGTAAATTATGCAAATGAAGAAAAAAAAAAGACCAGATTATAAAGCGGTACAGTAATGAAGTGGTTAGAACTGTGCCCTCGTACCACCGAGTTCCAGGTTCGATTCCCGCCTGTATGTGTGGAGTTTGCATGTTCTCCCCGTGCTGGCTGGGTTTCCTCCCACAGTCCTTTAAAAATAAAGACATGCAGATTAGCCTTAAATTACGTATGCGTTCCCAAACAGCCTGTAGTGTGTGAGTGTGTGAGTGTGTGCCCTGTGATGGATCGGCTTTGTTTACAGGACGAGCGCTCCAGAGAACGAATGAATCCATTCTGAATTAATACATTAAATTGTCTAATCGATAAAACTGTGTGGGTCGACTCTTTAGAACTGCTCTTCTGGAACTAACTTGTTTGATAAACACTTGGGAGTGTGTGATATAAATGTGGTAAAGGATGTAAATGCCTCCAGGTTCCTCAGGCACTGATGGAGGAGAATGGCTAATGGTGAGGATTTTCTTGCTGAACATTTTTGATAAAATGTCGAAATTGGACATTACACCTCCTGTGATAACACGTATAAGAAATATAGGAAGTCTTATTCTAATGAAAAGAAGCTCTACGGAGACGTGCGAGCGGGAGCTACGTGCCGATTTCAGAGCCACACTGCGCACAGACCACGCCCTAATCATGACGAGAGCTGCACAAGATAACGGCCTTTTACGCCTCCAGGCCAGACGGAATTTTCCTTAAACGGCGATTAAGGTGTATTTTTGCTCCTGGCTCTGAGGAACCAGACTTGGTAGAAGACCTCTGTGTGTGTGTGTGTGTGTGTGTGTGTGTGTGTGTGTGTGTGTGTTTGACACAGGTGCTGTTTGGCATGTTCTCTCAGGACAGGAAGAAAAGTCAAAGCCTCGCTGTGTAAGGTTCTCATCCCAGCTTGAGGGTACACAAACCTGCGGCGGAAATTTCCACAAGAAGGTCTCAAACAGAGACTGTATATATATATATATATATATATATATATATATATATATACACACACACACACACACACACACACACACACACACACACACACACACTAAATTCAGCAAAGAAATTAGCTTAATTACCTTTCCACGGCGCTGACACTGAGGTTTTTTAAGGAACGGCACACCAAATAGTGTTGTAAATAGCACCTTGTGTAATTGAGATAAATATATAATAGAATTATTTTATTTAACTCTTTTCCTGGAAGCCCTCGAGGGTAAATGCTCTGAAGTTTTTTTTTTTTTCGTAGTGCAGGGTAGGCTTTTAAAAAAATAAGAACAAAAAAAAACCCTAATTATTTCTATATATCTGAGTAGCTCCTACTACAGGAGGCCTTACGGTATCCATAGCAACATCATCCTGCTGGAAAGTTAAGCTCCGCCCCTAATCTTATGTCTTCTTATGTCATCTATCATGTTCCTGTACTTGTCACCGTCCCTTCCGCATATAACCTGATGGTCCTGACAACGCTGCAGTTTCCCTGAGTTTGGAGAATGTGATGCTACCACCATCATGCTCCCGAGTGTTTTCAGTGTTGGGTTTCTATCACACACACACACACACACACACACACACACACACACACACAAACGCACAAACGGTGGGGGGGTGCTTCGTGTCGAGGCCGTCAGACCAGAGACTCCACTTTTCTTACAAGTTTACTCCAACATGCCTCAGGGATGTCTTTTTGTGTTTTTTTAGTAAATTTTTGGAAATTATCCTCACAACCTTTCAGTTAATAATAGAGCTGTGTGACGCACACTATTTATGTTAACTTTCGAATGTTAAATACTGTAAAACTGATGAATTGTTAAAAAAATGTAAAATAAAAACTGCCTTCATCTCCCAACTTCTGTGTTTTTGCAAGCGTTTCGCTTATTCTTCAACTTTTGAATTAATGCATGGCTGGTGCAATACTGCCACCTACTGGACTGGAGAATCTGCAGGAAACAAGATTTGTCGCTTTGTACGAGACATGACAATAATAAGAAAAATTAGCTTCTTTAATATGAAAAATAAAAGCTTTTAAGAAATATGATTAAAGGACACACGAGATCTTAAGCGCTTTATGCGAAACTGGGCCGCCTTTAATCGCACCCCATTGCTCCAGAGACACTGACATAGCGTTCATGTGTGAACCTAAACACTTTGCCCCTTCTGGGGGATTTGGACTCCTTCTCACCCCTAACCTTTGACCTTCAACTGAACTGTGTTTAAATAAACTGTGTTTGTTCCTCATTTGTTGGAATTGTTTAAAGTTGATGTGACAGATTCCTTCTGGAGAGACTTTTAAGACCAACAGTTAAGAGGAAATTCCACACCTTTATTCAGATTCACGTTTATTTGTCAAATATTTGGTAATAGTAGCTGCATGTCAATATAGTCCTGAAATACATATACTGTAATTAATAATTTTCTGGCATTATATATATTTTTTATTTCATTATATTCTTATATCTCTGTATATTTACATTAAGTTAAAATTTAAATATAAATATGCATCATATATTGTACATTATGTACACTGTGGTATATTAATATATCTTAGGTGATATTATTATTATTATAACATGATATTAAATATATTTTAATAATAAAATTTTAACTATGAAGGGTTTGAACGCAAAATGAGATCTCCATTTTTGAAAGCATAAAGAAATGAGTTCAAATGAATTATTATAAAGTGATAAATAGTTTCTGCATGTTTTGTTTCAGTCTCAGTGGTGATAAAAAGCACAATATAAAAATATTAGGTTCAAATAGTTTTGCTCACATGAGTGTAATTTTGTATCATTTTGGCAAAATGCTATAAAAGTCTATTAAACGCATTTATAGTTCATCTACAGCGTCACTGAAACAAACAGGTAAATTTCAAGCTTCTTACATACAGTGGAACCTCGGATTGCGAGTAATGTGGTTTACGAGTGTTCCGCAAACTGAGCAAAGATTTGTAATAAATTTTTAATTGGAAACCGAGCAAGTATTAGTTTACGAGCACAGAGTATCATGTATCTGTTAGGAGCCTCCACCAGAGGTCACTGTCCCGATGTCTGTAGTTCTTGTTGGTTGACCCAGTTTCCCAGAAGGCACCTCAGTCAGGTGATGAGTGCTCACCTGGACTGAGGTGCCTCATTAAAGTCTCTATAAATAGCAGTTTGTCCTGGGAAACTGGGTCGAGCATTGTTTGTCTGGTTTGTCTTGTTTGTCTGTTTGGTTTGTTATGTTTGTATTTGTAACTACCGTCATGTGGGCATTCCTTTTGTTTGGTTCTTGTTTATAAGTTTATATTTTGGTTTGTTTTGTAACCTGTTTTTCTAGAGGGCTCTACTGTCTGTTTTCCTTTTGTTCCTTGTGTTGATGGATTCATGGAGCTGTTCTGTTCAGTGTTTAGTTAGGCTGTGTCTCCTCCTGTGTAAGTACTGTTCTGTCTTCTGGTTTAATTCTTTGTCTGTTTAGTTTTGTGTAGCCACATGCGGGCCTAGCCGCTAGCAGGGTTAGCCGCTACTAGGCCTTGATTGCTAATAGGGTTAGCCCCTAGTTTGGAATAGCCTCATGTGTGCCTTTCCTTTTGTGTTCAGTTCCCCCTATTAGGTCAGTACTAACCCGGTTAGCCACTAACTCCATTAGATACTAACCTGGTTAGGTCAGCATCCAGTGTCCCCAGCATTCCATGTAGCTACTAACCCAACTAATCACTAACCCAGCCAGTCTAGTCTCCCGTCTCTAGTCTCCTGTCTCTAGTCTCCTGTCTCTGTGCTCCTGGTCCCGTCTCTAGTCTCCCGTCTCTAGTCTCTGTGCTCCTGGTTCTGTCCCATGTCTTGTCCTGTGTCTCTAGCCCTTTCTCTCCTGTCTAGCCCTGTCTCGCCTGTCTAATTCCCCTATGTGTCTTAGTTAGCTTCAGCTCCATGTTTCCTCATCCCCAGTTCTCTCTGTCGGTTCCTTGTGTCGGTTCCTTGTGTCAGTTCCTAGTTCCCATGTCAGCTCCTGGTTCCCATGTCAGTTCTTGTCCCTGTGTTAGCGCGCCGTTCCCTGTGTTAGCGCGCCGTCCCTGTGTCTTTCCTGAGCCCTAGTTTTAGTTTGAGTTTGTTGTTCCTTTGTTGGTTAGTTTCAATGTTTGAGTTTGTTAATAAAAGGACTCTTTCTGTTTGCACCACCCCTCTGCCTTCATGCCTATCACTATGCCCACGGCAGCAACATCAGCCGGGTCTAGCCAGCACCACCAGCTAGACCCATGACAGTATCACGCATGCGACTCTTATTTTGACACCGAGCGTCACTCTTGCGCTGCGGAATTGTGGGTAATCGTCTCCCCTGCTGGGTCTTAGTGCTCGTCTCTTACTTGCATAATCAACATCTCACTCTCTCTTTTAGCATCTCTTATGTGTGTGCGTGCGCGTAATTTGACACCGACACACACACACACACACACACACAAACGCCTGTGCGCACGAACGGAAACACTTATCTGTCGGAATTTATTTGTACTTTTTTTTTAAAGGTAAAGTGCAGATTCATTTGTTTTATTTTCATTTTATAGATTGTATTAATTACTTTTATGTATAAAATTTTTTGGGCTGTGGAACGAATAATTTGAGTTTTCATTATTTCTTATGGGAAAATGATGATTTGGTTTACGAGTGTTTTGGAACACGAGCCCATTTCCGGAACGAATTATGTTTGTAATCCAAGGTTCCACTATATTATATTCTTTTACATGCCTGAGCAAAATAACCCGATGTTAAAATTAGGTTTATTGTGTTTTGCGATGTAAGCCTTCTTTTATATATAAAGCCTTCTTATAAAAATATAAAACACAATCATAAACAAACCTGCTGTATATGACATGAAGAAATATATTTATAAAGTAATAATATAAGAATAATAATGTGTCAGAATTGAAATATCTTGTGTTGTTGCAGTATACATGTAAGAATAAAATAATGATAATAAAGGAAAAAACTATATAAAAAATTTGTATACAGTATATACAATATATAGCCATATGAAATATATTTGTATCAAAGTTTTAATATATTAATAATCATATTTTAATAATGAAGGTTTATAAATAAGTTCTTGTTGATGAATCTGAGCGACTCGGCCGTGTCCTGTTTGATTAAGAATGCAGAAATAACACAGCTGTGTGGTTTAGATAGGAAGTTATAAAAGATGACACGACCTCCCCGATGACGGTGGTGTTTTGTATCATTCAGATTAAATTCATCACTTCCTGTGTAAAGTCTGCGGCGTATCGGTTTGGTTTAATATTTGGTCAGAAGTGAAGTCTGACATTCTCCGCCTCAGTAATGTGGTGCGTTAATTTCTAAGTGTGTTTTGCACAAACTCGGCGTGACACATAAAGAGACTGGTGAGAAGGTGTTGATAAAGTTTTTATACCCGCCTGGTACACATGTACAGTATACACACACACACACACACATACACGCACGCACACACACACACACAGAATCAGTAAGCAGGATGAACGGGGCTGCAACAGGAAGAACAGGTGGCTTGTGTGTGTCGCACTTCTCTAAAATGTGTTTGGTTTCTGTGTGTGTGTGTGTGTGTGTGTGTGTGTGTGTGTGTGTGTGTGTGTGTGTGTGTGTGTGTGCGCACTGTGTTTCAGAAATAAGCAGAGTGTGTGAGAGCTGAGAGGACCGTTGTCTGAATGTCAGATCCACCATCTGAATTTAATCACAGACAATAATGAAGATTAAGTACACCATCTCCTTGGTGTTCATCGTGGCTGTCGTCATCATCGAGAAGGAGAACAACATCATCTCCAAGTAAGGCTTCCTCTCTACATCCCTGAAGAGTGCGTTAGAAAGCTTATCAGACTGGGTCACAGGGTGGAGAGGGAGTCTGGGCGTGACCACTCCCTTGCACTGGGTCTGGGATTATTAATCAGGACTCGATGAAAGAGGGAGAATTTATTTTCGTGAGTGGGGAAACGCAGCTCAGTGAACAAACAAAGACCGACAGCGATATGATCACGAATCACCCGAATTCATTCATTCATCCTGAGTAAGAGCCTGGCTTGTTTAGATTTCGGAAAAATTAATTCAACAGGAACTTAAACAAAAATAACTTCTACTGATTTTCTTCATAAGCAGCAAAATGTCCAGATGTAAATCCTGATTGTGTAGAGGGCATTTCACTTAAAACTAGAGTTGTATAAAATGTGGATTTAGGCTGCTAGGGGTGCTTACAGTAGATCTCTCTCATGGATTAACTGCAACATTCAACCACTGTAGCGCTAAATGTTCCTGCCGCTGTGTTGAAGTACATTCGGGCCCGCTGCTGAACGATTTGATGTATTCTTTTTCCTTTTTTGCACTCAAACAAATTAGATTTTTTTTTTTAGAATCATTTTGATTTTATTTAAAAACCAGGCGACTTGAATGCTTTTTATTCCCTCTGTTCTGTCAACACAGATTTTTGTGATTCTTTTCTCACTGAAAGCGATAAAAAGTCTCTTAGTGCAGATATTAACATTTCAGTGTCGGTATCACATCAGTTTTACAATCAGACTCCAACACAAACACTGAATTAAAATGAAAGCAGGACTACAAACATAACTATTCATATCATGTATGGAATGGAATGTTGAAATTATTTTACACTTCCTGGTCCAGCTGCGTTTTTAATGTACAGTGAGTAATCTGGTGATCTAAGCATAGGTTTATAAGTTCTATCAAGTGGAGGTCCGTCCGACAGGTAAACAGGGCCCCTCGTATGTTATTAAAAGCACTTCCTTCCTATCACAATAGAATGTGAACACATAAACATATCGTTACACATGGACCCATTAAACATGATACAATTCATAACAACAAAATTACCCACCATATTAAATTAAAAGGATAGCTGTATATAATTAATACATGACAAATTGCTGAAAATGATAATAAATACAAAACAACAGTAAACATAAAAGCATAAAAGATTTGCAACATACACAGAAGCACCACATACTAATTTGCATAATACAGCCTGTGATATACTGGGAGAACTGGAGTGCCGTAACAATCATAGTACAGTGGAACCTCGGATTGCGAGTAACGTGGTTTACGAGTGTTCCGCAAACCGAGCAAAGATTTTAAAAAATTTTTTATTCGGAAACCAAGCAAGTATTAGTTTACGAGCGCCGAGTATCATGCTTCACACATGCGACTCTTATTTTGACACCGAGCGTCACTCTCTCACCTTCCACCCCCCTCCCCCTTCCCCCTCCCACCCTCCCCCCACGGCTTCGCAAACACAGAAACTCTTCTCTGTCGCGATTCTTTTCAAAGGTAAGGTGCTGGTTCATTTGTTTTTTGTTTTTTTACTTTACAGCAGTGATTCCCTTAGTACGCGCTCACGCCTGGTCAGAGAGATTTCTTTTCCCCTGTTAAAACGGTGTTTCCGTGTTTGTGTGTGTGTCCGTTTGTTGTGAAACTTAAGTGATTCCTTTAGTATGCGCTCGTGCCAGTCTAGCTTTTTTTCCGTTAAACCGGTGTTTCCGCTGTGTATATGCGCTTGTTATAAAACTTAAAAAGTGTGTCTGTTAATATACGCTCATGTCAGTCTCAGAGAGATTTCTTTTTTTTCCTGTTAAAATGGTGTTTCCGTTGTGTGTGTGTGTGCGTGCGTGTGTTTGTTGTGAAACTGTTGTGAAAAAGCGAGGTGGGGAGAGGGAGGAGGAATGTTACTGTGTAAAACGAGGCGAGGGAAGGGGCTAATTCCACACACACACACACACACACATGGCGCGTGCGCGCACCAATGGAAACACTTATCTGTCAGGATTTATTTGTACTTTTTTTAAAGGTAAAGTGCAGATTAATTTGTTTTATTTTCATTTTATAGATTGTATTAATTATTTTTATGTATTTATTTTTGGGGGCTGTGGAACGAATAATTTGAGTTTTCATTATTTCTTATGGGAAATGATGATTTGGTTTAAGAGTGTTTTGGAATACGAGCCCACTTCCGGAACGAATTATGCTCGTAATCCAAGGTTCCACTGTATTAGTGCACATAGACTCCACTATATCACTTTAAATTGTTCACGTCCTCTTTTAGGTATAGATATCCCCTTACCATTTATTAATGTTTCACTGCTTATTATGCCGTTGCATGACAGAAAAGGTTCTGTCAGGAAAAAGTTCCTGATATTTTAATCTAATATTTTAATCTACAGTTGCTGAATTAGAGAGTGAACTTAAATGTGCATGTCTTTGCGTGCGTGCTCATTGTCACTGGGTGTCTACAGAAATATAAATCAGATTCGGAGACGGAGAGCCCATGGCTTAACAGAGCAGAATCTGTTTCTCATCATTGTTGCAGTCGGTATTTTACTGTGGTACAGTTTGCTCATACAGATGGTTTGTGTGTACAGGTGTGTGATATTTTAATATGACAATTCTTTCTAGAATTAAATATTAAACGTGAATAGATTAAGAAAAACAATTGTGTTCATGTCTGAGATTCCTTTAGCATTTAATTCAAGCAAAAAAACAGACTTTTTATACACATTCATAATTGCAGAAACTGAAATGTCGTGCACTATTATACCAGTGGCCCCAGTTTTCATGATCTCGCCTATAATATTACAAAACAAGATTATAACACTATGTACTGACTTGTGATTTTGTTTTGTAAGGGTCTCGGACAAGCTGTCCCTGAAGCAGACGCCTCAGACACCACTCCAGACCAGCAGATCATATTTGCAATCTCTCCGACAGAATGCCTCTGGTGTCCCGGTCCTGTCTGAGCTCGACGTCTCATCCTATCTGGAAATGAAATGGCGCTTGGAGAACATCACCGAGCCTAGCGAAGGGGGGAAACACATATTACTACTGGCTACCACGCGCACAGGTTCCTCATTTGTGGGGGAGTTTTTTAACCAACACGGCACCAACATGTTCTACCTGTTCGAGCCTCTTTGGCACGTGGAGCGCATGCTAACTCTGGAGGGTGGAGGGACCAACGGTACGGTTTTAACGCAGGCTTACCGCAAAGTTCTCCGCCAGCTCTTCTTGTGTGACTTCTCCATGCTGGAGAACTTTATCGAGCCTCCACCAAAGGATCATGTAACGACAGGACTGTTTCGCCGCGAGTCCAGCAAGTCATTATGTAGCGATCCTGTCTGCACGCCATTTGTGAAGAAGGGTTATGAGCCCTACCATTGCCGTAACCGGCGATGCGGTCCACTGAACCTCACACTAGCGTCTCAGTCCTGTCTGGAGAAGGAGCATCATGCCATAAAGTCTGTACGAATACGGCAACTAGAGACGCTACAATCATTAACAGAAGATCCACGATTGGATTTGAAGGTTATCCAGCTGGTTCGTGATCCCAGAGCCATGTTAGCGTCCCGCATGGTGGCTTTTGCAAACAAATATGAACACTGGAAAGGGTTGACCATGGATGGAGACATTCCTGAGAATGACAACGAAGTAAGGAAGCTCAAAGGGAACTGTGAGAACATCCGCATGTCTGCTGAAGTGGGTCTCAAACAGCCCCCGTGGTTGCGTGGACGATACATGCTAGTGCGTTACGAGGACATCGCCATGTTTCCTATGCTCAAAGCAGCTGAGATGTACCGGTTTACCGGCATCCCATTCACTGACCAAGTGAAGGAGTGGATCTTGAGGAATACGCAAGCATCTGATAAGGCCAGCGGAGTGTACTCCACCCAGAAAAACTCATCACAGCAGGTGGAAAAATGGAGGTTCAGTATGCCGTTTAAACTTGCGAAGATGGTTCAGAAAGTTTGTGGCCCCACCATGACTTTGTTTGGGTACACGTTCGCAGAAAGCGAAGAGATGCTGACTGACAAATCAATAAGTTTGATAGAAGACAGGCCTTTCTTATGACCATGGAACCAATTTTTTACAAAGACATTTATTTTAGAAATTATTTTATTTATTGTGGAGATTTGGCCAAGAACAAGGACAAGTGTGGAAAGATCCAACGTGCAGCCACAATCTCTATCACTTTCACAAACATCATGGGGGCATGTGAAAAAAACTAACTGTTCATTATCATGTACAGCATCGTACTGTTAGGTTTCTGTGGCTTTTCCTATCCATAAATTAAACATATCATGTAGCGTAGGCCATCTTTTTTTTAAATGCCATTTGGAAAACTTTATACTGTTAGCAAAAACTGTTCAAACAAAAGCGTGAATGCTAATGTTGCTATGCATGTGTATGCTAGTGGCCAGATTAAGGGCGATGTATTCCTTGAAAGGAAAAAAAATTCCATCTTGTTGGAATGCTAACACATGTTTAATTATCACAGCCTGGGCGATTATCTGACTCAGGAAATAGCTGGGGTAATAAGTTTGCTAATAATATCTGTCAATTTCAGACTATTTTGCTAATTATTTTGTTCACTAAGGTAATGGCTTACCTTAAACTTCTCCATGACTTTTGGATACGTATGATCTCTGAATGCTCTATGGTACATGCGAGGTCAAGGGATATGCTTGTTTCGTGCATAAAAATCTTTTTTTTTTTCTCTCCACTTTTTGGCTTGCTAAGTGTCTGGGTTTTTGGGGGAATTTCGTCTGTGTGTGTTTGAGTGTACACCGTGTGTACTAGGGGCATTCCTTCTGCAGCTGGCTTGCAGAAATGTGTCAATTCAGTTGTAGACAACTTCTGTCGACACTTTTAACTGATGTTAATGTGTGAAAATGTTTGGGTCCAAATCCTGCTGTGGTTTCCAATTCTGTTTTTAACATTCGCCATGGTTATTTACTTTTATCAGTATGATGAGTGTACAAACTAAGTCACACCACTGGCCACTTGCAGTGAAAAAAATCTGAGGTGTGCCTCAGTTCAAACACTCATCATGGTGATAAAAGTAAAGAACTAAGAAAAAGCTGACAACCTAGCACTCAATATATCCATTACATGAAAGCAATCGGGCTAAGCAAGGATAATTTAGCTTTGAATTTCAGACAGTCAACAAGAGTAACATGCTAATCACTTAAAACATGCTAATCACCTGTTTTGCTAATTACTTACAATCCTCTAGTTACAGGTTTTCAACTGGCTGATATGCCAACTATATTGCTAAATATTTATATTACTAACTAGGTTAATATGTTTGTTCTTATGATAGCATGTTAACTAGCTAGCAGTACATGAATTGAAAATTACTGCTAAAGGAATCAATCAATAAAACTTGCAAATACTGTACGTTTACTATGGCAACAGGTTATTACATGCCTGATCCGACGGCTATCTTGCTAATCATCTGCATTATTTTTCCCTCAGCAGAAAAATAAAACAGGTTTACGAATTAGCATGTATAGTCTGTATCCAGGTTCCCAAATAGCTTTTTTTTGCAGTCTTGGTTGTCATCTGGTTTACAAATTAGCTTTGGTATTAACTAGATTATAATAACTACATAGCACACTTTTATCAATTTTTAGATGGAAAACTAATGAACAACATTCACTAATTAGCTGGCATGCTAAGTATTATGCTAATCACCTGGTTGGGTACTAGCAGGCTAGCTGGGTAACAAAAATTATGAAGCCCAGCATCTCTCATGTCAAGCTACAGCTGTTTGGGAAATAGTTACTATGCTAAATAGTTGATTTAGGACTTCAGTTTGCTAATCAGTTAGCTTTCTAACAAGCTAGTACAATAAAATGATTTTGGCTGACAATCAGCTGTCACTTAAAAGTTTACAAAGCATGCTAATTATCTGCTTCGCTACATGGCAAGCCGTCTCAAAAAAACTTGATTGTTAAATCGATAAAATACTATGCGTTTATATTAATAGTGGGCTTGCACAATTGCTAGCTTGCACATTTACAGTATCAATTAAGAGGCTGGAGTATTGAAACATGCTAATTAGGTGCTTCACCAAGTGGTTCACTCGGTTACTAGCCATCGTCAGAATAAAAAAAAAAAAATGGTGTGTTAAAAATGGTATTGGAGCACAGCTATTATGATTTTTATTTAATAAATTCAAAATGACTTCCATTTTCTTGTTTTATTTTATAAATTGTTGTTGGAATTTATTTATGTTGACATTTTGAAAGATCTATAAAGTTAAATAATACTAAAACGTAACCTTCTGTGTTTTTCTTTCCTTGTAGCCGCCTGATTTCACATTCATATTGTTCATAATTATCATACTGCCTATGCTAGCTACAGTAGCTGAGAATTGCAATATTTTTGAAAACAATATTTACCCCTAGAACTAGCATGGAGTTATCCCTAGCACTAGCAATCATATAGTCATAATTTTTATTTAACAATTATTATAGCTGCTCATTGCCAGATGGCCAGCATGACAAGAATGTGTTTTTTCACATGATTTATGAAAACATAAGCTAAAATGCTCAATATTAATGTGCCATATTAATAAGCCAACTAGCTAACTACAAACACCTAACTTGGCATGATTCCTTTTTTGTTGAAGCCACCTATGTAGCTAATTACCAATTCTGAGAAAATATAGTAAAAAGTTAAATCTTTACTAATCATACTAGTCAGATGACCAACTGACCAGATCCAAGTAGCTTCAATGTTTATATTTGTATAAATATTTGTGATTGCGCCCCTTGAGAGACAGTTAGCTTAACTGGAGCTAAATTGATGTAATTTTTGATGTAATGTTAATTGTCATTGTTAATGCTAGTTAGGTGTCATCAACATACTGTATGATAGTTATCATATTTTCAAATGTTTACATTCATGGTGATCATGCAAGACAGATCATTTTAACTACTAATGTTAGTCATCTACCTGATATTAATAGCCTTTACATAATTTCTGGGAGAATTTTTCTATCATCTGTATACATAAAAGAAATGTTTTGTTTGTACATTGGTCACTCTTTTAATTGGAGGATCCACTGTACACTGTAAACCCTAATTCTCAAAGTAAGTAAACACATTAAATACTGTTAACTTAAATAATTGTAATTAGGTCAAATTAATAGACCTTTCTGAGTATTCAGAGGTTTTTGGCATTTATGAGTTTGTAGAAATTACACTTTTCAAGTTAGCTGAACAAATTTGATATTTTATGCAATCATAAGTTCTTAAGTAACAATAACTTAAGTAAAACTTCCACCAACACAACATCAGTAGAGCACTTGCGATGCAGTGGTAAGTGTTTGGCCTGCTATGTGGAAGGCCCGGGTTTGATTCCTGGGCTGGCAAAAAAAGTGACTCAAAAACTCACAAACTGATAGTTCTGTTTACTTAAAATTGGAAACATCATTATTTGTAACTGATTACCTCAAATATTTTGAGTTTTGCCAACTTAATCGGGTTTACAGTGTAGTTAGCTGGCTAAGGCTAGCCACTAAGATTATAAGTATTTTATATCCTATGTGGGTAGCAAGTCCTTCATCTGTTCAAATTGAGTTTAAAATGGTTTCCAAGAGACTGCAAAACTGGCAGCTAACAGATAACCTGTCGGAGAAGCCACAAAACTTTTCCAAAACGCGAGAAGTCATTTAGAGTGTTTGGGAATGGTCACAGTGCCACTTTGGGGTTTTCTTTGATTCTTAATCTGGATCTTAATTAACAGTTCCAACCAAAGTGGAGGAAACTCCCCGATTCACTCCCTCACGTGATGCTGATCCATTTCCTCAGCATCTGATCAACACCTGCTAAAATCCACTTTCCAACACACTTCATGACCTGCCACAGGCTTGTTTAATCTTAAGTGTTTAAAAAGAATCAAGAGGTTATAATTAAAGGTGCTAAAAATGAAAGGTGGTGCAGTGAATGTGTGGCTGGTTTGTGGTTTAGCTGTGCAGTTTGTACAGCTTCCTGCCTCATACGCATCACTTAAATAATGTTGCTTCAGGATACAGCTTATTAAAGATAATGAGTGTTAATAAAATTTTTAAAATAAATACAGAGTACAAAGAAGCCTTTATTATGGAGTAAAGTATTAAATCATTAAGGTAAAGACTTGAAATAGCAACTGGCATGTGGTTCTGGTTCAAATTGCCAGATAAAGATTAGAGACAGACGTATAAAACTGTCTTGGACCGGGACACGTGGCTGTGGGTTTTAAAAAGTATCCAGCTCATAATTTCATAATTTCTGAAGAAAAACTAAAGGAAACTTCTCTTCAACTCTTTATTTTGTCCCTGATATCTTCCTTTTGTCCAAGTACCCTGAATTCGACTAGTGACAAATTCAGCTAATGGCTGCTCACAACTTCAGCAGGACTTCACCTATAAACAAATTGTACTTTGTTTAAAATACGTAAATATTGGCTCTAGAGCTGTCAACCTGCAGCCTTGTTAAATTTATAGCACTGTTTGTTGTTCTGAGGTAAATTTTCCATTCAGTCCAGTTAGCTTATTGTAACAGGAGACAAACACGAACGTGACTGTGCAAAGGTGAAGAAGGGCGTCGCTCCCATTTATGAGGTAAGGTGAATGCAGGTTCGACTCGAGGGCCATCGCTGAACTCCGTAAATGTCAGAGCTTATGTAAGATCTCAGCTAACTATGACATCACAACATGGAGGACGGAGATAAGTTGATTTAGATGCTTTTTCTAACTAATAGGAGATGGACGCTTATAAGAAAGTATGACTACTAAAAGAACTCTTAGAAATCCTGTACAGTTAGCCCATGCTAGTCACCAGTGGAGGTTATGAATATTTCTATTCTAAAAATATTAAATAGTAAAAAACTGTAAAGATCAAACTTAAGATGATAAGCTTTAATGTAATCAGTAATTATTATTATTTCAAGTTGGAGACCATGTACAACGCTGTTAATTCAACGGTCAAAATATGAACCAGTCCCAGTAAAAATATTCAGTTTAGCTTTTACAATTTTTTTTGTTACAAATTGTTTATTATAAATAGTGTGTTTGAAATGAACTGGCATGTGATGTTTAACAAAATCCTTTTTACCTTCTCTGACACTCCAGCAATATATGAGATGATTACATTTAGGGGTCTCAGCTCTCACAGTCGAGTATGTTGAAGGCCCACTTAGGATCGCTGCAGACCTTGAGGGTTATCTGCAGATGCTAAGACAGAGATTTGTCCACCCCAAAGACAATATAGTAATATAATGTACACTAATATAAGAGCAATATAATATACACTGTCCAATGCAGTAAGGAATGTTCAGAGCTCTACACTGGGGAGACAAAAAAAAAAAAAAACCTTTTCATAGCAGGATGTATCACCACAGAAACAGCAACATCTCAGGACCTGGATCAGCAGTATACCCTCACCTGATGGACAAAGGTCCGGTTTTGATGACTATATTTCTTCAGACATGTCTTATTGAAGACGAATAGTTTCCATTTAATGTCTAGTAACTAGGTGGCACAGTGGTGTAGTGGTTAGCATTGTCACCTTGCACCTCCAGGGTCCGGGTTCGATTCCCGTCCCTGTGTGCTTCAGTTTTCTCCCACAGTCCCAAAACCTGCAAATTAGGCTAATTGGTGTTCCCAAAATGCCCATAGTGTGTGTATGAGTGTGTGCCCTGCAATAGATTAGTACCCTGTCCAGGGTGTACCCTGCCTCGTGCCCTACTGTAAGTCTCCTGGGATAGGCCCCAGGCCCCCCGCGACCCTGAACACAGGACAAAGTGGTACAGACGACAAGTGCGTGAATGGATTATATAAGCTAAATGTTTTTTATGTTTTAATGATTTATTTTTTATTATCATGTTTTAATGATTTATTTTTAAAGTTGTAGACTTTAGACTGCATCTTCATGTGACATGCATTTCCGAAACAAAGATAAGGTCTGATCTAAACCCTATCCCTCAGACTGTGTGCTTGCTTGCGGTAACATCACCGAGAGCTAGAAATTACTGCACTTTAACATTTTTGTGAACAAAGCAGAAGTTTGTCTTTGGAGTGATTACTCACTCTCACTCAGTCATCATCTATACCACTTAATCCTGTATTCAGGGTCAGAGGGGGCGGAGCCTATCCCAGGAGACTTGGGGCACATGGCAGGGTACACCCTGGACAGGGTGCCAATCCATCGCAGGGCACAGACACACACACACACACACATACACTCACTCATTCACACACTACAGGCAATGTGGGAACGCCAGTTAGCCTAACCTACATGTCTTTGGATTGTGGGAGGAAACCGGAGTAACCAGAGGAAACCCACCAAGCACGGGGAGTCTCATGCACACAGAGACGGGAATCGAGCCTGGCCGGGGATCGAACCCGGACCCTGGCGGTGCAAGGCGACAGTGCTGACCACTTTGGAGTGATTGATGCTTTTAAATCAAGCCCAAGTGGTTTAATGTTTCCCCAACACTAACTAAAGGCTTTCATTCTAACAGATACCTCAAGAGAAAAGCTTCCACTGCTGATGTTTCTTCTTCACTCCCGCAGAATATCTCTTAAACAAATCGCTCACTCAATTCTTTTTTCGAACTGTTCGACCACCAAACCATTCACCATTCTCTCATAACCCACTCTCTCATTCTTTCTTTCCACATTCTCCGTTCTATTTTAATGAAGCCTCGCCTAAAGTGTTTACCACAGCCGTGGCTTTGCTATTTGCAGTAGCTGACACGACACAGAGGCAGTAATTTACCCGGAGCTCCCGCTCCTATGCGGTGGTCCAGCGTTAACCGTAGCCGACCACACCCAACACACAAACACACACAAGCATACAAGCACCCATGCAAACACTCAGAAATACACACACATCAGCCAATCAGGGATCTGAGATCAGACGCACTCATGCACACTTTCAGCCTCGTAGTCTAGTGATGGAGTTTAGTTTCTGTCTTTCACCTTAAAACACTCAGATTCATAGAAATCTGGTGAAGTGTCAGGTATTTTTTGAGCGCACACACACACACACACACACACGCACACACACAATAGAAACGTTCAGGCCAAACTTTACCCTACATTCAAAATAACAAACATAATTTAAGTGACATTGGAATAAAGATGTTCTTGACTTGTTGTGCGATGATTGTCTCAATTGTGTTCACCATTCAGTCTTATGGTGTACGTGTTCTAGTCCATCTTTTTTTAGGTCACTTTTCCCAACATTAGAGGAACAACTAGTTCCTACAAAGTTCCCCTCTTTAAGAGGAAATGAAAGTCTATATGAAAGTGTATAGAGAACAAAAATAACGTTTTAGGAGAAATTGCAGAGATTCATGGTTTTTCTGGAGAGTTTCTGGAGCTACAGTAGCACAGTCATCGTTCTTTGCTAATTCAATCTGAAAATTGTATCATGTGACAGGAGATGACAAATTCCAAGTATCTCAAGTGCCCTGTGACTGGTTAGTGTGAATTTAAGGTCAGTTTTTAGAGTGAAATGAGAACAGACATCATTCAGACTCTGGGCTAAATACGTCTCTAATATGACTAGCCGCTAAACACATGTCTCTCCAGTTCTGCTCCATGTCCCGTCTGAGACGGGCCTCATTATTGTGCGACATTGTTTTTGGCAGTCGCATTCATATGAGTTCATCGTCTTCATTCCAGAGCAGCATGTGGACCGGATAAGAAAGTTGAGAGTGGGCCTTTATTGTGACGTCGCTGCAGTCTGGAGAATGTCACCGTGATGATTACGCGACGTGTGCGATGATTATGTGCAACGAATTCTGCACGAAATGATGGAATTAGAAAGTGTGCAGGCATCATCTGTAGGGATGTATCCAGAGTGAGGACACAGTGAGGATGTAGTGCTGAAATAAAACGCATCAGAGAGGCACATTTGTGCTCTGCGAAATGAAAAGATTTAAAATCCTATCATGCGAAATTTTCTCTGCTTGACAAGATCTTAAATCTTAGACTCGGACATATGAGATGAATTATCTCGTATCTTGAAAACGTCTTGTTGCATGGACAGATAATTTCAACTGTTTAAAGTAAATTTCTTTTTGCTCAGTTTTTTTTTTTTTTGTTCAGTGTAAAAATAAGATTAAAAAAAATTTCAACGTAATATTTAAAATCTTGAAAAGCACAGGACAATTTGCATTGTGTGTGTGTGTGTGTGGGGGGGGGGGGTCGATCTAATAAAAAGGGCGTGTCTCAGGGCAATCCTGATCCTAAACTTGCATGTTTCTTAAGTGATATTTGCTGAATTGAGGCACAGCTTAAGTTCAGTCCAGTTCAATTCAGTTCAGCTTAATTGACGTGAATGTTAACAATAGAAAAACATTGTTGTCAACGTATTTACAGAACTTTAATTACATTATAAATAACATCAATCTGAATGTATGAACATATATAAACATCATAAACATATTACATATTAGAGAATATCATATATCAACAACAATCACAGATGGACAATAACTATCTGTACAATAGTGACATTAAATTGTAGTCAGTTATGGATATTCACCACCTTCTGACGGTTTGATGTTGTCACTCACAGACTGTATGAAAAATGACTTTATATGTTTAGTTTATTGGTTCCGAAGGAAATTTCAAGCTAACGGAGGCACACAGTCAGGACAGGCTGCTTAACATTTGTGTAACTGGTACAGTTTGGGCACCGGTGTTAAACCTCAAGGCGTTCCTATTAAACTTCAATACCTGATTTACTGTACACAAGTAAAGAAACGAACAAGGACTGCAACATGGAACGGTTGTTGAATCACGTCTGGTACACCAGGTACAACCGGGACATCTGTTGAAGTCTAAAAGTTTGAGGGGCGTTCAAGCCAAACCGGGACTGGAACTTCTTGTGAATGAAGACTTAAAAGCAGCTGATATTTACAGAAGATGCACCTGTGTGTGTGAAATGTACACAGGAACATGGCTGGGAGCTACTGCCACACCCCCCTGTACGGTCTTGACCTCAATCCAAGACATTTCCACATGTTTGGAAAAGTCATTCCCCAGATGTGAATCAGACAGACAGTCGATCACGGCTCTGGCGTACTGACAGAACTTTCTACCTTGATGGCGTCCAAGCTCTAGTGAAACACTGGGATAAGAGCATCAGTGTATCAGGGGATTTTATATAGAGACATAAAGGGAGTTTTTACTCTCAGAACTGTGTTCTGTTATTCTGCACAAATAAAAGTCCCGCTTTGACTTAAACGACATTTGTATTTAGATATGCCAGGAACTGTTGTTATATTTGGGAATAAGACAGAAAAAGTTTCCAGAAGAGAAACACGTAACTCACATGTTGTCCCAACAAAGATATCGTCGAGTAAAACTGGGCTGATGAAAACTTTCCCGAAATTGATAAACAAGGACGATGAAGGTTTTTCATTATTTGTGAGAGATGTTTCCAAGAAAAATGAACGGCAAGACATTTTCAGGGTCCAGAGAACCGGTTC